>BLBF01000020.1:40738205-40758547 GCA_015471245.1 Laticauda colubrina | reverse complement strand
TATTATTTCACCTAAAACAGTTAGGGTGAACAATGTTATCCCTAACAGGGATAACTACCCGATCACCCCACAACAAACAACCTTTTTGAATCGAGAGTTCGGTTTGTCTGGTCCGGAAAGGTTTAAAGTTCTCAGTTTTTTGATTTTCTGGCCAGCCTTTACCTACCCAGTTCAGGACGCGGGCAGTCAATGGGTCCCTTGCAGTGGCTCTGGCGACATAATTTGCAGATATGGTAGATCAGGGCATGTCTCTATCTGCAAGGTGGTCATCGTCGGTGCTGGGTCTTCCTCTATAGTCAGTAATGGTGCTCTGCTCAACGCATCTCCATGGGAAATTTGCTTCCCGGGGCGATGTATCAGAGTATAAGAGTAGGCTGCTAGGAATTCTGACCATCTAGTCATTTGCAGGGACAAAATGTTCGGTGTGGGCTTGTTTCCCGCCAAAATTCCCAGTAGTGGTTTATGGTCCGTTACTATCAAAAATGGTCTTCCATATAGATATTCGTGGAAGCGTTTCAGTCCGGCGACGATTGCCAAGGCTTCTCTGTCTAATTGACTATAATTACGTTCAGTTTTAGACAGAGTCTTTGAATAGTAGGCGACGGGTGCCTCTCTCCCTTCTGGCAATTGGTGGCTCAGGATGGCACCGACTCCAAATGGTGAGGCGTCGCAGGTCACCGTCAATGGAAGTGTGTTACTAAACTGGATAAGAACGGTGTTTGATGTTAATAAGTTTTTTATTTTTTGGAAGGCTTTCTTTTCTCTATAACCCCAAGTCCAAATTGTTTTTTTATCCAGTAATCGGTGTAATGGTTCTGCTATTGTCGCTTTGTGGGGTAGGAACACGTTATAAAAATTTATTAGTCCCAAAAATGCCTGCAGTTCAGTTTTGTTCCTTGGTTCTGGTGCGTCTTTAATAGCTTTGACCTTTTTGTCAGTAGGGTGTATACCCTCTCTGTCTATTAAATAGCCCAGGAATTTGACGCGATCAGTCATTAAGCAGCATTTTTCTTTTTTTACTTTTAGGCCAGATTCTCTGAATTTAGTTAGTACATCTTTTAGTCTTTTTTTTTAGCTGGGTTTTATCTTTGGCCAAAATTAGGACGTCGTCGAAATATGGTACGACCCCTTTTATACCATTCAATAGGCGTTCCATGAGGCTTTGGAAAACGCCTGGGGCAACACTCACTCCAAATTGGAGTCTGTTGCATTTGAATGCCCCTTTGTGGGTCACTATTGTTTGTGCTTCAGCCGTTAAGGGGTCTACTGGAAGCTGTTGGTAAGATTGCTCTAGATTTAGTTTAGCGAAAACTTTTCCTCCCCCAAGAGAATGTAATAAGTGTTGTACGACTGGCACCGGGTATGCGCTTTGTTGCAATGCGTGGTTCAGGGTAGCCTTGTAGTCTCCGCAGATGCGAACCGACCCGTCTGGTTTAATTGGTGTTACAATTGGCGTTTCCCATTTAGCATGGTCAACAGGTTCTAAAACCCCTTGGTCTATTAATTTATTTAGTTGTTCCTCTATTTTTGCTTTTAGAGGAAAAGGAACTCATCTGGCCTTTAGTCTTCTAGGGGCTACCTGGGGGTCTAAACTAAAGGAAATTGGGGTCCCCAATACCTGCCTAGGGAGCCGTCGAAAATGTCCTGGAATTCTTGGATCAGGTTTTCTTCCCAGTCGGTTGCGGCCACCCGGTCTACTCCGGTCATCCCGATGCCCAGTTGGTGCGAACCATTCGATGCCCAGGAGGCTTGGTCGGTCTCAGTCGACTATTGTCAATGGTAGTACTTCGACATGTTGTTTGTAGGCAACTCAGAAATGTCCTAGACCTACTACAGGAATTCGGTTTCCTTGGTAGTCCTTGAGGGTTAATTTTTGTCTCTGGAGTTCTTTGAGTTTGATATTTGGGACCAGTTGTTTGATGGTGTCCCATGACACCTTTGATAGGAAAGACCCAGAGTCTACCTCCATTTCGCAGGGACTGCCTTCTATTTTTACAATTATTTTTACTTTCTTCCCGCTTTCCGTCTGAGCGCTTCCGATAGTGAAAGTCTGATGTGTTTTTTCTCAGTTACTTGCTCGCTTGTTCTGCTGCCACTTTCTCTCAGTTTGTTTCGGCTCAGCTTGTGCGGGGGAGTTGCTGTGTCTGTTTGGGGTGTAATTTTTTTTATTCCTGCAGACTTTCTCGATATGCCCCCTTTTCTTGCAAGCTCTGCAGATGGCATTGAGGAATCTGCAATCGGCTCGAGAATGGTTTCCTCCGCAGCTGGCGCATTCCTGCCAATTTCTTTTTTCGCGTCCTTTTTTGTTGGCGTATAGGCGGTGGACTTCGTCGTCTTCCCCTCCGGATTCTGACATCTCGTCAAAATCTTCATGGTGAGTGGTGGTGGGAAATTGTTTCTTCCCTCTGGCCAGGCTCGTTTCGTCGTTGTTCGCGTTCATCTGTTTCATTTTGACCACCGATTTTTTCGTGGCTTCAGCGGCTGTGGCTTCTGCGATGGCTTCAGCTATGGTTATGTTGGGTTTATTTAGCAGTTTGCTTTGTAAGTTAGAATCTCTTAAACCCAATATCACTCGATCCCGCATCGCTTCATCTAAATTCAGAAACTCGCATGCTCTCCCCAGTTGTCGGAGGGCTGCCACAAAATCAGCGATGGTCTCGCCTTCTTTCTGGTCCCTTAGGTAAAATTCGTGCTGCTTGATAAGGTTTGACACCACCGGTGCGTAGTGAGCCTTCAGCATTCTTTGGAGCTCTGGCCAAGTCATTTGTTTCACATCTCGGGGCTTCGCTAATGCCTTGGCCATTTTGAAGATTGTGGGCCCGCAATGTGTCAAGAAAACAGCTTTCTTACGCTTTTCTGAGATCTCTTCCATCTCGTTACTTTCCAAATACATTTGGAAACGGTCTACATAGGATTCCCAATCCTCTTCATTGGGATTGAAGGGTGAGGGCAGAGCATTATTTCCAGCCATTGTCTTCAGTCTGGTTTTTTTTTTGGTTGCTGTGTGCTCAGTCTCGCGTTTAGGACAATCCCATCCTCGTCGCCAGTGTTCCATCTGGAAAAACGCGAGGTAGACCGGGTTCCAACAACAAAGTCTTTATTAGTTAACAGCAGTTGAAAAACGGAACATTGGCTCAAGCCGCGGCAGCCTTTTTATAGGGTTTTGCCTGCCGGCTTGTAGCCAATGACAGGTATTTAATTTTGCCGCCTTTAAGCAGCTTCGTGGATTGGTTCCTTTTGAACCAATCCCAATTCAGGTATTTTAGCCAATCAGAATCCTGTATTAGGAGTCTACTATTCTTCATACAGAACACATCTTCTTATAATAAAGTATTAAAGAATATAGAATTCATATAACTCCTTCCAAAAACCTAAGGAAAATTAACCAAGAAAATCCAAGGCACATCCATTGCTCACTGAAGAACCCAGATGCTCAAAAAATGTTAAGTGCAATTATTTGATATTTAAAGGTTGCCCATCCTCTGCAATAACAAGCAATGAACATACTGTAGCTTCAGCCTTCTGTCAAAATAAAATGCAGGCAAGCAAATAAGACTTGCTTTCCCACAATCAAGGAATAATCTGGAAATTATACTGATAATAACCCTTTAAATCTGTGCCTAGAGTAAATGATGTGAGAATCATGGGTACTCACCCAAATCTGCAGTTTTACCCTCTTGTCATTTCTGTAAACAGTCTTCACTTTGAAGTCAATTCCCACTGTACTGACAAAGGCAGGTGTGAAAGTGTCATCAGCGTATCTGAAAAGGAAGGAAGTCTTGCCCACACTACTGTTGCCAATGATCAGAAGCTTGAACATATAATCAAAGTTCTGGTCTGAAACATCCTTGGGTCCATATCTGGCATCTGTTACCGAAGCCATCTAAAGAAAACAAAAGCATCATAGACTAAATAAGGATAGTTATTTATTTCAGCTTAGACTTATCCCTCAAGTATTTATGAATTAAATGACCTACAAGGTCTCTTCCAATTCTGATAATCTAAACTGATGCAGGTTTCAAATTAAAAAGGTGAAATATTCTTCAGAGGCAATCTTGACTTTTGCTGTGATTTCATAAATGTTGTGTTTTTCTTGAACATGAACATGATTTGACTTTTTTTTTCTGTAGAAAGTTAGGGAGATGGTTGGCAAGAGATGTTCAGAAATTGTTATGTAAACAAAAGATACAGATGCACCCCTTAAGTCCTGAGAAAACAGATAGCCATTAAGAAGAAATTTAGAATGGCTCATCCTAACTCACTGTAGTGTAAGAGGGAGGGAAACCAAAGCACAATCAGAATTGCAAAATTGTAGTAGTATTGTTTATCTCAATAGAATAGAGCATGGGTCCCCAACCTCTGGGCCGCAGCCCACTAGTGGGCTGTGAGCTGTTTATCAGAGAAATAGCAAGCAAGTGGGTAAGTGTGTGCATGTGTATCCCTGTTAGGAATGTAAGTCAGCTACCAGCTATTTGAGTTGGAAATATGTACACCAGGATAGACATTTTAATACTGTATCTTTAAGAGAATCCTAAAAGTGTAATTGGGTGTGGTTTCTTAAATGGCCATAAGATGGAGTCAGAAACCTGGGTTGTCTTAGTCTTAGTCTCAGAAGAAGTCTCAGTGAGTCTCTGTTTTCTTCTGTTGGAGAGTATTGCCATTCCTCCATTTTTCCTAATTGACTGATATTCTTGGATTTAATGTAAGTCTGATACTGAACTGTTTTTGACACTGGACTTTGTTATTGGATTATCCCTGGACTGAAAACTGATTTTACCTGTGAATGACTTTGGACTGTTTTTCTGAACTTTGCTTAAACCTTTATTGAAAGTAAAACCCTACATTTATTGTAAAGTGTATCTGTGTGCTGTGTGTGTATTATTCAAACACTACTCTCAATACGTCTCCCTGTATGTGCTCATTCTCCTAACGGGGAATTACCTTAACAATCCCCACTTACACAAGCAGCAGGCAAATATGCACACTCATGTTCCATTTGCATGAGTGCCAGGCACACGTGCATGCCACTCACTCAAATGGAACTGCACATACATGCTTGTTGGCCACTCATGTGAAACCATCCCCTCTCTCACCCTTTCCCACCAGTCCACAAAGCTGGAAAGTTGGGGAATTCTGGAATAGAGTACTAGTCTTCCTGTTGAGCTGCTTTCCAGATCTGATCTATTTTGTAAGGTGACACTCTTAGATGAGATTCCTTTCCATCAGCAGAACTTTAATTTAGATAGAGGCCCCATTGATTTCAGCAAATCTAATTCTAAAAATGCCAGTGTTTGAATTTAACCTTCCTTATGTGCAAGTGCTGATGCCACATATTTATAAAAAGTTATCCAGATAAGCTGTGAATGCCTTAGAAATGAAGTTTACTCTCTTCCATGTATGCTGTTTTCCCCCTGTCACTAGGATGAATTATGAATTGCTAACATATAAGATGATTAATCCTGCCTACAGTTAGATGTGATTATGAACTGAAGTGAATTTATTATTAAAAATAAGTAATTGACAAACATTTTACAAGGAGAAAGAAAAAAAAACAACCAAGGCGTTGCCAAGATTAAATGGGGCCACCTGACTTCCAGATTGAGTTAATTGCTGTGGTGTTTATTGAACAATGAAAGTGAATAGTGTGTCAACCCTATTTGGGTGTCAACCCTAAGTGTGATATATATGTCACTGCCATAGTGACCCTGCTATCCTATTAGTGTTTTTAATATTTTGATACTCTTTTCCCTAAGTCAGAAAGATATGAGATGGTATAGTGGTGATCTGGAAGACCATTGTATTATTGTATAAAGGAGTTTAGTGACATATTTTGATTTCTCCTTTGTATTAAGAACATTCTAGAATTTTAGAGTTCATTCTGAGCCAACCTGCTTGTTTTTCATTCTTGCTTCATGAGTGAGGGAAAAGGGAGGGAATCTTCACACAGCTGTAGATTGTTTAGATTACTACTGGCTTATCAGCTATGTTCTCAGAACCCTTGTTTGAGAGTTATGCGCTATCCAGTCAAGGTCAGATCCTGCAGTCTCATTACCATAGAAGTAGGGTTATGTTGTTTGGTGCCAGAACTTAATAAGGTCATTTGAACTTCGGAACAGGCTTGAGTGCTTAGCACAGTGCAGGACCTGGCCTTTGTGATCTCTTCACTGGGACTCCCAACAGCTGGTGAACCAAACATCTTGCTTGGTATGTTATGCTTTTATATTTCTCTTTACATCAGCCTGCTAATGTTTTATAAAGCTTAAGATCTCCTTACCTAGTTGTGTGTTGATTGTCTCTGCTACTTCCTGTCATATGATAAAACAGATATTTCCTCATTTAATATAAGAAAAAAAAGTCACCTTCAAAATCTGGTAGTGGAAATCCCATAAAACTGACTTATGGGAGACCCATTTGGTAATTTTTCTTATGAGTAAAAGAAACAGTTTCCCTGTAAAGGGGTGCTTTCTATTATCTACTCAGTTTAACCTTGGCATTTGTGTCCTTAATTGTTCCTTGTATATTTCCCCATTGGCAAATTCACTGGATCTGATAACAGTGGCTTCTCCTTTATTATGTCACTTGTTGAGATGTGCAGCTTTACCAATTGATTAAATAAATAAAAAATAATTGTCAGTTTCGCTGCAAGAGGACTCTGCAAGGTGTATAATGTGAATGTTTTTCTTAGCGATGTAATCATAAAATCAAAAAGTACATGAAAATGACAGCAAATCTCTTAGGAATGTATCCATCTTGAATTTTTCATGGAAATGTGTGATATAAATATTGTATATGGGTAAATGCCAGTATAATAAAAGTGTTGTACGGTGAGTTCTTCTAAAGATCATTTTGGCAAACATATGCTAAAAGTACAGGGAAAAAAAAAATCATCTGATGCTTACACATTATTGCAAATTATTTATGACAAGGATATAACTAGAAGGTCTGCTTTTTAATATATGTAGTGTTGTTTCCTGGCTGGAAACAATTACCTCATTTAACAGCTAATCAAATACATAGAATCTATTGTGCTTGGAACCATGCATAATATAGTCTGCATGGAGTTAAGAATATTTATTGTTTTATTATGTCTCATTTTAACAATGTATATAGATGCCCATCTCACAATACTGTGTCTCTTAAGTACCGGAATATTAAAGGATTAAAAGTTAAACAAAAACACCTTATATAAAACAATATCAATAATAACCAGAAGCGACAAATAAAGATAAACCTACGTGTGAGATCCAAGAACATTGCACTTCTAATCCTAGGATTAGAACCAAACAAATCAGCCAATAGAGTTGATTTAGCCCAAAGGTCTGGGCGGGAGATCAGCCTGCTCTTTACAAGAGGCTAACAGAGTCTGGGCCATCTGGATTTATTTATTTTAGATTATGGCATATCATACATGGACTAACAATATATATTAACATTTCACTTAGGTTAATAAAACATAATAAAATATAAATGTTAAAAAGATCTGAGTTCAAATACTGATATCAAAGCCATCTATCCACTGAAGCGCAGCATTGTTCACATTAAAAAAAAAAAAAGAAATCAGATACTGGACTGGTATGCCCTCAGCTTGAAGTTTGACATGAGACAACCTGCCATCTGGATTTACAGATAGATGCAGTTTTATAGGGTCAGTGTTTCACATTCACTGAAACTTGTAGCTTAGTTCCAATGATTCTATGTTGCATCTTCACGTTTTTTAAAAAAGGAATGAGGGTGGGGGAAGTGAAGCTTTGGAGTATTATAAAGGTAAATATCTCCTCTGTACAGACATGTCCAACTAGGGGATGGTGCTCATCTCCGTTTCTTAGCTGAGGGAGTCAGCCTTGCCTGAAGATACTTCCATGGTCATGTGGCCAGCATGACTAAACGTCGAGAGTCATGGAATGTTGTTATCTTCAAACTGAAATAATACCTATTTATCTACTTGCATTTGCATGCTTTCAAACTGCTAGGGTGGCAGAAGCTTAGGCAACCGTAAGAAGCTCAACTTGTTGTGCAGCGCTTGGGTCATGAACCCAGCCTGCCAGCTTTCCAGATGACAAGCTTAGTGTCTTTAACCAATGAGTAACCATGCCCCCTTTGCAGTACTACCCATGTTTCCCTCAAAATAAGACTGGGTCTTATATTAATTTTTGCTCCAAAAGACGCGTTAGGGTTTATTTTATAGTCAGGTCTTAGTTTTGTGGAAATACGATACTAAATGCATCCATCTGGCTGATTATCTTAACTGGGGGTTAATTATTTTGGGGATAGGGCTTATATTATGAGCATCCTGAAAAATCATGCTACGGCTTATTTTCCAATTGGGTTTTATTTTGGGGAAAACAGGATATAAAGAGGTAGGAAAGCAAGAAAGTCGTGCTTAGTTTGGTAACAACCAAAAGCATCTCACTGGGAGATATCAGAGTTGATTGGAGCAATGAACTTCTAGGGGGAGGGGAACATGGAGGGTGAAGAAAAATTATTTAATGGACCATTATTGGATCAACCACAACATAATTTTTAAAATAGTGGGGAAGTGCCAGGCCTTCTAGACAACTGGACCTGGGGTGGTCACTAGATCAGAAAGAAGTGCCGCAAACCATCCCCTTGGAATGGCTGAAGAAGGCTTAGGATGGAAAGCAGCAGCTCTGAACCAGCATTTTAAAATAGAGGCAATAGTTGCATTTTGTGATAGACTAGAATTGGATGGAAGATGACATCATCTGTTCCTGCCCACACACAAAAAATGGATGGATGGCACGGACAGTGGTGCAAGCAGAAAGTGTAGTTCTGCCCTTTGGTTTTCCTATTCGTATTCAGCACACAGAACAACTTCCTAATTTCCGGCTTGTAAGAGCCATTTCATTAGATATACATTTCAGCTTTAAAAATGTTATCAGAGAAATAAACTACTGATCAGACCATTTGTTCTACAACTGAGTCATAAAAAGCACAATACATTTGGGGCATCTAGTGTAAACAAATTACAATGAGGGTACCATTTCCAATGTGACAACCCATTTCTCTCGTTCTAAGCAAATAAAGCACTTTCGCTCTTCACATCTGCCTAAGTAAAAGCCAAAAAAAAAAAAAAAAGGCAATTGTAAAGAGGTCAGAGCCAAATCATAGCTGGAAATCAAATGAAGCCCATAAATCCTATTTTGGCTTTGGCTAAATGTATTTATTGAAGGAATATTGCGCATACAAGGGGATGATGAACACAATCATTTCAAAGGTATGTGAGTGGGTGGGTGTGCTGTGATCCTTGTATATTGTCTCTTGCAGACAATACACAAGATGGAATGCACTGTAAATAAAAAGCAGTCTGCAGAAAAACTAACAGGCTGACCCTAGAATAGCATTTAATTTGAATAGAATAGAAATTTAATTTGATAGTAATACATCATTTTAGGATTCTGCATTTTGGGAGATTTTAGGAGTTATTGGTATTTCTATAGAAGATACTGTTGATAAGATAGGAAGTATTTCATTAGGCTGTGGCAGAAGGAGATTAGATAGGAACCTGGGTTATTCTATTATTCCTGCTGAAAAACTAGGGATACTGATTCTTTTTCTCCTAAGGAAAGGTTGCAATCACTGTTTTCTTATGACATGTGCCTAAGCTCATTTTCCCCCATCCTCCCCTTTTTTTTGCTTCATACCTTCAGATTATAAGACTATCTTGCAATTAGGATTGTAAATTAATCAAGGAGCCCCTTTTTTCCCCTGAGGAACAAGATGAATAAATAAGTGTTGAAAATAGAAAATACTTATCTAGATTATTTTTTTTAGAAAGAATACATACTTTGGTTATTCCAATATCCTTAAGCCTCAGTTTCTTAGGGGGGGGGAAAAACTATTAATCTAGAGTAGCACTGCATTTTTAGGGACCCTGAATGCTTATCAACAAAAATGCCATGTCCCATCTTTAAAATAGGAGTGGATAGGAGTGGATACTAAAAGTGGGGGAGGGGAACCCCCTTAATATATATGTGGAAGGCATAAACATTTTTGCTCATTGAACAAATATTTTTATATTCACAGGAAACTCTTGCAGGAACTGCTTACACAGCAAAAATGACTGCATCACATTCATTCATATAGAAATAGCTTACTTTGTGGTGACCCCTATGCTTCTTTATAACCAAGTTTAGGGAGATCAATTATAGCCTTTTTATAATTGCCAGACAAAATGGATTAGTAAATTGGATGACTTACCATCATTCATGGCAATCCAATTTAACTCCTTTTTATATAAACACATTTTATTCAAAAGTTAAAATCCAATTTAATGCTTTATTATGAATTACTGTACTCTAGACTAACAGTTCTTGAAGACAAGTGATAAGATTTTTGTAGTCCCCACGAATCAACAGCAAACTGATGACATATAATCTGTAGAAATGTTCTCCCTCCTGAACATCCACAGTTCTTGTTACTTACAAGAAAGTAAGCAAGAACTTACTCTCTCTTTGATAAGTTTCCACCTATTACATCTCTGGTGTCCCAGAGAACAAGTCAATCACATCTTCTTTGTGACAAACCCCTCAAGTAACGGAAGACAGTTTTCATGTTCCCTCCTGTTCTTTCTCTTTGATAGGTTGGACATAACTAGGTCACTCAACTGTTCATCATATGATTTAGCCTCCAGATCCTTTATCTCTTGCTCCTCTTGGCACACTTTGCAGGGTCTGAACACCTTTTTTGCATCAAGGTGACCAGAACTGGATGCAATATTCTAAGTGTGATCTCAACAGTGCACTTCTCTTTATCTTGACACTATATCTTTATTGGTACATCTTAGAACTGTACAGCTGCTGCAGCATCTAGTTTTGGTCATCACATCATAAAAAAGATGTTGAGACTCTAGAAAAAGTGCAGAGAAGAGCAACCAAGATGATGAGGGGACTGGAGGCTAAAACATATGATGAACAATTGCAGGAACTGAGCATGGCTAGTCTCGTGAAGAGAAGGACCAGGGGAGACATGATAGCAATGTTCCAATATTTGAGGAGCTGCCACAGAGAGGAGGGGGTCAAGCTATTTTCCAAAGCACCTAAAAGCCAGACAAGGAATAATGGATGGAAACTGAACAGGAAGAGATTCAACTTGGAAATGAGAAATTTTCTGACAGTGAGAACAATCAACCAATGGAACAGCTTTCCTTCAGAAATTGTGGGAGCTTCATCACTAGAAACTTTCAGGAAGAAACTGGACTGCCATCTGTCAAAAATTGTGTAGGGTCTGTTTGGATGAGGGGTTGGATCGGATGACCTACAAGGTCCCTTCCAACTCTGTTAATCTGTATCTGTATCAGCACACTTTTGGCTCATACTTAAGTGATGGTCCCTTAAGACACTTAGATCTCTCTCACAGTTACTACACAGTGCCACCTATTCTATACCTATTCATTTGGTTGATCCTTAGGTGAAGGACTTTACTTTTCTCTCCAATGAATTTTATTTTGTTGGATAAGGCCCAGTGTTCAAGTCTGTCAAGATCCTTCTGGATATTGAGCCTATCTTCTAAAGTATTAGCTATTCCCCACCCACCCCCACCTTGGTGTCATCTGCAAATTTGATGGGTTCCCTTTCTATTCTCTCATCTTGATCATTTATGAAGATGTTGAAAATTACTGGGCCCAAGGCAGAACCTTGTGGTACCCCACTGCTACCCTCCAGGTAGATATAGTTCCATTGAGGACTAACTGCTGAGTGTGGATGGTCATCCAATTGTGTTGATACTGTCTATCATAGAGCTGTCAAACTCACAGCCCGCAGGATGCATTACATGTGGCCATGGCCACACCCGATTTAGTGAAGGGAAAAAAGTTGTGATATGTATGTGACAATGCCATGATGATGTAAGTTTGACACCCCTGGTCTATCCCATATTATTCTCTCTTAAGGGTCTGTCACATAGGCCAACGGATGCAAAACGTATGTAAAAAGGACACAGTGGATGAGAAAATGTTCCATCTGTTGTTATCCGCTCTCAAAAGTGCCCCGAATTTGCATAAGCAAAGTGGACAACAACGGAAAGGAACGGACAGGGGGAGGATGTAGCGAGGAGGTTAAGCAGATGCTCCACGGAAGCCTAGCGGATGGGAGCAGATGGAAGCAGATGGCACATCCGCAGGGCTTCCGGGGGAGCACAGCGAAGCGGACGTGCAATGAAAGGAACGGATGCAGAGCGGATGCCTAGCTGATGAAGCGGATGCATCACGGATGCCTAGCGGATGCAAAGCACTCACTGCACATGCGGGGAACTGCGCATGCAGGGAGGATGCATTGCGTCAGCCCCGCGAATATAAAGGGAAGCAGCTCGCAAGCAGGTCACCATTCAGAGGAAAGACCTGCTGCCAGACACAGCTCCAGCCAACAACCATGGGGAAGAAGAGGAAGCCTCTGCCATCTGCTGCCAGCCCTGGCAAGAAGGACAGGGCCACCATCCCACCCCCTGGCCCTGACTCTGCTTCTGCTGGGGCTTCTGCTGCTCGGGCTGACTCTTCTGGTGCTGGTGCTTCTGCTGGTGCTTACTCTGCTGGCGCTGCTCCTGGTGCTGGGGCTTCTGCTGGGGCTTACTCTGTTGGCGCTGCTCCTGGTGCTGCTGGTGCTGCTGGTGCTGCTGGTGCTCCTGGTCCTGCTGGTGCTGCTGGTGCTCCTGGTGCTGCTGGTGCTGCTGGTGCTGCTGGTGCTTACTGTGCTGCTGCTGATCATGGTCCTGCTGGTGCTTACTCTGCTGCTGCTGATCATGGTCCTGCTGGTGCTGCTGGTGCTCCTGGTGCTCCTGGTCCTGCTGGTGCTGCTGGTGCTCCTGGTCCTGCTGGTCCTGCTGGTGCTGCTGGTGCTTACTGTGCTGCTGCTGATCATGGTCCTGCTGGTGCTGCTGGTGCTTACTCTGCTGCTGCTGATCCTGGTGCTGCTGGTGCTGCTGGTCCTCCTTTTGCTGCTACTATTGTTGTTGCTGCTGCTGGTGGTGGTGGTGTGGTGGAGCAGCCCCTACAACCTCGAAGCCCCTCTGATGAGGTCCCAGATGGCCCTGCCAGAGGGAGGAAGAGGCATACGCGTGAACGGGAGAGGAGGCAATACTCCATCGAAGAGGAACATGAGGATGAGGTGCTGGAATGGCTGAGGGAGAACGAGTATCTTTGGCGGAAGGGACACAGGCTCTATTGAGACACCAAAAGGAAGCAGGCTGCTTGGAGAGAGCAGGCGGAGAGCTTGAGCTACACTTCGGAGGTCCTCCTCAGGTGGTGGAAGCACATGCACACCTGGTATGGGAAGCTGCACCTCAAGAAATCTGGCCAGGCCGCGGTCAAGCTGACGGACCGAGAGACCTACGTGATGGCCAAGTGCAGCTTCTTGGAGGGTGAGATCTGCCACCGAGGAGCAGCCCCTCTGACAACCCTCTCTCTCAGACAGCCCACAGAGAGCCAGTCCTCTTCTGGCCAAGAGTCAGTTCCTGTGTCCAGGCAGGTATCTGTGGAGCGTGCCACGATGGAGACCCCCCCGACAGCTGCACTCCCCATGGCAGAGCGCGTGGAGGACCCCCTGATGCAGTGGGAGCAAGGAGAGGGCACTTCCACCAGAGACCAACCCACATCCACCCCCAGTTCCACCTCCACAGAAAGCAGGCAGAGAGCCAGACCGGAGGGGCAGAGCCACACTGTCCTGCTGGAGATCAGGGACACCATCAAAAGTAGTGTAGATCTCCTCTCTCAGCTGGTACACACCGACATACCATCCTCAAACCGCAAGCCCTTCCTCACCTACGTCAACCAGACCCTCCTGGACATGTCCGAATCACAGTACCAGGTGATCAAGGACAGGATCACCGGTCTTCTTCACAACCCTCCAGGCCCAGCTGAACCTGCTCCCACCCAGTCCAGGTCTGCTCCTCCACCCCAGGTGATGTCACTGCCCTTCCAAGGCTTTCCACAGGCCCTCACCTACCAAGGCTACGGCTACCAGGAGCTCCAGCAGCACAGGCAGCCCTTCCCAGTCCAGGCACAGGTACATTGAACGCAACCGGTGCCACCGACGCCACCGATGCCACCCACGCCACAGATGCCACCCATGCCACAGATGCCACCCACGCCTCACCTCGCTCACCTGCAGACCAGACATCTCCACTATACTCCTCCTTCCTCCACCCCACAGGCAAGCTCGGCCTCAGAACATCTGTCATCGGTCTTGGGACTGACACCCCATGTCCTGGAGGAAGGGGCTCTCAACATCACGGGACTGAGCCAGCTCTCTGAGAGCTTCCTCCACACACCATCCCCTGTTGTCCTCTCGGGGCCAGGCACCCCAATGGCACCTCAGACCAGCACTCCAGCAGCAGCCACCTCCGCAGCACCTGGACCCTTCACCCCTGAGACTATGGGCACGCCTCAGAGTGACTGAGAAGAGTACCAGAGACTGGGTTGCTACCTGTTGACTTTATCTTTGCTTGGGACACTTTACTTGGATCATTTTGCTTTTACAATTTGTTATTAAAAAAGATTATCTTTGCTTCACACACTTGCTTCGGTTCTTTTAGTCAATAAAGTCTTGGTGGAAACTTTTAGAAATGGTTTAAGCCTTTGCATGCTTGTGGGATGGGTTAAGATAGCAGTGGGATGGGCAGGGATACCTTTGGGATGGGCAATAGCTGTGGGATGGGCAGGGATACCTTTGAGATGGGTAATAGCTGTGGGATAGATAAACCTCCAGTGCAAGCATAGTGGGACTGTATGGTCCACCCTCCCAGGTGCCACACCTTTGGCCCTTTATTATAAATAACAATGTAATCATTGATCCACACATTTCAACATAAACACAACTCTTTATTAAATGCCCTGTTCATTGTAGGGCCACTCAACTTACATGGCACAATCTCATCAGTGTGATGAGACAGGCTCAAGGAAGCATCCATTAAGCATCTATCATCCTGTCTTGCCACTCCACTGCTCCAGCTGGGGAGTTGCACCAGTGTTTCAGGAGGTTGCGCTGCTTCTTCCCTTCACATGAAGCTCTGTTGGGGCCTTGCACATCCACAGTGTCTATCAGGTTTCGCCCTTGCCTCCATTCACCAGGCTCTATGTCCCCATTGCCTTGTTGGAGGTCCACAAGCCTGTTCTGCAACACTGGGTAGCGGGTGCGCATGAGATTGTGCAGGATGCAGCAAGCTTCCATGATCCTCCTCACGGTCTGTGGGCGATGCTGCATGGTGGTGAGAAGTACCTGGAACCTGTTGGCCAGGATGCCAAAGGCGTTCTCCACCACCTGCCTTGCCTTGGACAGCCTGTAGTTGAAGATCCTCTCTTCACGGGTGAGGCATCTGGAAGTGTAGGGCTTAATGAGGTAGGTTCTGAGGGAGAAGGCGTCATCCCCCACGATGAAGTAGGGCACATCTTGTGTGTCGTTGGGCAGGGGGTCTGGATCTGGAAAGCCCATGATGAGGTTGCGTTCCAGCCCCTCCTTGAGATGACTGGCGTTGTATACCTGGGCATCTGAAGCTGACCCATTGCCTGAAGCATCGATCTACGTGAACTTGTAGTCAGCATCGACCATGGCGAAGCGGACGATGCTGAAGAAGCCCTTGTAGTTGTGATAAGTGGACCCTGACTTGGCTGGAGCTTTGCAGGCCACGTGCTTGCCATCTATGGCTCCAACGGTGTATGGGAAGTTCCACTTCTGATACCACTGTTCTGCAACTTTCTTCCAGCCTTCTTCAGTGGAGGGGCACTGGAGGAGCTCCTCCAGGTATTCTTCGATGAGGGCCTGCACCACTTCTCTGACCACAATGCTGATGGTGTTGTGTGGCACCCTCCAGCCATACTGCATGCTCCTGTATGTGGTCCCTGAGGCCAGGTGGCGCAGAGTCAGTGCTACCTTGAGCCCAGGGTCCAGGCTGGGCCAGAAGTTGGTGCTCTGCTTGGTCAACCTGCGTCTCAGCCGCTCCACAACTTCGTCAAACATGGCTGGTGGCATCCTCATTAAGTGCTGGAATGCACGAGTGTCTTCGTTCCTCAGCTCCACCATCAGCTTGTTATACAGTTTGTACTCTGTTCTTCTCGTGATCCATCTCTGGACCCAGACACTTCTTGGCCGCCTCCTTTTTTTTGCGTAGAACAGGTGAAAGAGCCTGTAGAGGCTGTAGATGGCTTCGCACTGTTGTAGAATGATGGTGGCTACCAAAAGGAGTGTGTGATGATCCATGGTGGAGATGACTGGATGCTGTGGAAGAGCAAGAGCCAGATGAAGGCTGAAGAGGTCTGCATAGCAGGGCTGCTGGACTGAAAGTGAGATCCAGGTGAGTTCCTCCCCCTTTTTATAGGAAATATAGGTTTTCCGCTAGGTGTCCTTTTGCATCCTCAAGACATCCTGCAGACATCCTAAATATCCAAGATACGTCCCCTATGAGAACGTTTTTTCCATTTTAATGCTTTGTATACGAGCTGCATCCGCTTTCATCCTTTCTCTGTCCGTGCTACTAACACTGCGTGTCTGTTCCATGTCCATTTCGCTTCCTCCCTGTGTCTGTTTTCCGCTGGAGCGGATGTGAGTTGCGCGGATGTGCAGCGGATGCCTAGCGGATATAGCGGACGTGTAAAGGATGACGACGGACATCTAACGGATGTTCCCCGTATGCGTAGCAGATGCAGAACGGACGCGTTGGATACATTTTGCAGCTCAAAACTTATTGAGCAGATGAAATGTCAGTAGATGGATGCTGGATGGATAGAGAGGATGAAAAACAGACGCAGTGAGTACAGAACGGAAGCATCGCGTTAACCAACGGATGGCAAGTGTTTCTCTCCGTTTTACATCCTCTTTGCATCCGTTGGTGCTGTGTGACAGGGGCTGTACCAAGAAGTAGGTTGTGGCCTACTTTATCAGATGTGCTGATGAATTCTAACTATATTATGTCCACAACATTTTGCTGGTCCACTAATTTGGTTGCTTTATCAATATCATGTAAGGTTTGTCTGGTATGATCTATTTTTAACAAACCCATGTTGGCTATTACTAATCACCTTCTAGGTGTTCACAAATCCCTTGCATGATTATCTTTTTCAGGATTTTCCCAGATATTGATATTAAGCTGATGGCCTATAATTTTCTGGATACATTTCCCCCCCCTTTTTGTACATTGGAAGCACATTGTTACATTTCCAGTCCTTTGGTATTTCCCCTGTGCAACATGAATTTGAAATATTACATTCAATGTCTCATTACATCTACCAGTCCTTCAAAATTTTGGGATGTAAACTATCTGGTGCAGATGATTTGTATTCATCCAGGTGCACAGGTATTTTCTTATTAATCCCTTTCCTATTTTGACTTGTATACCTGTTCTATCTCCATCGGTGTTGCTTTTGATAGATTGGGTGGGATATTTCTTCCTTCTGCATAAAAGGCAGAAGCTTCTAGTTTTTATCTATTTCTTTTTCCCTTTGCCTTGCTGCAAACTGCCACTTTTCTGCAGAAGTGTCACCAATTACATTGAACATTCTAGGCAACACAGCAGGTTGAAGAGGAACATAGGAAACATCTCCTTCCCCTTTTGCTGGTTTGGAAGGCAACAGTCCAGTTTATGGTGTTCTTCTCGACATCATCCGAGATCTAACCCAATATTTTCATAAAATGCCAACATATACAAGACTTTTAGTGTTATGAAATATTTCAGTTCTAAATTATTATTAATGTAACTGGAATGTGTATATTAAAACAACTAAGAGGTATATTATATTGATATATGATATTGATATCATCAGCCATCTTATTCTTCTGAGTAACTTAGGAAATGATTAGGAACCTGAATGTTATGACAGGAAGAGTCTGTTTTACTGATTGGTCATTGACTTCTGGGTCTTATTTTGCCTCCTTTTCTTTTCATCCACATAAACTACATTGGAAGAGGCCATGAAGATGGCTTTTGTTGAAGAGTTATAAATGTGTCTATGCAAAAAGTGTCATTTATCAATCTCTCTCTTTCTATTCATTTAATCTCATGGATAAAATGGAGAATTAGATCAGGCATGTGTATATAATTATGGGATGAATAAAAGTCAACAAACCAAGGCTTAAACCAGATAAACAGAATTACTGTGAATGTTGAAATCCATTGCTCTGAATTGAAATATGAGATTTTTGTCAGACAGGATGACTTTCTACTGTACTACAGTATTATTCATAAGCACAAATCAGTTGGTTACCAGGATTACATTGTAAAGCCCCTGCTTGACCAACTAGGGTTTTATCTTCTATACTACATTCTTCATAGTCTTCTTCCTTTGAGATGCTGGAAGGCTTCCATCTTTCACTTGTTTACTCTTTTCTCATAAGGAATTCAGTCTCAATTATGAAATTTCAAATTCTGTCACAGTCACAGACATACTAAATTGTACATAGAGTGCTACATTCATGTTAATACACATACCCTTTATTTCAGAACTCTGCAAAAAGGTTCTCCCTTCTTCAGAAATTCTACTATCATTTCAATTTTAATATGGTAAGCCTCTTATGCATTATTTCAGGATGTCAACTCATGCTTTACTCTTAGGAACAATTTTCACTACTGCTGTTCAGCATATCCATATTACGTCATTTTTTTAATTGAACCTTGCATATTTACACAAATCATTAAAATGCACAGAACATATAATTTACGAATGGGATTTAAAGTTTCTGCACTGAATACATAACCTGTTTTGAAAAACAAATAAGGCCCCATTCACAACAAGGGCAAGTGCTATCAGGATTTACAGCAATCAATCATTTCAAATGTAGTGCTAAACTGTCCTTTAAAAAAAAAAAATGAAAAACAGGGGTGAGTCACTTCCATCTTGAGAAATCAAGAACCAACAAAGATCAGAATGGCAAGTGTAATATCACAAATACTAATAATGATGACTGTTACAACCATAACAGCCTATTTGAAAAATAAAATAGCCTTCAGCTTGGTGCTTTCCAATCTTATCACTCCCTTTTTCAAGGGGCACAGACTACCTTTCCCAATATGTCTGGATGGCATCAAACGATAAAAAATGATTCTAAAATGATAATGAAAATGGCAACGCACAATCCCTTCACAGAATCTGGTACCCTACAGAGAGGCTGGACAACAGCCAACAGAGAAATGGAATTGGATCAGCCACTTTTTGCTGCTGCTTGTTAGTTTATACCTGATTCATTTTCCAAAATAGAAAAATGGAGCGTTCATGGGCAAGAATCCACTGGATACTCTTTAAAATGAACTAATTTCTTAACAGTATTTAATTGGATTCACTCTACCATGCCCACTGAATGGGCTAGTAAGGATGGGGAGTTCAATGCTTCTCTTAACTTTGACATCACATCTTCAGGTAGCCGAATATACTATATTGGATCTCACTAAATAATGAGCCTAAAAAAAAATGAAAGTCGGTTCTGGAAATCAAATATTTAAACTGGAAAGATCCCTGTCTTCCTACCATTCCAGAAAGAGGAAGTAAGTAGCTTTGAGGCACTCTGCGCGTTCTCAGAGGCACTCCTACGGCCGGCTCTTTTTAAAGTTCATCCCTGAGCCCAGTTCCCTGGGCTAATTCGAGAGAACTTCCACGACACGGATCTTGAAGAAAGACCGTCCCGTCCCGTCCCTGATTTCTTCTCACAGCGAGTTATCAGCTGCTGCCTCTTCAGCTATTTCCAAGCTGTCCTTTCGGACAGTTCCTGCTGTTGCCGGCCGATCGCGGTGGGAAGGCAGCCTCCCTACCTCGGCCGGGAACCGAGAAAGTTTGGTGGGAGCGGAACGCGGCGCGCTCTTACCTTTGCGCGCAGGGGATGGAACCGCTCCTCGCCAGAGATCAAGCAGGCGGCGGCGGCGCAGGTTGGGCGTTTAGCCGGGATCGAGCCGAAAAGGCGTCTGGCCGAGGCGAGCGCGTGTCCAGCTTAGCAACACATCGACAGCAGCTCCTCCGCGCCCGTGAAGGAGACGGCCGTCGGGGCGGAGCTACCGCAGGCCGCCCCCGCTCTCTTCCCTCAGCGGGAGAAATAAACAGGGGCCTTTCTGGGGCCAGGTTGGCCTTTTTCTCACAAGGATTGTAGGTCCCACTACCACATCACGCACCACGGACGAGCCTGTGGTGCGAACCCAGCCAGGGCGCTTCCTTTCTGTTTTGACGTGTTCTGCTGAGTCCAAAAAGCAGGCTGAGTAACCCCCTTTCAGATGCAATCCTGGCATCCTAGGCCTTCCTTCCTTCCTTCTTTCTATCATCTGCCTGTTTGTCCGTCAGTATCTATCTATCTATCTATCTATCTATCTATCTATCTATCTATCTATCTATCTATCTATCTATCTATCTATCTATCTAT
>BLBF01000020.1:40652480-40733205 GCA_015471245.1 Laticauda colubrina | reverse complement strand
TGTATACTCAATACAGAAGCCTGATGATGGCAGATGAGATTCTGCTGAAACGTTGCTACAACTTTAAAAGCACTACAATGACGTGGGATAATACCCGAAGGAAGCTGAACAGCATATATATATTTGTTTCTAATGGGTGCTAAGTGTCCTGTGGGGCTAGGGGCAGCTGCTTCAAGGAATACTCAGGGCAGTAAAATGGATGTGCTGTTCAACCAATGCCCATTCAAGTCACAATCCACACTTAATAGGAGTGCTTAGAGTTCTTCCACATAACCACAGATCAGGAAAAAAAAAGTCTTACATAAAGCACAGCTCTCAGTCTTTCCCGTCATGATCAGCTTCTCACATCTGATAACCATGCAAATAGGTGCTGTGCCCTGTTTACCCCTGGATAGGCCAGATGCTGATTTTACTTTTACACATGTTTTATGAGAACATAATTACTGAATGAGGTTCTACCTGTTTTGCACATTCCCAATTATTTCAGGTGGGTTTAATGTTTTTTTCTTCCTCAAGCTATGTAAAAACACAGTTTTTACATAGAGAAAGAAACTCAGTTCTGAGCAGATTAAAAGAGAATTAGATATTCCCATCAAACCCTTGAGGTAAAACTTAAGATAATGGCTTCTAAAACCAGAGGATGTGACTTTTCAAGTAAGGCATGTGTAAATAAATACCCACACATATAAAATGCACACAAATATAATATACCCATCATCATGTATTCAGGATGATTTCCCTTTTTGCAAATACAATTAAAGAAAGGTTTTGATCCAAGTGATTTGAGACCCCTCAGAGAGCTGTGAAAATACAATATTTCCAACATTTCAGCAAGGATTTCTAATATAACATCTAACAACAAATACAATTTAAAAGTTTTTCCCATCCAAATTAGGGAGCAGGGGGAGAATGCTTGACCCCAAAGTAGTATAGGTGGTCCTCCGCTTACAACCATTCGTTTAGTGATTGTTCAACATTACAATCCACTGAAAAAAGTGACTTGTGATTGCTTTGCCCACTTACAACCGTTGCATCATTCCCATGGTCACGTGATCAAAATCCAGGTGCTTCAAGACAGCTGCACTTTTCTGGGGTCATGTGACCACCATTCATAACCTCCCCAGACCACTTCTGACACAAAAGGTCAGTGGAGGAAGCCGGATTTGCTTAACAATGGCACCACACACTTAACAACTAGTGGTTTACTTAACAACCATGACAAAAAGGTCATAAAGTGGGCAAAATTCACTTAACAACTGCCTTGCTTAGCAATGGGAATTTCTGGCTCAATGGTGGCCATAAAGTGAAAACTATTCTGT
This sequence comes from Laticauda colubrina, assembly GCA_015471245.1. Taxonomy (NCBI): domain Eukaryota; kingdom Metazoa; phylum Chordata; class Lepidosauria; order Squamata; family Elapidae; genus Laticauda; species Laticauda colubrina. The sequence goes on along the minus strand of BLBF01000020.1, from coordinate 40,731,886 downwards.
GTGAAAGTTCTCAGCTGTTTCTTGTCTTCAAAATGTCCTGGGAAGCACCTGCCCTTTAATCTTAATTCTGTTTCCCCAGTTTCCCCTCTGTTTGTAGATGAAACAAACCAGTAAATTATCCATGTTGTATTCAATTAATAAATGAATTTATTTGAAACACTTACAGTCATGTAAGACCCCAAAAATAGATTTGCTGTTTAAAACAGTGGTCGCCAACCAGTGGGCTGGGGACCACTGGTGGTCCACAAGAAAATTTTGGTGGTCCACAGAAAAATCACCCCCAAAGCAATTAATCCAGGCTGTGCAGGAACACAAGGCTGTGCCACCCACATGGCCCGCGGGAACACAAGGCTTGCGTCACTTGCATTGCTAACAACATGAGGTAGTGAGGGGAGAAGGGAAAGGGCAGAGGGGGGGAACTTGCCCCACTTATCTGGCTTGGCCACGAGGCTGCTTCTTTCTGCTTCTTTCTGCTTCTGTTTTTGGCTGCACACAAGGAAAGCAGCAAAAGTCTTTCTTTCTCTCCCTTAAACTCTGCCAGAAATGAGTCTTTGGGACCCTGCAAGGCATCCTGCTCCAAGAGGCTACGCGACAAGTCTCACAAAGACTCATTTCTGGTGGAGTTTGGAGGGGAGAAAGAAAGACTTCTGCTGCTTCTGCTGCTTTCCTTGCATGAAGCCAAAAGTTTCTCTCCCCCCCCCTCCCCCCGAGAATGGACCTGGAGACAGTATCCTGCAATCCAAATAAAGAATGATTGATCAGTAGGAAAAATGGGTGGGGAATTTTCTTGCAGACTTTTTTGGAGATTTTCCCAGGATCTCTGCTGCTTTCTGCAAAGACCCTGGGAAAACGTCAGCAAGCCACTGTCAGTCAAAATTCATATGAGTGAATTAGGTCCTCAAATTTAAAATTATGAGTTTGTTGATCCCTGAAGTCCAAAAGATTGGCGACCCTAGTTTAAAATGTATACAGGAATTGCAATGTCTTAGGTTGATTCCGCCATCTGGTGGCAAGCAAAGAATATTCTTGTCCTGAATGGCTTTGAATCGAAACTGCTTCAAAGCCTATTTCTATCTTTTTAAGTTTCCCTGGTGGTAATCTTAGCTTTACTGTAGAATATGCTTGCATGGCATACTTAACTATGGTTAATGTATGTTATAAACCATGGTTAAACAATTCTATTGCTTGTTACATTAACTCAATTTTCTGGGTACCTATAGCCCAGCCATACATCAATCAACACTCTAGGTTAAAATATGGCCAGCTGATTTTGGTTCAGTATGATATCCTTTTCAGGCTTTCACTAAAGCTGACTAACCAGGTTTTATTTCAATCCTGGCTCACATATGAAAATTTTCTTCTCCAAAGCTCCACCAGCCCTTTCTCTTTCAATTCTTAACCAGACCCTCCCAATAATTTTTTTTATACCAGTTAGTCCATTGAAGTAGAGATAAGCTACATAAGTACAACCAGGCACGACTGATATATTATGTTTCAAAGCAGCTGTTTTTTTAAAAATTCTAACCTATCTTGAATAAACTGTTCTAGAAATATTAAAATTTGCTACACACATCAAAATCAAGACTTCAAGATTCCATTCATTTCCATAAGCTTATTATTCTCCAAGTATACTCTTGACCTCAATAGGTAGTTTACACTAATGTGGTTACTTAGTTTTGGTAACTGGTGGCTTTTTTTCTCCTTTCAAGTCAGTGTTGATTCCTAACAACTGCCTGGACTGGTCTTTGCACTTCTCTTGGCAATGTTTTTGCAAGACGCTTGCCATTGCTTTTATCCTAGGGCTCAGAATGACTGACTGACCTAAAGTCTCTTAATTGATTTAATGCCTAAGGCAGAACTGAAACTCAGTCTTTTGATTTCTAGACAGGTGCTTTAAACCATCATAAAACTAATTTTCTGCTCAGTATATCATGAACCTAATTGACAGAACCTGCTCCTTAAAAGAGAAATATGTCATCAACTCAGACAAAGCAAATGTTCCTTCAGCAAGGTAGTAGAGTTCAAATGATGCTTAATGAAGCTCTGAAAAATATGTACTTTCTCAGCAAAATCACATTTGACCCCCCAAAAATTCATCTTATGCCCCAATAAATAGAATTCTGCTAAGCTACGGAAGATTGAAAACATGAAATAAATTCCTTTCTTGGATAGATGTTAGTTTAATAGCTGTGTATTCACAATGCCTACAAATTGAATTGCTTTCAAATTTCGTCAGTTAGCACTCACACAGCAATGTCAATTAACTTTTAAACTACTTGAAAATAACACTCTGTTAAGCTAATTTGAGAGGAGCTCTATGTACCAAAATTATGGTGAAATTTATTTATATCCTTATTTTTATAAATAACTAAAGGTGGCGATCACACACAATACTTCTTTCTCCTCCTCTTTTCCCTGAAAAGAGTGAAGAAATTCACATGTATATTAATTAAGCTCACACACCTTGCCTCATTCACATTTTACCCAAGATCCAAATAGCATAGTCTTTTGGAAGTGATCTATGTAGTTCCTAAAGCCCATGTCACACTGCACCAACGGATGCAAAGAGGATGTAAAACGGACAAAAAAGCTTGCCATCCGTTGGAAAACGCGATGCATCTGTTGTGTACTCACTGCGTACGTGTTTCATACGCTCTATGCGTCAAACATCCGTCTACTGCTATTTCATCCGCTCAAAAAGTTTTGAGCTGCACAAAACTTTTTGAGCGGATGAACTTTCCACTGCGTACGATCTACATCCACGACACATATGGCCAACAAATGTTCTACGTCCATTGTCATCCATTACACATCCGATGTATCCTCTCGGCATCCTCTGGCCATCCGCGCAACTCACATCCGCTGCAGCTGAAAACGGAAAGAGGGAGGAAGCGAAACGTACACGGAATGTCCACACAGCGTTAGTAGCACAGACAAAGAAAGGATGAAAGCGGATGCAGCTTGGATATAAAGCATTAAAACGAACAAAACGTTCACATATGGGACGTATCTCAGATATTTAGGATGTCTGGAGGATGCCTAGAGTATGTGAAAGGACACCTAGCGGAAAACCAACATTTCCTATAAAAAGGGGGAAGATATCACCTGGATCTCACCATCAGTCCAGCAGACGTGGTGTGCAGACCTCTTCAGCCTTGCTCTTGCTCTTCCATATCATCCATTGATCTCCACCATGGATCATCGCACACTCCTTTTGGTATCCGCCATCATTCAACATCAGAACCAAGCCCTCTTCAGACTGTTTCACCTTTTCTACGCAAGGAGAAGGAGACGTCCAAGAGCTATCTGGGTCCAAAGATGGATCAGGAGAAGAGTGGAGTTTGGACTCTTTGACAAGCTGATGGTGGAGCTGAGGAATGAAGACACTCGTGCATTCCAGCACTTAATGAGGATGCCACCAGCCATGTTTGACGAAGTTGTGGAGTGTCTGAGACCCAGGTTGACCAAGCCAAGCACCAACTTCCGTCCCAGCCTGGACCCTGGACTGAAGGTGGCACTGACTCTGTGCCACCTGGTCTCGGGGACCACATACAGAAACATGCAGTATGCGTGGAGGGTGCCACACAACACCATCAGCATTGTGGTCAGAGAAGTGGTGCAGGCCATCATCGAAGAATACGTGGAGGAGCTCGAAATCCGTGGAAGGGCTGTGACATCGTCTGGGGTGGAGGAGCAGACCTGGAGTGGGTAGGAGCAGGTTCAGCTGGGCCTGGAGGATGGTGCAGAAGAGCTATGATCCTCTCCTTCATCGTCATGAGGGTCTGTCTCATGTACATGATGAAGGGCTTGCGGTTCAAGGATGGTATGTTGAAGTGGACCAGCTGGGAGAGATCTGTGCTGGCTTTGATTGTGTCCCTGATATCCAAGAGTACAGTGTGGCTCTGTCCCTCCAGTCTGCCTCTCTACCTGCTTTCTGTGGAGGTGGAGCTGGGTGTGGGTGTGGGTTGGTCTCTGGTTGCTGCTGCTTCTTGCTCCATCTGAGACAAGGGATCCTCCATGTCCTCTGGCATGGGGAGTGCAGCTGTCAGGGGGTTCTCTGTCGTGGGGCCCTCCAAAGCCACCTGTCTGGACACGGTAGCTGGCTCCTGGCTGGAAGAGGACTGGCTCTCTGTGAGCTGTCTGAAGGAGAGGGTTGACAGAGGGGCTGCTTCTCGGTGGCGGATCTCACCCTCCAGGAAGCTGCACCTGGCCATGACATAGGTCTCCCGGTCAGTGAGCTTAGCAGCGGCCTGCCTGAATTTCTTCAGGTGCAGCTTGCCATACCAGGTGTGCATATGCTTCCACCACCCAAGGAGTACATCTGAAGTGTAGCCCAGGCTCTCCGCCTTCTCTCTCCACGCTGCCTGCTTCTTCTTGGTGTCGCAATAGAGTCTATGGCCCTTCCTCCACAGGTACTCGTTCTCCCTCAGCCATTCCAGCACCTCCTCCTCATGGTCTTCGGAAATGGAATATTGTTTCCTCTCCCCCTTCTCCTTGCCTTGCCTCTTCCTCCCTCTGCCAAGGGCTTCAGGGCCTTCAGCAGCAGGGCTTTGAGGGGCTTGGGGTTGGTCCACCACAGCAGCAGCAGCAGGAGAAGCATCAGCATCAGCAGGAAAAGCAGCAGGAGAAGCACCAGCAGCACCAGTAGGAGAAGCACCAGCAGCACCAGCAGAAGCAGCACCAGCAGAAGTAGCACCAGCAGAAGCACCAGCAGGAGAAGCACCAGCAGCATCAGCAGCACCAGCAGGAGAAGCACCACCACCAGCAACACCAGGAGCAGCAGCAGCAGCAGCAGAAGCACCAGCAGCTTCAGAGTCAGCGCCAGGGGGTGGGATGGTGGTTCTGTCCTTCTTGCCAGAGCTGGCAGGAGTAGGCACAGGTTTCCTCTTCTTCCCCATGGTGTTCTCTCAAGATGTCTCTGGCAGCAGGTCTTTCCTCTGAATGGTGACCTGCTTGCGAGCTGCATCCTTTTATATCCGCGGAGCTTACACAATTCATCCTCCCCGCATGTGCAGTGAACGCTTTGCATCCGCTATGCATCCGATAGGCATCCATGATGCATCTGCGGTCATCCGCTCCTTCCGCTACGCGTCCAGTTCGCTGTTCTCCCCCGGAAGCCCTGAGGATGTGTCATCCGCTTCCATCCACTAGGCTTCCGTGGAGCATCTGCTTTACATCCTCCCATCAGTTCCTTTCCGTTGTTGTCCGCTCTGTTTATGCAAATTTGGGGCACTTTTGAGAGCGGATAACAGATGGAAAATTTTCTCGTCCGCTGTCCTTTTTACATACGTTTTGCATCCGTCGGCCAGTGTAACCTTGCCTTCAACAGTAAACAATAGACACATAATCAGTCAAAATATTCTCTCTGTCGAACATCTACAGACCTTGTTACTTATAAGAAAGTAAGCAGGAACTCAGACTAGTTGGAAAAAGCTGAGTGATGGCACTAAATTCTAGCCAGTGCATGGTGTATTTCTCACTTGTATTTAAGAGTCTTTGAAAAAGACAAGTTCCAGAGGAACAAAGCAACATGTGAACGACGTTTAGAACCTATAAAAACTATTTTTTTCATGACAAAATGGGAGTCAACACTTCATGGCTACTTGGAGTAAGAAATATCTCACCATATACTTCCACAATTAGCTCCAGGTTATTAGAACACCTTGACGCAGAAAAAAATAGACGTACCTTTTTGCTCGAGTAAAACATCATAAAAAAATATCAATTCATCATGCATTGCTCTTTCAGTACCATTCTACTCTCACGAGTATGGTTGATCTTCATGACAAGAAATAAAGTTTTAGACCTGTTCTTCGTATTTCACTGAAGAAAAATCCTTTAATGTTGAGAATTTTTGCACCAGCATTTTCAGTATTAAACAGAAAGTTATTTTAGAACTACAGATATAACTAGGCATAATCTTTAAGGAAGTAAAAAATATGCAATCCCCAGTTATAACAGATAATCAGAGATGGAAGGGACCTTGTAGGTCATCTAGTCCAACCCCCCAAGCGGGAGACCCTACACCATTTCTGACAGATGGGTGTCCAATCTCTTCTTGAAAGTCTCAAGTGATGATGCTCCCACAACTTCTGAAGGAAAGCTGTTCCATTGGTTGATTGTTCTCACTGTCAGAAATTTCTCCTTATTTCCAGGTTAAATCTCTCCTTGTTCAGTTTCCATCCATTATTCCTTGTCTGGCCTTCGGGTGCTTTGGAAAATAGCTTGACCCCTTCCTCTCTGTGGCAGCCCCTCAAATATTGGAACATTGCTATCATGTCTCCCCTGGTCCTTCTCTTCACTAGACTAGCCATGCTTAGTTCCCACAACTGTTCATCATATTTTCAAAATGAAAGGGAAAATAAACAAAAATTAAATATAAAATTTATTATTCATTGTCCACCAGTACAAAAATACAGTATAGCATGCTGAGATAAGGCAACCACCATAACATTCAGTGAGATTTTTTTTTTTTGTTCCATTAATGAAAAACTTGGAAGATGTATGCACAAATACATTAAAAGCAAAGTTTATATAAATCAACCAAATGAAGTAACAGGCAATTATATCAGGAAAAAGTACACATAATCTTCCTGGAATAAGCAGGAAAATGAGGCTATACATACCACAATCCTAATGTATTTGGGAATAAATCCTATGGAATACTCTTGTACTAATACTAATTAGTACTTAGGAATACTTAATACTCATACTTCTGAGCAGACATGCATAGGATTGCATTGTTACAAGAGTCTCTATAATAGATTATCTGTTTAATCAATTTAACTTCTTGAGACTTATAGATATGGTTCTAATTTAATCTCACTCAATTTGGATATGATTTAGATATGAGCATAACTTCCATAATTTTAGTCAACATGTATTGTGGAAATTGTGTCCGAAATATGTTTAGCACTACCAGAATAAGAAATACTGAATTAAGTTCACGTTAAAAAGGAAAAAAAAAATCCACATATTTTCTCAAAATCTATTAAAATGAACAAGTTTTATTTGTAAAATATTAAAAAAAGATCTTTGCAATTAATGCCCTCAACCTAATCATATATGTGTTCTTATAATTTGGCTTTAAATTCCATTGAAATCTGATTACTCATGCAGTTAAAGTTGAAGCATTTATTTGTTAAGGTATTTAGCCATTTCTTTTCTTCAATCCATTTCAATGTAAACAAGGGAGAACATATTACTTTATTTGAATTCACTGTGTGAAAATTAGACAGCATTCGGCTTATTATCTACAGTATTTTTTTTCAGAGCACCAACATTTTTATATGAAAAAAGTTAGGGTCACATTTAAATTTAGATGGTGAGCCTATGCAAAATAGATCTTCAAGGTATTATAATTCATCTCCAAAATGTTTTTTCTTGAAAGCATCCCCGGTTAGTTTCTCTTGAGCTACCTTCATCCCTTGGATGACTGCAAAATTAAAACACAAGATATTCTTAGTACTTGGTTCAATTTAAATAAAATAGCTGAGCAGTTATATTTTTATAAGCTACTGCAGAAAATCTACACATAAATATAAGCAATATTTAAAGTATCAACATTATCTTCATAATGCATTCCTATCATGGCTCTTATGCAACTTTCTTTTCTTGACTTGTTTTTTTTTTCCTGTCAATATTTTCCCTGAGAGTCTTCATTTTATTCCTAAAGGTGATGTCCATTAAAAGGCAGTTTTAAGAAATTATAGCTGCATCCATTTATTAAATATATACCCAGTCTTTTATTTTATACAACTCAAGTACCATATGTAGCTCTCTATATATCACTTTACTCTTTTGCTAAACTGCATAAGAGTGCCTATGTATCCAACACCATTTTTTGATGTCCAGTTCTGGCCTTTCATGACGTAGCTGTCAAAGTTGACTTGCTTTCTTTGTTTGCTGCATGAACTTCCAGCACTCAGTTTGCCAAACAGAAACAGGAGGGGGGCTGGAAAATTCCTAGGTTGGGGAGATTCTAAGGAATGCATGACTAGAAAGGACATAACCACCAAGGCCAAGTTCTCAGAGCTACTAGCAGGTGTAAAAATTTTTCCCAAAACAAAAGTACTGAGTGTAATTAGTAGACAATGAATTGTGGGTGGCCCAAGGGTGAAAAGAGTTTTTTACCTATGCGGGTTTTCATGGGAAAACCTCAGAGCTGACTTTGCTCCTACTGTGCCTAAATGGATCTTTCAATGAAGTTTTACTCTGAGTAGTTCCTACATCCAGGAGTTGTTTTTTTTTAGATGTGCCAAATGGGATGGTTAACATTAAGTCAGCTCTCAGATTTTCCCGAAAAAAACCACATATATTAGATGCCATAATTAATATTAATAAATGGCATTTTAAAGATGTCAAGGTAGGAGTCCTGTAATATACAGAATATCTGTCCAGGTGCTATGTAGCTTTTTGAATGTCACTGTCAAAATTTGTTCAAAGCATTTTTTCCGCTTAAGACATTTTAAACTCAGTGTAAGTTCCTCAGAATACAAGCTCTGATCCCTCTCTCCTCCCACCCCCCAATCAGAAGTCAATCTAATTTGGCACTATTGTATAATTCAAGTCTGGTTTACTAAAACCCAATTTAGATGCAATCCATTCATACCTTGATCAGCACTAGTATAAAAATACTTATAGTTGGGGTTTCCTTTTTCATTTATGATCTCTGGATGGATCTTTCCACTAGGATCTGTGTAAAAGAAGAAATCAGTGAAAAATGATGATTGCAATCCGAACAGTATTATTTTATCTTTCAACACAAATTGATGAACCATAATTATGTCATACCCATGAAAAGAATTCTAGGAATGTAACCTCCATCTGGGCTAAAAGCTTCATCTTTAGGTTCTTCTTCATCCTGTAAATATTATAAAGTTTTTAAAAAATAGCTTTATTTCTGCATGAATAATAGCCTACTGTATATCAAAATCAGAACGAACATTACAATAGTATAGCAATACTACACTACACCCATGTTTCATATACAATGCCTTCAGACAGATTTGTCTGAAAAAAAAATCACTATTTTAAAACCTAAGAGACTTGGTGCTATCAATACAAACAATACCTGTTAAAAAGAAATAAAGTTTATCTTCATTAAGTCAATTCTTTCTATTCTTAAAATAATTCCTCAGTTAATCTTGATTTTGAAACTCAAAACATCTTCTTGAATCGAGGAACATATGACATCCTTATGTTTACAAAAATAGCTGTATATAAAATTTAGGATATGAGTAATGCATTACTTACTGAATAATACATTAAATACTTTTGAAGTTGCATAATGCAAAAATAAAGGATTTTCTTTTCAGAAACAAACATCTTATTCAGCTAAGTTTTCTGTTACATGAATGTTACCATGAACTAGAAACCCATTACTTTTCAGAAATATCACCTTATATAAACAGAGAAAAACCAACACCATGGGTTGGCAAAAAATTTATTGGAATGGGAATGTCAGATTTCTTGTCGGCTTCCCCTCTGAGTTTCTTTCGATAAGCACTGGAAACCAAACCAAACCAAACCAAACCAACCAACGAACCTCCCTCCCTCCTTCCTCAATATCTTTAACAACGGCAGAAGTTCTGATATGCTTAAAATTTAAGGGAAATATTCAGATATATCTGCTCTGAAAGTAGCCCATGCTGAGGTGTACATTAGCAATGGATCACAGAATATGATTTCTGACATTTTGTATTATGTAATAAAGTGCTTTATAATGTTTATGTTGTAAAATGTTTTGTAAAATGGGCCAAATTTCAGTTCCAGAGAAATTACGGATTCAACATTTTGGATGCATTCTTTCAGTTTGAGGCGTCTTCATTAAAAAGTTTTTGCCCTATGATGGACCTTTTCACACAGTTGAAGGTTACAGATGCAGGAGTTTTAGTAGCATATAAATAGCATTCAAAGGAAGAGTGACTCATTTTGGTACTCTAGAGACTTACCTCGAGGTTAACCATCACAAAATTATGGGCAAGCTCAGAGATTTCCTTTGATTCAGCAAACTTTGGTTTTAAAGCTAATAAAATATAAAAGGGGAAACTAATCAATAAAGATGCAAATATAGCAGAGTTGGATTCAGACTAAGTGGGATGCATACAGATCCCAATGAATCCAATATTTATAGCTGGTAGTGACTCACGGTCTATGATTATATCTGACCATAATTTTCATAAATGCCAATTTTTTTCCTTAATACTAATTCAGAGATAGAACAAATGGACACCCTGAAATTGTAAATGGAAGCATAAATGAAATTAATACTGTATTACTTTCCTATTAATGCTTGAGGTGAGGTTAGTTCATCAGTTTACTAAACAGTTCTAGGAATTTCTATGTGAAAGCAATACAGATAGTCCTTGACTTACAACAGTTCACTTAGTGTCTGTTCAAAATAACGGTAAAGTGTAACTTATGACCATTTTTCAGTGTTAATGATTTTTGTAATATCCCCATGATCATGTGATCACAATTGAGATCTTGGCAACTGGTTCATATTTATGACTGATATTCATGACTGTTGCTGTATCCCAAGATTTTGTGATCACTTTTTGAGACCTTCTCATAAGCAAAGTCAATGGGGAAGTCAGATTTACAACTGATTTACTAACTTCAACTGCAGTGATTCTTTTATCAACTGTGGCAACAAAGATCATAAAATGGGACAAAACTCAAATGTCCCATTTTAACAATGGAAATATTGGGCTCAATTATGATCATAATTTGAGGTGTCAGCTTTTCAAGTGATGAAATCCATTTAAAAACAAATGAGCAAGGCTTGACATGAGGGCTACCTGTATACACATTATATAGATTGTAAAAATGTAGGTAGTCCTTGACTAACAACCAGAATTGAGGCCAGAATTATGACTAAGTTATTTAGTGGCTCACCGCATGACCATGACCAATTTTACAAACTTTTTTGTAGTGGTTGATAAGTAAATTTGATTTATCCAGTGTTTATTAAAAGCCAGAAGTAAATGCTTAAAACTGGCAAACAATTTGTGACTGTGGGAGGAGTGTGTGGCTATTTGAACTTCAAAATTGGAGTATACTTTTTTTTGGGGGTAGTGGAATGTCCATCATAACTTCAAATAGTTGCTCAGCAACTGGTCCCCAAGTTAGAACTAGCTGCATGCTGTTTCACAAATATTGCAAATTTCCCATCCGTTATTCCATGAAACATCACTAATGTTACCTGTGATGTCTTACCTTTGCAAGCACCACACCAAGATTTATGAATTATTATCATCAGAGGCAATCCACTAAAAATAATTGAAATATACAATTTAAGTGATTATCAACACACAGTTCAGTTCCAAGCTCATCATGTATTAAAGTTGTAATACTAAATGACCTGCCCGAACAAATCTACGCAACTCATAGGAAAGGGCTGCATTGATTAAAAGTAATTATGGGGCATAATCAGCTGTTTAGTAGCAGCAGTGATGGAGCTGGTAGTGTTGGTGAAGCCGAGAATTAATGGAAGTATTCAACGGTCTGTCTTTGGGAAGTCAGATTCTTTCTGCGTAGCAATATTTGTTGGTGGAGCTATGGTTAGAAAAAACTAGAAAGCCACACAAATCTGGGCCCATATATTATATGGTTCATTGAATATCACGAATATCTTCAAATCTGTTCTGCAGCAAGGTGAAATATTCTTCATATTTACACTTACTTTCAAGCACAGATATTAGTTACAGAATCTATTTTTAATCAAGTTGGACATCCCATTGTAGCTGTATTTCCAGACAATATATTTTTTGTTCTTATCTAAAAAGTATTTCATTCTGAAACAATGATAGGTTTTGTCAAATCCCACAGATTGGAATAGAGGTTACTTTCATATTAGCCCATTCTTTTCTTAGAATAGGCTTTTCCTTTTTCAATCTTTCCTGCTTCTTCCATCTACTTCTGTCTACAAATGGGACATAAGATGATGCTAGCAGGAAAGGAGGGTGAAGTCAGTAGAAATGAATACATAATTATTTTCCCTTGACTCTTGAGAGTAAATATTTAATTGCTCAGACTTCTTGACTCTTACAGAGCATGATCAATTCAGTAGTAACAGAGATTTCTGAACTTGTGCAACATGATATTCATCAGCTGCATTCCATTCCAAGGCTTAGCGCAAGTACCAAAACTTCAGCAACAAACATCTTCTCCCCAAATCCCTTCAGATCTGAATGCTGAGGTTGAAGTTCTCTAGATGCCTAGTGCTGAACTGATTCAACTTAGGACATGTCTGTGCAGACAATTTAAGATTACAACATACCTGGCTGCAGCCTCCTTTTTCCCATCTTCTAGTGTTCTCCAGTGAATGTGATCTCCAAAACCTTGGAAGGAAAGAGCGAATATATATTGTGTAATTTAAAACAACGGCCCTCCAAACTTTCTGGCATTAGGGGCCGGTTTCAAGGAACACAATTTTTCCACAAACCATGTGGTTGCGGTTTTGCTCACTCACCTGCTATTGGTCCATGGCCTGTGTTTGGCGACCCCTGATTTAAATCATTCATTACAGTATGTAAAAATATCATTTGTAATTACTTAGATTGGTAAACACAAATGTCATTTTTCAGAAAGTCCTCAGTGACTCCATGAAATCTTATGAACTTATTGTAGAGAAAGCAATGTTATATTTTCATTGTAAACTGCATAATGTCCATTTCTTCAGAACTGGGCTGATGAAACTCCACAGAAAACCACACTGCCTCAGCACAGCTCTGTAAGTATATTATATTAAAAAAATTGTGACATTAAAAGAAAGCTTGCTTTTAAGAGACTTATAACAAAAAGTTTCACAATTAAAATAGGGCAACCTATTTTAGATGCATTACAGTTTAAATTCATCTTAATATTTTCACATATTGGAAACTGTATGACATAGCTCACATTCTACACATTTGTAGAAGAATAATTATGAATACCAAGGCTTCCAACATTGGAGCTCAGTACTTTGAAAACCTTAGTTTTACGATAACTATTTTATTATTATTTTAATAATAAAAAATATTATTTACCCCAAAACATAATTAGAATAGTTTCTTTGAAAACCTTACTTACAGAGTAAAAACATTTATTCTTTGCTAATTGCAGATTAATTCAAACTTCACAAAGAACAGAACTTCCTTTCTTAGAATAACCAATATGTTACTTTTATATTTTCCTTCCCAAAGAAAGTATCACGTTTGTCCTTAAATACAGAAGCTGTGTAAAGTTGTCATTGACACTGAGGATTGTGCTGCATTAGTTTCTATTCTACAAAGCAAGTAAGCCTATTCTGAAATGAAGATCAGATAGAAAAAAGTATTCTGAGAAATCATAATCAAACTACATGAAAAGCAAAGAACTAAAATTTAAAAATAGTTCAGAAACTTCAATCTATATTTGGCAGACAGCTGGAAAGCCTCAGGAGTAACTTGTCAGCAAATAATACTTGGTGGCACAATCGTGAATAGATTCAGTTATTTCCTTTCTTTTTGCTTAAAATTTAAAGAAGTTAATTTGCATATAAGTGGCACTTTAAGATGTGTACATGGCAGTTAGAGCTTGATTATTCCTACTGTCTTAAATAACAATCAATCTGTTCACCTCACCTGATCATCCACTAAATAGAATTGATACAAGAGTAGAAAAAGCAGGTTATGATCAAGGAGATTCAGTTGAATGTCAAGTGTTAAATTAGAAGACATGCCCCATTATATACTTTACCTTTAACTAATAGCAAACACCAAATTGACTTTAAAAAATAATTTAGTCATTTAATAGCTAAATGCAAAATTGTGCATTAGACTATCACTTTAAATTAAAAAAAAAAAATTCAGAATAAGATTAAAAAGTATTGACTTGAACTTTGGAAACAGAAACATTTGGGGTAAATCTCTGAACGATTTACAATAATGTATTCTCACAAATCGTTCAACGACCATCTCATGGTCTGTGCAGCAAATCTGCTGCCGACACTTCTTGGGATCGCAACTTAAAAGGATAAGAATTAAGAGGTAAACCTTAACATTTCGCAGTTGTTCAAATCCTCCTCCCGCGCGGAAACTTTTGCTTGTTCGGTTCCCCCCACCCCCCACCCCCCACCCCCACCTCCCAAAGCACAGACAAACAAAAGAAAACAAGAACAAATTATTTCTAACCTTTTCCACGATCTTGTTCAGTTGCAGCCACCACGAACCAGTAGCAAAAGGAAGAAAAAAGGAGAGGGGACAGCGAGGCGAGGCGAACTCTCATAGTAGCAAGCGCGACTCTTCCCCCAGGTTGAATCGCCGGTCAGCTTTGCCGCGGAGCCCGATCAATCCAAGTCAGCCCTCCCGTGGAAAAGGAAGTGATGCTAATGGGGAGGGACTGGGAGGGATTTGTTCAATTTGAGTCCGGGGTAAATTTGAAAGAAACAGAAAGAGCTCTTGAGTGGGAGATTGCAGCCTCCCGGCCGTTTCTCAAGAAATATTTTACTGTGTGTGGTGGTGGCGGCGACGATCGAGATACCATCTGAGCTGTTTGTTCCTTTGAATGGAGTCCAAACGCGGATCAAGGGCAGCAACGAGATGTTACATGAAACTTGTCAGGGAAAATATGACTGAACCCGTTCTGTGCTAATTTAAACCGCCATCTAACCCCTGTCGTGTTATATTCGGTGGGATTTACGTCCCCCCTCCTTGCCAACTGAGTAGGCATATTACTCCTTCACATGTGGATGGGAAGGAGGGAATGTTAAGCTTCTGAAACGGGCAGCAAAAGCTGAAATTTTATTCTTATGCATGAAAACGGGATCTCAAAGAACGGCGATTCCCGCTTCCACGAAAATAGTTCCTGCTCAAGTTCCTTCGGGTGCGAACAGCTCCTGCGCTTTAAAACACAAAGCGGTTTGGTATGTCTAAGGAAAACCACAACTCCCAGCATCCATCGCTGTAAAAGTTATTTTTCTCCCCCCTCCCTCCCTCCCTCCCTCTCATGGTCGTGCACAGGACCCACAACCTTCGCGCTTGCCCATAGCGGGAGCTGTGGAAAGGTGCGGCTGACGGCGCCCATTTTATATACCCGAATCATTTTGTCTGCCAATTGGATGAGAGGGGCGGGGCCATGGTCCCGTGGTTCCAGGCCTTCTTGGTCCAGACCCCTCTCACTCTCTCCTCCTCCTCACCGCCATCTTGTTGTTGCCGCGTGTTGCTTTTGGAACGTTCGTCGGACTGAGGTGAAAACTTCCCGCTTGACCCTCTGATGCTCTTGCGCCCCTCGCGAGCCCGCGAGTCGAACCGGGGGTTGCTTGGCCGGCGCGCAGAGCGCCATGCACGGTGGGAGGGGCTGCTGTTGGGCCGAAGAGCGAGGGGGAGGAGAGTGGGCCTGGCAAATAGTTCGCCTCCGGGAAGCCCGGGTTCCCTTGGTCCGCCTTAGTTGACTTATTTTGCATTCCCGGGACCCTTTGCCTTGACCGCTCGCGCTTTCCCTTTGTCGGGGTTGGTTTATGTGCTTCCGGTCGTGTGAATGTACCTTTTCTGCCGCCAACCCGAGACTAGCGAGGTGTCTCGTAGACCTTTCGCAAGCTCCACCTCTTCTCTAAAGCACAACAGTGACGGTTCATCTTCCCTACGTGAAGAAAAAAAATTTTTTTTTCTCTCCGGGCCCAGGATCTCTCACTTTCCTGCAAAGTCGCACCTTATGCTCCTTCCTCGGAGGAGAAATGTCCCCTGGATTCTTTCCAACCCTTCCCTCAGGACTGAAAGCCTCCCTCCTTAAGTGGGGAGAAGGCGGTTTCGTGAGACCCTTTCCCCCGCTTTGGGCTCTGGCCTTTTAACCCGCGAAATAGACTCTTTCACGTTTCTCTAGTTTTCTCCTAATCGCTACACTCGTGGTTTTTAAATTTATACTTTAGTCTTCACAGTTTTTTCTCCGAAGTGCCCCCCCTTCCTATTATATCTGTATATTGCAATTTTTACAAATTGCCTTTTACAAATGGACATCCTGTTGGTAGAAAAAAGAGGTCATTAAGTGTGTGAAATAAAGCATATTGCTATTAACCATTAGGAGTAATATCTTTATCTCATGACGAAGATAAGTAGCCATTATATCAGCAATTCTTTAATATGCCAGGTTTCAAAGCAGAGAGGATTTTGGCTTTCTTAATAGATGTCTATTTTGCAGGAATAATATATTATTACCCCCCTCAAGTATTTTCTGTACTTGTTTCACTTACTTTAGGTTACAGATGTACCTCTAATTTTATTAAAGATTGAAATTTATTCCAATACATCTTCCTTTTCCATAATGTGATCAAATTTGTATTTCAAAATCACTGACAAAGGAATCTATTTTACCTGTTTCTGAGAACATCTTTCTCACTGTCAAGTGGGGGGTTTAACTTTGTTGGGCCCTTTTCTGTTTCCTTGTCTAATACACTGTCATTTTCAATTTACAGGTATTTTCAGTTCTGCAAAGATTTAAGTCAATTATTATCTTAGAATTCTATATAGGTCTGGTGGAATATAACATTTTGTACTATAATGAGGGGAAAAATGCCCCCTTAGCTTTCAAGTTGCTGGAGCTTCACATGTTCTGCTAAGCACAGAACAGCATGGTCAGCATTAAAGGGCATGTCATTGCTAATCCAGTGAAAAAATCTCTAAACTATAAATAATGTTTGGATGATTTGATTGATGATTACTGTATGTGCTGAAGTTGGTTATTTTTAACTCTTGGCTTGTTGGGACAATGCTGGGAAATAATGCAAGTGAAGATAAACATAATGGTATAACGACAGGAGATTCTAAGAGTTTGCACAGATATAGCAGGAAAACAAATGACAACACAAGTATTGTATACAACTTGGGGAAATTTAATAGGTGTATATTTTATCATTCAGTGTATTTTTAATAATATATGCCTTTCCATAATCATTAAATATAAAGAATTAATAGTTTATAAAAACAGTTAAGTCATTTTGAAAAGGTTTGTAAAGGAAAGTCTCATTTTCTTTTATAAAAGTGGAAAGAAGGGCTCCATGCTATTCCTAAATGTGTGCATTCCTTGGCTGGGGAGCTATGTGGGCGAAACTTCAGCCTTGGCAACTTTAAGACTTGTGGACTTCAACTCCCAGAATTCCTCAGCCAGATTTGCTGGCTGAGGAAGTCTGGGAGTTGAAGTCCACAAGTCTTAGTTGCCAAGATTGGAGACCCCTGCTATAGATGACACTCAGGAAGGTATCCTTAAAAAGACTTTATGTTAATATTTGTTCATGTTTATTTCAGATAAACACCCCGCCACATAATCAAAAGTAAAATGCTGACATTGGTACTCTTGTGATACACTTATACGTAAGCATAGTTTTATAGAAACTAACTGGCTGTTTTTGATGGGTTTTCTGTATTTTTGTAGAATTGTAGTTCTACACATTCCTCAAACCCATCTAAATTGTGTTAGAATTCTACTGCAAAGTGAATCAACATGTGAATTATATATTAATATTTCCCATCTATTATATAGCTGTAGATAAATGACTATTTCTTATGAGTTTTGTACCATAAGGGTGATGAATTTTAAAATGCTGTTCTAAAATTCATAGTAAATAGATAACATACCAATGTAGCTAACTTGTATTTACATTAACTTTGCTATATTCTGATCATATGCTTTTTATTTCTTTAATATTGTAGCATGAGCAAGAAATGATTTGTAATTACCTGGACATATGTGGATAAAGGTGGACTTAATTCTCATTAGCCTCCATTTTTATGTGATAGAATTATACTGCAGAGTTTCCCAACCTTTCTGGCTTTGTGGATCAGCAGTGGGGATGGGACTATTCTGTGTGAGCAGCAGGCAAGCACTTGAAGCTCCATTTGTACAAGCGGTGGGCATACATGCCCACCATTCGTGCAAATGGAGCACACACAATTTGCCTGCTGCTTATGCAAGTGGGGACGCTCACCTGCCATTTCCGTGGCCTATTTCTGAATGATTCAAGGCCTGGTAATGGGCCGGGGGGGTTGATATTGTACTGCATTGAGAAAGAGGGAAAACTTTTCTTTTGCTTAAAATAATAAATCACATAGAATACATATTCTCCCTAGTACCTTTGTTTTATTCTGTAGCATTGAATTCGTGCTATTCACAGACAAAACAAACCTTGATATTAAGGTCAATGTGTCAGGGAAAGACCAGTTGTAATTAGGAGTAAAAGTAGAGCATGCAACTCTCCTTTCCCTTTTCGAATGAAAGACAGTCATGTTTCCATTATATTTTTCTTCTCCAAACAAACTGGGTTCAGGAATAAGTATGGTTTAATTTTGGTAAATTACTGATGTTATATGATATTAAAACAGATAAATTTGATGTTTTGAAAGACAATAAATTACTTAAGAAATGAATTCTGGATTTGTCATAAGCCTAGCTGGTATATTTATTTTTCAGATAAAGCAAGATGAATCAAGAAAAACTGGCTAAACTTCAGGCTCAGGTCCGAATAGGTGGAAAGGTATGAATAGTAAACATAGGAATATTCTAGAATGTATAATTACTGCATATGTTTGTGTAGGTACACACATATAGGTGCAAAATATTGACATTAGGGATTTGTTCCACAGATACTTGTCCATTCTGATGTGTTCAATAGTTATACAGTAATCCGGATTTTCTTTTTCTTTTTTTTGGAAAAAACATGCAAGTTGCTGTTGAATGTTATTATCTAAAAGCAGAACTAGTTTTCTCATTGAATGATCCAGTATCGATCTATTAGCATCAATAGACACTATATTTCCTAAACAACCATTAATGGCAGTTTTTGCTCACATGAGATAGAAAAGAGATTATATGTCTTCTAGCTTAATGAGAAAGCAACAAAAAACAGAGCCTCCCCTGTATGTAGAATTACCCCGGGGATCACAAGGACTGCACCTAGACCATATATACATGCATTTAACACATGGCCACATACTGTAATAATTGAGATGTTTTGGCAAAAGCAGGAATAAATTAGAATTTTCAACTGAATTGAATAAAAATCTTTTGAACTAGGTCCTGCCTACAAAATATGCTGAAAGGCATTTTATTGTAGTTGTAAATCCTTTTTGTTTTAAAAAAAGTTTATAAACAACTTTTTAAAGTAAGTAGATAAGAAACATTTCATTTGGAAATCATTCATGTATGTATTTTTGTGTCTCAGGGTACAGCTCGTAGAAAGAAGAAGGTAGTCCACAGAACAGCAACAGCTGATGATAAAAAACTTCAGAGTTCACTTAAAAAATTGGCGGTAAATAATATTGCTGGCATTGAAGAGGTACATCAATATTGATATTTTATGTTCTACTTGAATGCTTCTTTTCACAATCTTCACAATTGTAATGCTTCAGTATTCATAGAGATTATGAAATAGAGTGATAGGTAGCCTGTAGTCTGGTAAAGGTTGTGGACAGATTCGTTTTTGAAATGCAACTTTGTTTTAAATCTTATGTGAAAAAGGGAAACTCAGGAAAGCCCTATTCTAGAGTTTGATAGTACTTTTAGTCTCTGAATGTCTGAAAACATAGGTCCCTTGGTTCTAGCTTTATGATTTGAATACATTTTAAATGATTGGTGTTTTTGGTCAACCTGTCAACAATACAAAGTAACCAGTTGCTTGTAATTTATTTTAGATACAGAATAGCAAGTAGTATTGAATCAGGGCTGTAATATTAGCATGCTTTACATTCATGCTATATGTTAAAATTGTGTTGGAGAAAGAGTATGGATGATACACTTTTACATAGTGTTCAATATTTTTATTAGACAAGTAGACACTGAACATGTAAGTAAATTGGGGTACATCCAGATAATAATAATAGTTATATTAATTTGAAATAGATTGAAAAGTAATTCTTTAAATCTCTTAAGACATTTTTTCAGTAGAATCAAAATACAATAAAACAAGCTTTCACAAAATGGATTTGTATTAATTTTTAAGCCTTTGAGGTGCATTATCCTAATTTATTTTGCATTACTCAAAATAAAGGAGTCAGCATGCTAAGAAATAAGTTTCTGCCACCTTAATTTATACCTGTGTTACTAATGTGAATGTTGTTTGCTTTAATTTTTTTTATGGTGGATTGAACTTTTAGCATCTGTTTGAAACATCTGTTTCAAGCCAAAATACATATATCTATATTACCTTGTGGATATTTATGATTATAGAATAAAATATTAATGGATTATTTGTATAATGACTGGTTATATTTTGGTATATTACTGTATGCATAAGTTCTAATAAATCTATATTTAAAACAGGTGAATATGATAAAAGATGATGGAACAGTTATTCATTTCAACAATCCAAAAGTCCAGGCTTCACTTTCTGCAAATACTTTTGCAATTACTGGTCATGCTGAAGCCAAACCAATCACGGAAATGTTACCTGGCATTTTAAGCCAATTGGGTGCTGATAGTTTAACAAGTCTTCGAAAGTTAGCGGAACAGTTCCCAAGACAAGGTGAGTACTATATTACGTGTACTGGTCAAGACTGATAAAAAGAGAATAAGGGTTGCCTTGAATTGGAATCAGGTTGTAGTCTATAGAGTTATAGTACTTGAAGGCTGAATTTTAAACAGCATTAAGTATTCGTGAAATCTACCAATAACTTCATAAAAGTTTGCAAAGGAATAATTTTTAAAAACTTGCTTGAATTATGCTCATTACTTTGAATTGCAAAGTTGGGCTCTTTGCTCTGAAAACAAAATAAATGGATGAGGAAAGCAAGAATAGACTTAATTTTCTCCTTCTGTAGCCCAATTAAAAGTTATGTCAAAGGTTGGTGGAGAGGATCCTTAAAGAGCTCCATTCAGTGAAGTGAAACAAACTACAAGTCTGTATTTTGAAAAGGTTTATATAGGCACATTTAGCAAGAACGAATTTATAGCAACTTTGTAATCCAAATAATTAATTGTATTAATGCGAATTCTTTAAATAAATTAATATTTTTATTTTGTAGTGTTGGATAGCAAAGTACCAAAATCAGAAGATATTGATGAGGAAGATGATGATGTTCCTGGTAGGTTTGGATTAATTTGAAAAGAATTTATCTTTTACTGCATGATCTTTGAATAGGTACAGGATGATTCTACCTTTAATTAGAAGACTATTCCAAGAATGGAGATTTTAAAAGAAAACATTTCATCAGCATGACACACAATGTAAGATAAGGTATATATTTATAATAATGAGTAAAACTGAGGCAGTCTAAAGGTTTGATCTATAAATAAAAGGTTTTTCTTAGAAACAAGTACAGAATTTTGCTACATATTAATTATGAAGTGCAGAAAGTCCCTAGATTAAAAACAAGTTTAGTTCTTTAATAAACAAATTCCATTTAACTCAAATTTGTAAGTCAAAACTCAAACTTATGAATGGTCTATCACAGGGATGTCAAATTCTGATTTCATTGAGGGCTACTTCAGGTTTGTGTTTGACCTGGGGGCGGGGAGGGTGTGTGTGGTGTGGCCAGGATAGGTGTGACCAGCTTGACATCACTCATGGAGGCTCCGTTTTCGGCCACGACAGCCTCTTGCAGTCCTCTGCCAATGAAAACAGCTCGGGGGGCCACGCACAGCATGTCCAGGCTCCATTCAGTGGTGATGGCCTTCTGCTAGCAAAAACAGCCCAGGCGGGCAATGCACAGCCTCCCCGAGCTCCGTTTTTGGTGTCAGAGGTACCGTGGGCTGATCTTTCTAAGCACCCCACGGGCTGGATCTGCTCCCCGGGCCTTGATTTTGACACTATTGGTCTATTAGTAAAAATTGTAAATGGTGTTTTTCTTCCTTGAGGCGACAAACCACTGAAGCCATCAAATGTTTTTTATGACTTTCAGAAAAATGGCTGTGTATTCAATACAGTACATTAAAAACATTGGATAGCTTCAGTTTGTTGGTTCATAGGACTATTTCCTTTGCCATTTTTTTGTAATAGGCAGCTTGTTCTTAAGTATAAATTATTTTTAAGTTGAACATTCTTAATCTGGAGACTGCCTGTATGAATGTACAGTGGTGCCTTGGTACTCAACTGCTTTGAAATTCATCAAATTTGATACTCAACATATTTTGACACAAAATTTTTGCCCCAGTAGTCATCACTTGTTTGGTACTCGATGCACTAGCTGGAACTTGTTGATGTTGGCTGCTTCATGACTGACTACATTATTCCTTATGGGAAAATTTTGTTTGGAACTCACTTTTGGTACACGTTTCCCAGAACCAATTAACTATGAGTACTTAGGTATCACTATATGTTATAGGCTCCATAACAGAATTGTATCTAGGAGCTGTTGTATTATTTAATGTCTGGATGTAGGAGGAATTGGAAGCTGTTTAATGTACCAAGATATGCTATATTATAATAATTTCTTAAAAGCAAAAGATGTTTTGTCAGCATTTGTAAGTTTTGAGCTTAAAGCAAGTTTAATTCATTATTAGACAATCCATGACCCATTGGCTTATTTTTTCAGAGATACTTACTTACCTAAACAGATAAACAGAATGACCATGAGCAGGCAAAAAAGCAGTGGAAGTGAGAGTGACCTTCGACTTACTGCTGGCTTTTCTATTGACTTTGCTTTTGGGAAGCTGGCAGGGAGCATTGGAAGTCAGTTATAGGACTGTTAGTGACCATAGCAGTGCTGCAGTAGCCATAACATTATGAATACAACTGGTCTAAACATCCTTGAAATATTAATTCCAAGGAGTAATGGGGCTTGTATTTCATTCACATTTTTAAGTTATCAGATTTAAGTTTTGATTCATGGAAGGTTACAGATAGATAGGAGAGTTTTACTAGTATATAATTTAATCCTCTAAATAATGCATTTTTAATATAATGAGCCTATTATATATTTCCATCTTTTCCAGATCTTGTAGAAAACTTTGATGAAGCATCAAAAAATGAAGCTAATTAATTCATTAATAGTTCTGGAAGTTGACATGGACTAGATTTAAGAAATCAGCTGTGTGGTTCCAAAGTTTTACAAAAACAGCAAACATTACCCGTTTAATAGTTCAATAATATAAAATATTTTGTATTTTAATTATGCTGTTTGTTCAGCATTTCCTGTCAGTTGATTTTTGCATTTTGCACTTACTCCAGGATCTACCTTTTGAGTTAAAGACATTTTCAGTGCAGATTAAGGTCTGTGTGTATGTGTGTGAATGTATGTATGTCGCTTAATGTACAGCTGAGGAAATTGGAGAGCAGATCTACTTGATTTTCCCTTCACTCTTTAAAGTAGAAATAAAAGAAAATTTCAATTTGGCTAAAGTAAACTTCTTTATTGGAATCAGATATTTCTCGTAAAATAATGAAAAAAGTAATAAATTGGGGATGTTGCTTATTACCATTTGGTTTTAATTTCTGTATTATTATATTTACATATGTACTTGACCATACTAATGGTGTATTTGTGTAGTTTCTCATCAGCCTTCTTTTGGTTTTAATTTCTACCAAAAATAGGCTCTCGGTATGCATGTTTATTGCAACTTTAAAAAATATTACACATAAGAGCTTCCCTTTTACTGTTAAAAGCTCTTTTCATCTTAATAAACTTGGGTTGCATTTACATGCTATCAGATACAATACTCCGTGTTCAGTAAGGCACCCTGATTCTAGGTTGAGCCAAATATCAATGCTGCATCTCTGATACAATTTTTCTTGTCCTCTATAAGAAACTTGGTGATATACATATTTACATTTACTGAGATAAAGATTGGAGGATACATTCTACAGCATCCATTGCCTTGTGTTTTTTCTTGTGTTTACACTTTCAGCTCGTCCCTCTTCAAGATGCTGTGCATGGTTTGATCTCTATCTCAGCTAGGCAATACATTTCTTAGCCTGGGTGTCTTTTCCAGTAGTATTATTTGCTTTGATAAGGGGTTATCACTTCTGCTCATATTTTCAAATAGAAAATAGTGCACTGTCATGTACAGGTAGGTTATTTTGTTAAGAAACATGGTGTATTATAATAATTTTACTCCTAAGAGCTGGTAAACTTTTTTACATTTGGACACTAAAATTGCAAAATGTAACTTGGAATACATAGAATTCACGAGGAAAGACCTAAATGTACTGGCATTAGCATTTCACAAAGGTATAATCCATCAGATTTGAAGGTAACCTTTACATTTGTCCCGCATTCTATTGTGGGTTGATGTTGTTTTGCAGTCACTTCTGTAAACATGAGCCCTAATTGTTCGATAATAGTGGCAGCAAATGCTCTGTGAAACTCTTCAAACAAAGGTGCTTAATATAATCTTTGCAGTTGAAGTTCTTGGTTTTTCAAAGAAACTTGATGTATTTACAATGAAACACCATTGTAAATCTTGCTGAGACCAATCAGGGCTTGAAAAACCCTTTTTTTCACAGCTTGTTTTGGTATACTTCTTCTATATATCTGCTTTTTCTGCTGATATATGCACCCAGCAACAATATTTTGAGGCAATACAGCATTATAACAATATCAGGTTGACTTCCCAAAACAGATTTTGTAATGTCATCTGAACTGTTCACTTGATTTTATAGATTTTCTTGTTCTATTTTATATAATACATGGTTCTTAATAAAATAATTCGAAGGAGGTGATGTTCCCTAATGTGTGTTAACTTTTCAAACAGCAGAACAAAATATGGATGCGCAACCTGTTTAATTAGTAATACGTTTACTGTGCCTCATTTTTGAAAATGTATTCTCTTACTGCAGAATGTACATATGCAGTTGATATACTTTTTACATTGCTTTTACCCAAGGAGAACTTTTAGAAATCTCTTTGCAGGGAACTTTTACTTATGAATGTAATGGTCATTTAAAAGTTCACAACAATACAGTTATCATGTTTGGAAAAGAGAATTTAATGTAAACTATTGTAAATTGAAAAAACTGTTGATGATTATTTAATGCTTTCTTTTCCTGAGGGATTATAACATATAGAAACATAATTAAACAAATAATAACAGAACATACAGTCCATTTTAAGATTTTGATTATATCATCCAAACATCATTTGCTATTTATATGGGGCTATCAGTATCCTGAAATAAATGAAGCAGTCCTGATATCATGAGAACAAATGCAGTAATGGTAATTTTTCATTTAATCATTTGTCCGTAATAAGTGCATTACCTCATCAAGTTTTTTTAAAAAATAACAATGCAATGACATATTTCCTACGAGGCAGTAGGTTACAGAAAGATTAAAACAATTCATTGAAATATTAGTTTTATTGGTGGTACTCTTACATGAGTTGTTGATGTGATTTGAGCCTTTTTGATATTTCTTTAGATTCATAGCTTAATATATTAAAGCCATCCAGTATTTTTTTTAGAATTTGCATAATACTTTAAATTTATTGTAAAGATAGATCACTTTCAAACTTTTAAGAAACATTTTTCTAGTCATCATTAAATGTGAATTATGGTATTAAACTATGGTGCTCAGTTTTTAGTTTGTCAGCAGACTTATTAATTACATTCATGTATCTTTAGTATATCAGTGTCAAAGACTAATACAAATAACATAGTGAACAGATTCAGATAATCTGAATGATTATATATATTTCAGGTTATCTCAGTGGTCATATAGGAAGAAGGTAAATTGTGTTACATGGAAAATCTTAACACTTTGGATAAATGTAATCCAAAAGTGATTGAGTGATTGAGTAATCACTTTGGATTTGCCTTTTACTGATCCTACAAAATTTCAGTATTTTCTTTAGCAATAGCTTGAAATAAAACTTATTAACATATTTTTAGCTTCTCTTTTCAATTGATTTAATGTAGACAAGGGAGAAAAAGACTAGATGGTTTAAATATTAAAAATAACTTTGTATCCATACATATTCTCTTTGGGACAAAAAAGATGTTTATGTTTAAATATTTTCCCACGGTTCAGTTTCATTAATGTAAAACCGAACACAGCATCTTTGTTGATATATAATGGTAAACCAGGGTTTTTAAACCATAGTTTGTTGAGACACCTGGTTTACAAATGACAATAAAGATAATAAATAGGTTTGTTTTTGCATTAGGCTAAAACCAGTCAAAATTCATTATCACTTAATATGTGTGATTGTTGTGAAAAGTATTATGTAGAGAATGTCTGATTTGCTGACTACATTCTCATGATATAGGTATGTCACTAAAAATACTAATATGGGAAACAAGATGGAAATGTGAAGGAAGAAAATGTTTACTAGGTTGCTTATTTTAACTGGGCGGGACTTAATTGGCAGCTTGTTTTTTCCAGAACTTTTAATGCAGCCAAATGCAGCTTTCCACTACTACCATATGTCTACATTGAGAACCCTAATTTTATTCCTTTCCCCAGTTGTCTGAATTCTAAGCAACAGCTTGCTTAAGAAAAGTATTAACTTATATGATGATATCATAACAAACAAAAACAACTGATCCAAGCTTTTATCTTCTGATCTTAGATTTCCCTGATAATCAAAATTTCACTTACTGAAAGATATGCATTCTCTTAATATTGTTTTAAAACATAATTTGAAAGCAATTCATTAAACAGTTAATTGGTCCCATTTACTAAGACCAGCTAAAAGCCAGAAAATAGTGCTTTATTGAAATCTGTCAATTTGAAAATAAACTATTTTTATCTGTAACATCCATCTGTTCCTGTAACCTAAAATGGTAGGTGCCTTGTCCATGTGCCAGAAAAAGCAGGAAGTGTGGAGCAGCCATATATCTGCAGTTAGTATGAGGGGATATTTATTGGGAATATTAGTTCTGCCACCTACCCAGGGAATGATGTTCACATTAGTTGCGTAAATAGGTTTAGGAATGTACTATTAAACTATTGATTATATTACAATTATCTGTACATCACCACTTAAAGTAGCTTTATGTTTCCAGTAGCACATCAAAATAATAAAATCCAAAATATTAAAAACACATCTTTAAATGTTCTATAAAATCCTTTTTGTAAGAGCACAGATAGGATCCTAGCTCCTAAGCATTACTGAATGTGCATTCCTTTGCACCTTTAATTTGGTTTAAATTCCATTAAATGCAGGGGATTTACTTTTAAGCTAGTGTACATTTATATAGCACGAGGAGGGAATTACAATTTCAAGATCACCTATGAAGGGTTTGCTTTTATTTGAACAGAACTACTGGTCTTGTATTTGGTTATTATAAGCTGTCCAGAATTGCAGTGAGTTGGGCAGCCATATATATAATAAATCAAAACCTATATTGGCACCAAACTATTTTAAACAGGGGGACCACTATTCCACCTGCCCGCAGAAGGAGGTAATATAACTTTACAATATATTCTATAATTATTCTCAGGAAGCTAGTAACTAAGTAGCAACAAACCAACCTCGATGCAGATAACACAAACCAGATCCTGTACAAACGGATGGGAACTCTTTATAATACTTGCTTAGCCAATATGGTTGTAGCACTTGTATCACCACATCACCAGGAAACACTTGCTCCTCCAATGTGGCCATCCTCTTACCAGAAACAAGCCAGCCTCTACATAATAACAAATTGATGTAATATGGCATCAGAAATAGTAGCCTAAAGTCAGCAGGGAATATTTTTAACACACTAGAATCTTCGGTGACCTTCGAATGGCTTTCCTTAACAAAAGAAATCATAAAAGGCGCATTTCATTGTGAATCCCTGAGCCATGTTTCTTCAGATTTAATGCCTTTTCTCAAGAGATTGAGACAAAACTGCTTATTACACTAATGGGGTTAATCAGACATCCGATAACTTTACCAATACTTTTGTAATTGTCTTAATCATTATTTTCTCAATTATCACTCCCTGTAGGTAATTCTCACTACTGCTCTCTCCCCTAACAAACTGTTTGGGTTAAAGCATACTCATCTATACTCTTTTTTTTTTTTTCTAGCTATTTATGTATCTGGTGGCTGAGACCTAAGAAAACACTAGGTAATATGCTAGTATGCAAGGCACCTCAAGAGTTTGGCTTTTGATGACTATTCTAGAAATTGTTTTTACATAGAGCCTTTCCCTATTCACTGTTAAGTTAAAAAGTAGCTAACTTCCTATCCTTTAGTCAACAGAAAACTGTCAAATACTGACTTGAAATATGTGAAATTTGAATAGAAAATACTGTAAAAGGATACATCAGTTACTAAAATTTCAAAGAAGTCAGATACAGAAGACAACATATTTGCCAGGGCAAAAGTTACAGGTAGTCTTTAACCGTTTGTTTAGTGACCATTTCAAGTTAGGACGTGTTGAAAAAAGTGACTATTGCAGCATTCCCATGGTCACTTGATCATGATTTGGGTGCCTGGCAACTGGCATGTATTTACAATGGTTTGCAACAGATTGCCCTTTGCAACCATCCCAGCTGACGTCTTCTGCATATAGGGTCAATGGGGAAGCCAGTTTCATTTAACAATGGTGTGTTTTACTTAACTGTGGCAAAAAAAAAAAAAAAGTTTGTAAAACCAGCACGACTCAGTGAAGATATTGCTTAGCAATGGAAGTCCCAATTGTGGCCGTAAGGACTATATGTACAAGCTAGACACCCAAGTCTGGTAGACCTGCCTCCAAAACGGAGCGAGTTGTCTTTTTTTTTTTTTTTTTTTCTGCAGACAAACTGCCCTCTCACGACCCTTTCTCAGACGCGTGTGAGTTTTGGTGCAGGAATCCCCACCGACACAAAACGCCGGCCGCGTGCGGGGCTGCCAGCCTCCGCGAAGGAGGGAAGACGGGGGAGCCGAGCGAGCGGAGGACGCGCAATTTCGCCATCTCATCTGCGGCGTCGCTCTACCACGCAGCCGTACGGCGGTGGCCTGAGGAGGCCGGTCAGGCGCCGGGCTCGTGCCGCAGTGTCGTGCACCGCTCCTGGAACCTGACAGAGGGCGCTGGTTCCCGGTTTGCTGAGGTAGCTTCCGAATAAGCTTAAAGTCAGCCAAGCCCGCTGGCCGCCAGCGGCCTCGCGGTTGGGAATTGAGGGGCGGGCGGGGAGCCCTGTCGGCTCCCGTGTCGGCCTTTCTGGTGCTCGCTTTTAGCGCAAGGCCCCACTCGGGAGAGAGGAGGTCTCGCGGCCCCGGGAGGAACCTCTTCGCCATGCAGGCCCAGCGGCGCCTGCTGCTGGTGTTGCCGCCGCTTTCGGAGGTGAGCGAAGCGCCGGGTTGCGTCTTTTAGCTCATCGTGAAAGGCCGGTCTACCTTCTTCCTGGGCCCACGGGAGGGCATTATGAGGCACCCTCCTTTGAGGAAGGAGCAGTTCGGAGGTGCGTAGTTTGCCGGGCTTCCTCGGGAAGCCTGAAGGGATGGTGGTAGAAGAGGAGAAAGAGGCGAAAGGAATCCCCCTCCTGGACGGGACAGACAAAGGTTGGGAGCCCCCGAGGGTTGGAATTAAGAAAAAGGCGGGATTTAAATGGAGTAATAAAAAATGAAATATTTTTTTTTTTGCCTCCGATAGGAACTCCCTTCCTTTGGTGGCTTGCGCGTCTCTGTAAGTCTGAGGGCGGTCGAGCCTTAAGACCTGGAAGGGAAAGAGGAGGAAGGTCGTCCCCGCTTATCCTTTGCTCGGGGCTTACTTAATCGCTTGAAAGTTTGGGGCTTCCTTTTTTTATTTTTTTGCTTCCCCACATCTAAGGATGCCAGCCAGAAGACGTGGCAGGCACCCCCAAACAACAATTGCCGTCCTACTTAATCTGCTTATTTTGCTCAAATACAGCCCCCCTTTACAGGACTCTTCGGGCATCGTTTTCGTAAATTGTTTGTTTGCATCTTCGCCTTTCCATTCCCGCATCCCTTTTTTTTTTTTTTTTTTTGCTGCTGGCTAACACCTTATGCCTTTGTGACCCAACTTTTGTTATGGTAAATTTGGCAAATATTGTATTTCTTGAGAAAATGGCTCATTTTGCCCAGTTTGCACATAAGGTGCATAGAGCATTACAGCATTCCCATACAGCTAGAATGGATTTGGGGAAGAATCAGTTAAAGTATTTACATTATTGAATGCAATGTGTGAAGTGATACGTATTCTCAGTTTTGATTTGGACTTGGGATATCTATTTACTCCTCTTATAATTATGGTGAATATTTGCACTCTTTTTTTGGGGGAAAAAGTGGTTAACAATATTTTTTTCCTATAATCCTATAATCAGTTTAAATAAATATATTTATTATTTGTGAGCTACTGAGTGTCAATTTTTTTCACAGAAATTATATAGTTTAGTAATTAACTGATAGAAATATATGAGTTTAAACCTTAAAAGTAATTTTCTTCAATTCCTGCCCAGTTCTTTAAACAGTTTCTGACAGATGGCTGAAATCTTTGAAAGCCTTCAATGAAATGCATTGTTTTTAGGACACAGTTCTATTGCTTAATGTCTCTTACTATCAAAATGTTTTTCTCCTAATATTTAACATGCATCTTCTTTCTTTTAATTTCAACCTGTTAATCCTGATCCTCTTGTCACTTTTAATAGAAAAGTAGTCCTGTAGTTTTCAATGTGGCAGCCTTATAGATCAGTGCCAGCTGTGCTATTCTGGGAATTGAAATCCACATATCTTAAAATGGCCAGGGTTGAACAATACTGTTACAGATAGTTGTAGACCATTACCACATTCTCATTTGTCATCTTTTGTTTGCAAGGTAAATCTGTCCAGTTCCTTTAACCCTTCCTTCTTGGGCTTAGTTTCAGACCTCTTATCATGTTGCTTCTCTCCTGAACCTGATTCAGGTTGTCTAAATCCCATTAAAATGCAGTGCCAAGTGTAGTGATCAAAGCATTACTATCAGAGTACAGTGAAATTATTCCTTCCTAATAGTTGGATGAAATGCTTCTATTAATATAGCCCAGTATCATATCACCTATGTTAGCTGTTATGTCATACTGATTGCTGAAGTTTAATTCTAGTGCTCCAAGGTGCTCTGCATCAAATCAGGTCTTCCCAACCTTGTATATTTTTATTTAATGTTTCTCACCAAGATCAGGACCTTAATATTCCCCCTACCAGATATAACTAAATGTTTAAACATACTAAGATTATTCTGAACCATGATTTGCCATCCCGTCTTGGTATCATTAGCAAATGTAATAAACATTCCTTCCGTACCAACTTTTAGGTCATTAAGGAAGACATTGAACAGCGTCTTTTGGGTGGGTTGTACAACTGGTTGGTCCAGATTATTATCTAACCAACATCTTGTTCTTAAGGATATAATTAAAAATGTTATTGAATGGTTTACTAATATCATGGTGCAGTCCATTTACCACACTTCTTTTCTTAACAAACTTTCATTGCCATAAAAAGAAAGAATATTGGTCTGACATGACTTGACAACCTTATGCTGTTGTTTTCGAAGTCACCCATTATTTTTTGAATATTTAAACTATTTGCAAAAGTGAAAAATTAACTATTAAACTATTTTTATCTTTTATTCTATTAATTTAGCATGCATGAAAACAATGTTTATTTACTCCTCAATATTCTTTCCCTTTTCCTGCAAACTTTCTAGAATATTTTAGTCAATAGAAATGTATGGAGAAGAATGTTAATTTATTAAAAACAGTTCAGCTCTGTCATAAGGCTTTATTTCTCATGTAAATCTGTAACATAATGGGAATTTATGGCACTTGAGATGTATAGAGTTGAAGAGTCCTAGAGAATCATAAAATCCCAATCCTAGGTTTGATTTAGAGGTATTCAGCAGGTTCTGACCAGTTCTGGAGAACCAGTAGTGGAAATTTTGAGTGGTTTGGAGAACCCGCAAATACCACCACTGACTGGCCCCACCCCTATCTATTCTCTGCCTCCCTAGTCCCAGCTGATTGTCTGGGTCTTCTTTTGTTGCTCTGCACAGGAGAATGGAGCTGGAAAGCAGGTTAGTGGGGTCGGGAGGGAATATCCTTCCCCTGCCATGCCCACCAAGCCATGCCCACCAAGCCATGCCCACCAAGTCACGCCAACCAAGCCACACCCACAGAACCGATAGTAAAATATTTAGAATCTCACCACTGGTTTGATTGTATTTCTTTTAATAGATACATTCAAAACCTGAGATTGGGCATCCATGATTATCATTGAAAAATGCCAACCTAGATAAATATTTTAAAATAGAGTAGAACAAATAGTAAATAAGGGATCACATAGTTTTTCATACATTTCTGAAAGTAAGAATGGCACTTTTGCCATTCTTCTTTCTGAAGAGAATTTTCAATCAAGGAGGGGAGCAGTATTGAAGCCAATAGGATATTGAGCTTTATTGAACACTATAATATTTAATTTTGAGTAAAAATGTATGGGATTATTTTTCTAAGATTATTTTCTTAGTTTTGATCACTCAAACTCTGATTTGAATGATTTGCATTTCTTTTTTCAGCATACACGTCATTACATTGGTCAGGGACTGTGTGTGCAGTTTATAAGTTTAATTGGACACATTTTATTTTATTTTCAGCGTGGTTAATGGATAAGAATATGCTTGTAGTTTTTTAGTATGTTAGATGCTGATTATGCTTTATTAATTTCTCCATTATCCAGTCTTGCTACATTTTTCTTCATTTAGAAGAATAAAGTATAGATTATGTGTTCTAGTGCTTGCTAGGGAAACTAGAGCACACAAAGAAGGAAAACATAGTGATTATAATGCACTTTCTTCAAATACATTAGATTTCATGAATATTAGCCCCAAATTAAGTGCCTTTTTGTTAGCCTTTTTAAAAAAAAGAATACAGTAATGATATCAGTAACTGCAACCTTTCAATATAGTATCAAATATAAATGGAGTTTAGAGAATTCTAGAACATCAAGGAAAATAAATCTTCTATAAGTATTTTTCTGAGAAATTTAGAACAAAAACAAGTTGAATAATTAAATATTTCCAATGATGACTTTAATACTGGGTAATATATTCTAAAAGTTAATTGATTGGAGATGCTTGAGTGTGAATTTTCAAATTGAAATCACATGTAAAGTAAAAATGAGAACAGAGAATAGTCTTGTTCTTTGAGCAGCTATGTTTGTTTGATAGACTTCTAGGATCTCTTATTATCCAGTACTGTGCTCATAAAGAGATATTTTGCTATTACAACAGCTACCAGAAGCATTTCATTAAATTTATGATTTCGCTAGTACAAGAATATGTCAACTCTTGGTAGCCAGCTTATTCCACAGCAACACTAGAGATAGGTTACAATAATAGAATCTGAAAAGCTATGTCTTCCATTTTGTCCTCAAATCCAAGGAATTTGGGGTGGGAGGGGCTGGTCTGCTTTTTCTGTAACTCACTTCTCTGAAGATAACATATCTTTTTTTTTTTTTTTTGTATCTGGTGTTTTCCTAACAGCCTCTGGATTCTTTTTTTAAGTTGGCGCTTTGGCTTTCTATAATATATTAAAAACTAGTAGAATGTTTGAGAAACTAAATTTTGGCAAACATGTGGCCTTGGCAATAATTTTAGCTGCTAAAGGAGAGGTAGAATGTGTTATCTTAAGGAAAGAATTAATATACAGTGAATTAATATTATTTATATATAATATTTTAGTCATAATAAACATGTAGGAAAATAGTTGAGTCATAAACTGAATAAAGTTTGGTTAAAGTTAAACAACCATCAAGAGGTACTACATTACAAGTTTCATTCTTATTGAGATATAGTGTCTTCTGCTGATCTCTATACTTACTGTATTTTTCACACTATAAGACGCACCTGACCATAAGACGCACCTAGGTTTAGAGGAGGAAAATGAGGAAGAAACAAATTCTGAACCAAATAGTGTACCAATATATTTAATAAAATATGCAACGCTGAATATGGAGCAGCAGTGTAGTGAGGGCAGAATTCTAGTTCTCTGCAGGCCGGTGGAGGGGGGGCGGTGGGGATGCCCCCCGGACCAATGACTACTGCAGCACCTGCCAAACAAATGAGCAACAGGTGGCTCCCCTTTGCCTTGTTTTTACCCTCCATGGCCTCCTGCAGCACTGCTGGCCGTTTTGGGGGCTGTTTTTGGCCCATTTTTGACTGTTTTTTCTGCTGTTTTCCACTAGGTTTTCATCCCGGTTTTGGCCGGCAGAGTGCTGCTGGAGGGGCTCACATGTGGGGTCCCACACATGACCCACTTTAACTGCCAGAGACACCGCAGGCTGGTCTCTTGATATTTTCAGGCCGGCCCCATGGGCCAGATTTAAGCACTCCTTCAGTTTGACACCCCTGCTGTAGGATAGGCTGCTCACAATTGGTCAACATAATTATTGAAGAAGGAGAAAATGGATATATTGTATAAGAAAAGTGTTTATCCAGAATACCAACAAAAATAAAGAAGTAGCTACAGTGGAAGTGGGAAAATAGAACCAGAATAATAGGACTGTGATCCATCAGTTAGTCTACCTCTAAAGAGTATTGTTTTCAGCTGATATACTTATTGGATGATGAAATAGAGTGGTTTTCACGCTTTTAGGCTGTGTAACTTGTTAGTTCAAACCACACTGAATTGCTTCTAGATGGGTGGCACACAAATGTAAAATATATTTTAAAACTATCAGAATCTCTTACTAAGAAACAAAGCATGAATAATAAAATGTTTTCAAGATAAACTATTTATTGGAAATTTCAGGACCAACATTTTCAGTATATAAAAATAAAACTTTAATTTCACAATTATTTAGGAAGGTTTTTATATACTGGAAATGTTTTAACCAAAGAGAATCAATATAAATGACTGGAGTGTGATTGCTTTAAATTAAGTATTTAGGTAAATTTATATTATTGTGAGAAAAAAGAATCTTGTTTATTTAGTCTATAGGTATTTCTATGTGTTCTCATTGCGAGGAGTTTTTTTCAGAAATGCATTTTCATGTATATATATTTCCAATCTTTGACTAGCAATTTTAGCATATCTTTTAAAAACTCTATCCAAAAACATATAATATCTACATGAAGAAATGTTGCTTGTAATGTAAAATCAGTTGCATTTAATTTTAATTTCTTAAAACTTGTGCTATAAGAAGAAGCAGCAAAATGAGAACTGGAAATTTGTTTTGCTTTTTCTGTTTTCATCTTGTACTTAACCATCTGCAATTTCTTAAGTTTGTAACTGTATCTGGAAAATATCCACATTACATAAATATGTATGATACCCAATAATGATATGCATATATTGAGGAATAAATAGGTTGTGTTTAATATTGTGAAGCTGAAAAATTATGCAAGAAAATCACCATTTGTGATGTCACTTAGAATGACTCCCTTACTTAGGAATGCTGATGGCAGGGATTTTTTTCTATTGTGAATGCCTGGCTGAAGACACTTAAGCACCCATCTTCCTCTTGCCTGCCTCCCTTTGCATACATAATTTTCATATATCTTACTCCAGAGGAGGTTTCACTTCCAAACAGGTTTGAGGCATATGTACACTGCAGCCAAGCAATGCAATTCTAATTTTCTTTATTAATTCTCACACTGTTCTTAGAAATTTCCCTAAGTAGATGTGCACAGGATGCCACCTTGATGGTTAAACAGGCCTTTTAGGGATGCCTGTATTCATACGAATGATTATGGTCTGCATTATGAAAAGTAAATAGGAAAGGGGAGATTCCTTTTGTGCTGTTAAATAAGTTAAAAACTTTTGCTGGATTTCTAGCTCTGCTTTTAATTCCCTGAATTGCCTTTTAGAAATCTGAATTGCTTAATGCTTGGGGAAATGTGTGTTGGAGTTTGGGAGCAGGCAGGAAGTTGGGCTTTGTGTGTGGCCCCATGGGAAGAATAGCAACAATACAACAACCCAAATCAGTCTGAATATCTGGCTGAACTAATAATACCGATAAAAGGGGGAGGAAAGAAGATAAGAATAAATGTTAATATTACAGCCACACTACATGGGTTAATAGATATTAGAAAGCACCGAGAGAATTTAAGTGTTCAGCAGAGGGATGGCATAAAGGTAAAAATTTGTCCCTGTGTCTAGTTGTTTTGGCATACAACGTTTGATAGCACCATCCCGAACAATTCCCTTCTGTTACCTTTCCTTTCCCCTACTCCCTATAAAGGTTAGACTGACATGTATTATCTGGAACCAGATTTTATGCTTCTGATAATATTTTGTATTTGTATACATAGTTCTGTGAATGGTGCAAATGTTATCTTTGATGTTTAAAACATAATTTTGTCTTTCTCAATATGATCTTCCTGTTCAGTATCTTCCATGGCAGAGATCAAATAGAAAGGCTTTGGTTTGGATCCGAAGAATGTGGGATCCAAAGCCTCAAACCATTACTATGTTTCTGAGAAACCGTAGGGAAAGAAGTGAAAGAAAACACAGACATAAAGTATCAAGAGACAACTCACCAACAGCAATTTAGCCCAAGTAGAAGGAAATCTGAATAAGTGTTTCAAATCGCTCAAAGGAGAGTCCCTTTACTCTCTGTGTTGAAGGCTATAGCATCCCTACTGCAGCTGAAAATTACATTGGGCTTGAAAACTTCCAGCTATTTTTCTAGTGGCAAAGCTCATACCCAACTCCTTTATGTCAACATCAAACCTTTCATTTGAAATTAGTTTCTAAGTTCCCAAAACTGGATCATGTATTGTGAAAAATGTAATCTTTTTACAAACTACAAACATCTTCCTAAGAACTTCAATGTAACCTCCAATTGTGTTGAATTCTCATTTTGTGATATTGGCTTATACCCTATTATTATTTTCCTTTCAGTTGTCAATCAAAATAAAAAACACATTGTCATATACAGTGCAGTGTATTAATTTCCAAGAATTTTTATTGTAATAGTTTGTAAAGAATAATAAATTACTTTGAAGTTGTTGTTCAGCTTTGTTCATTGATTTAGCTGCCTATGAATGAAATGTTTACATTTCATACATGTGTATAACTTCAAGAATGATATTGGGGGAAAGAAGGCGGAGCCTCCTCGTTGACAGATCGTAGATCGCAATTCTGCAGCTATGGTCCGTGCTCTTTCGTTGGAGAGCCCCGATCATTACAATTGAAGCTGAAGCTGCCTTGGAGGGGCGGTGGAGTAAGGGGAACCCGCAAGCCAGGTTGAGGGGAGCCGCATCTCCCCTCCTGGGCTTGGTCTTTTTCCCCCGAAGACGGCTGCAGCGGTGGTTTAAAATGGCCTCCCCGAAGAGGAGGACTCAGCTGGATTAAGATTTGTGCAGGAGGGAAGAAAGAGGTGGATAACATCTGAACCGGGAGAACTGGGCGATACAACTAAACAAAAGTACCCTGGGATTAAGGTAACACGGAATTTTTAAGAAAAGAAAAGTGAGCGGCAAAATTACAAAGGGACAGGAAAAAAAAGAAGAAAATATTTTTGACAGATAAGCGGGGCTTCGAACCGGGAAAGGAAGAAGCCGGAACTAAAGATTTAACTAAATTGGACTAAAATATTTTAGCAATAAGCAGGCATAAGATAAAGCTGGACTTAAGATTGTCAATAATAATAATAAAGTTTACAAATTGGAGACTGGACTGTGCTGGAATATTGAGGTTCGAAAAACCCTAAATAAAAAAATAAGGGAAAAAAATGAAGACTTTGTATAATGGAGAGTGCCACCTTTTGACAAAAACTTGAGCTCAAACAAAAGGGAAAGCATCCTGTTTTTAATGAACTTGTGTGGATATAACACTAAAGAAATATTGAAACAAAGTAAGACTCTTAGAAAGTGAAAGCAGAACCAGAATAAAGAAAAAAGCAAGGAAAGACTGACTGTGGGATTGATTGATGTTTTTGGTATAGACCCTGGGCTGGAATAATTGAGAACATTAGAAAATTGAAAAAAGAAAGAAGAAAAACAAAAGTGTTTTTTTGTGGACTTTATCATAAAATACAAGAATGTGTAATGATGATAGCTCTTCAGGAATTAAAAATGGAACTTAAAAATATGAGAGAATTACTATAGGAAAGACGTAAATCACTTGTTCTGTGTTAGAAAAAATGGAAATGGTGATTGAAGAACAGGAAGAAAGAGCTTCAGAGGAGGAGGAGTCGACTCAAGGAGAAGACATCTTAAATAGACAATTAACACAAAGAACTCTACAAAGAAGTGGGGAAAGAAGGAAGGTTAAAAAGTTGAGATTTAAGAAGGCAATCAAACCTGTGAAGTCGGGGAAAGAAAGGAAGACCCAGCAGAAAAGGGGAAAGGAAGATATTAAGAAATAGAGGAATATATATAAACTGGAATGAGAAAAGAGATGGAGAAAAGAGGAGGAGGAGAAGCATAAGAAACAGGTGCATGAAATAAAATACAGAAATAGTAAAGTGTTGAAAAGAAATTGTTTTTTCAGAGATGATGGTTGATGAATTAAAACGGGAATTCTGCAGGGTAACAAGGGGTAATAAGAATATTTCTGCAATTAAAAATATTTATAAAATAGGGTAATATAGATAATGATAACTCTTATTAAAAATTAAGGTGGGACAATATGCTGTGGGATCCAAATGAAAAGATGTAATTATTATTATTGTAACTTCTTAAAAATAATGGTTTATTGGGAATCAAGATGAGGGAATAAAGGTATATTTTAACCATTGAGGTGTCACACTCAAAGCAGTAAAAGCGGGGAAACCTTTATTTGTTTTTTTTTCTTTAGTGTTAAAACTTGTATTAATTTAGAATTTATAAAAAGAATGTGTTATGGAAAGGGAATATGACAGACTAAAAAATTAATTAAATAAGTTAATATGGACTATTAAAAGCAAGGAGAG
The DNA here is from genome assembly GCA_015471245.1 of Laticauda colubrina. Lineage (NCBI taxonomy): Eukaryota > Metazoa > Chordata > Lepidosauria > Squamata > Elapidae > Laticauda > Laticauda colubrina. The sequence continues at coordinate 40,693,181 of BLBF01000020.1, read as the reverse complement.
ACATTGGCAACCTTTTATTATTATTATCATCATTATTATTTATAGGCAAACACATATTGTTATATTTATTTTTAAAATAAATATTAAAGATTATATTTGAAATAATTGAAACAAAAAGATGTTTCAATTGACATTAATGAAAGGCTAGAATTAATGTGTTTCTCTCCTTATTGAAAATTTGGAATGGAAAAGGTAATAATAGAAATAAGTATGCATTATGAATGTATAATTGCTGTCATATTTGTATGTAAAGATGATGACCCGGAAATATATTGTCCATTAAAAAGAGATTTTTGTTTTTATGTGAAAAACTGAATAAAATTTGTGAAAAAAAAATGATATTGGCATTTGTACAGCATTTTATCATCTTCCAGTTTGATGGTATTGTAAGAGCATTTTGTGGAGCAGCGATGTGGTCATAACCATACTTAAGAGAAAATTCTCTGTTTTAAAAAAATGAAATTGTTTTGCAAATTCATCTTGACTTTATACATATTTTAAGCTATTATACTCCTTGTTTACTTTGAAATATTGTTTCAAAGTACATTGAAATGTACTTTCATCAAATTCTGGCTGAATTTGATACTTCTTTTATTTCTCTGCTAGTGTGTAATAAATATATACAATTTTACACCAATATTTTGTGAAAATTCAAAATCCATATCAATTTAGGTAAGATGAAAGTGTGATTATGAGATACCTATTTTCTCGTGCTATATACATTATCCAAAACCAGGAATATGTTCTGGTTTCCAGTAACTCATCCTAGACAGCTGCCCAGAGTAGCACCAACAGCAGGAAACTCATCTAGGCAACAGCAGCATCACATAAACAACCAATTCATCTTTGGCAATAATGCTACCTGCATCGATACTTAGAGAGAATGAATATCAGCTTCATTTAGTTATTAAAATCATGGAATGTACGTGAATAAATATCAGCTTATTTAGTTATTAAAAATCATAGAATATAGGTGAATATCAGCTTTAGTTATTAAAATCATAGAATGTGAGCGTAGGAAGACATTGGAAATAATTTAACTCAACCTAATGTGTAAGAATCCAAACAGGAGTAGTCTCTGTTTAAACATTATCATTTGTTTAATGTATCTTATTAGGAAAATGTTTCCTGATGTTCCACTAAAATCTAATGTACTTCCTTATGATTTAAATGCACTGTTTCATGTTGTCTCTTCTGAAGCAACTATGAATTGCTCTTCTCCTTCTTTGCACGACTCCAAGAAAGTCATCATATCTTCCCAGGCTTCTTCAGGCAAAACATGTTAGACATCTCCAACCCTTTGTAAAAGTATTTTCCTTTCATTCCATTTTCCTTCTATTTGTTTTCTTCAGGATCATCTTCAGTTTGTTAGTATCTTTCCTAAAATGCATTGCCCAACATCACTGTATATACTCGCATATATGCCGATCTCGCATATAAGCCGACCCTTAAAAAACTGCCCCAAAATGAGGCATTTTGCAAAAACTCGCATAAAGAGGGAAAAATACAGAGGGAAAAGTCGGCAGGGCAAAAGTTGCGGCTCATCGTCCATCCAGGGAGAAAGGCTGCAAAGGGCCAGGCGAGGGCTGCAAAGGGCCAGGCGAGGGCTGCAGCAGAGACTTAGCGTGGCGACTTGCTCCAGCGACTTGCTGGAGCAGCGACTTAGCGTGGCAGCTTTGCGCGATGGGAGCCAAGACGCTCATCGCGCGAAGCCGCCACGCTAAGTCACTGCTCCAGCAAATCAGATTTATGCGCGTATAAGCCGACCCCCCAAATTTTGGGGGAAAAAAAAGTGTTCTAAAGTCGGCTTATATGTGAATATATACGGTAGATGTAGTCTTTTAGATCTGGTCTGATCAAGATTGAATAAAGAGGTTCAGTGACTTTTTTTGAATTTGCTATCTATCATCTTATGTTTGGTTATGATTCACCAAAACATCCAGAACTTTTTGTATGCATTGCAAAAAAAAGGACTTTGGTTTTTTTGTCCCAGATTTTAACTCTTTGCATTTGATTTTGTTGAAGTTTTGGAAGTTTGCCCATTTCAGTTTGTTAGGAGCTGTCAAACTTGCCTACACTAGAGTACCATATTATCTTCCTAAGCAGTTTTTTATCAACTCCTTTATACATATTTGGACAGCACGGAGCTGTTGATAATCATATTTTTCTAATCCTTCAAGTAATTTACAAATATGTTGAACAGCATGGAGCCTTGAATGGAGCTCTACCATATGACACTAATGTACATTTGTTTGAAGCCAGTACTGTCTTCATGGACTAGCCTATATTTTATCATCTTTACTTTTGGGATTGGGGACTCCTGTTGTAGAAAAGACTCCCTGTAACTACAAGCAACACCTAAGCTTCCCCCTTCTTTTTTTTGCAGTTACTTTTTTAGTAATAACTTTTTAAAAGAAGTTTCCAACCATCCTTTGCTCCTTCTGACCTGAAGTTTTTGCCTATTATTGGTTCTCATGAAGTCTAAGACATCACTGAGGATTTTTTCAGACTGCAGTTTGGGCTGAGTAGGTTTTTCCCGCAGATATCTGGGTTGTTGAAATCTCCCAATATTACCATAGTAGGTTTTTGCTCCCTGAAAATTCTGTAATTTGTTTCACTGATTGCCTATCTTGACAGATTATAGCATGCTTTCATAATAATAGTTATTTTTGTTTACCCTTTGTTGTACTCTTACTAATGAATTACAACAAATATTAGTTTATTTTCGCATCTGTACATACACTCTCAATAAAATGTTAAAACAATTGTCTTATTATTCTAGTGGAATATTTTATTTTTAAAAATCAATTATTTGTTTGATATTTCTGTTGTGGAATTGTTAATCACTGCAGATTCTTGCCTGGAACTTTCAGTTTCAAATGTGAAAATCAATACCCAAATATCCTCAAATGTGTTCATATTTCTGGATCTCAATATGTTTATGCAACTCCTTTTCTCTGGGATATCTTTTTCAATTTTACATTTTAGTCCTTGCATTCCTCCATTGAGATTTCTCTGTCCAGTTTTCATTAACCCTAACCCTAACCCTAACCCTAACCCTGTATTAAATTATATTTTCCTTCTAGCATTGAAACGTATATTTCTTATAATCTGTATATCAGAATTGATTTCTGTAAATCACGAAAATCCTTATATATGTACTTCTAGTTATTTCTGGTTGAAATCTCTAAGGAGTATCAAACTCGTGGCCCACTGGCCAGATACGGCATGTGCTGGCCACCCCTACCCCCAGTTGAGCAAAGGGGAAAAAAGTTGCAATATGTTATGTGACAATGAGACAATGATGCAAGTTTGACACCCCTGCTCTAAGTGGTAATTGATCTTTTTTGTTTGCTGCTAGAAATTTTGATCCAACAAGGATAAGTATGAACTATGAATTAAAGGCACTGAGCAGGGTATCTAGGCAAGAATTAATGCAACAAGGGAATCTGAAAAGGGAATCTTCTATACATTCACTCAGTGGTTCAGCTCTTTACCCTAAACCTGACATTTTAACCCCATACCTGATCCTTACCCATTACATAATGCACTCACCCATCTATGCCTATTGAAATGGACAATCCAGAAACAGTAGGAACTGGGGTGGAGTCATACCTCTGTACCTGAGATACAAGAGAAGAGGGCCCACAACATCCCTCCTCCCACTTATAATCCCTCTTGGCTTTAAGGAGATAGTGTAAAAATACTTACTTTGAGATAGAATCTCAACGTATCGTCCCACTCGATCCTGGACAAGCCCCCAGTTTTAGTAAATTATTTCCCCCCGACTCAGTTTACAAGTGGAGACCACACAATCTACTTGAACCAAGTTTATTTGAACTGCAGAGGTTCAAACTGCAAAGTTCTGCCTACTAAAGGAGTTACAAACAACTTTTACATAGTTGTATAATAAAAGCTGACAGTAATAATGACAAATGCCAATCATAACATTGGCTAGATTTTCTGCTTATGGTGATCTAAGCAATATAATAAAGTGGAGATTGGCACTGGTCAGTTTTTAAGATATTTCCTAGCCCCCATAAAAATACCAGTGCTGATTTACATCTACAAAAGCCTAAGCTTTTGAAGGATGCCTTGTTAGTTTGAAGGTTTTTGTTCAGGTTTTTTTTTATCCTGTACAATTGAGGTCTTTTTGCCATTGCAGTTAAGTATTGTTCTCTAGTTTCTTTGATTCTGTCATTTACATTAACTGAAGAATATATTAATATTTGAACATTTTAATTATTCTTGAATATAGGAAACAGTTTACAAGAGCCAGATGGAGTATATTGTCGTCTACAGTTATGAAAGTCTGTTTTAGAAGTATACAGAACAATGAATGTATCTTCCAATGTGAAGCAGGTGAAGTACATTCATTAACACATATTTTCCTTGCATAGTTTATAGAGAGGATCTGTAAGATTTTTATCCACTATTGTAGCAAAATATACTGATAGATCCTTGCAGTGGCATCTGTACTGTTTGTAATGGTTATTAAAATGGTCAACATTAGCTATATTTCTGTTTTCTGTATGAAACCTTATATGAGATGGTTGTTTCATTTTTTAGGATCAAGTACAGCATAGAGAGTCAACTGAACTCCCTGACTTTGCAGTATATATGATGGATAGACATTGCCTGAGTTGTTTCTTAATGCTTATATAAGATTAAAGGTAAGGCATGGTAAGTGATACTGTACCTTGGAATTTTAGATCTATTTTTTCATAATTTGTTATTTATATCTTTGATATTTTTCTGATACAGCATTAGAGTTCTTTTCAAAAATAAGCATCACTAAATTTGATAGAATTTATAGGTAGACCTTGACTTTTGACCATTTATTGATTAATTAAAGATAGTAATGAAGAAAGTAACTTAAAACTGGTCAGGGGTGGGATACGACAGGGTTAACTATTAGTTCAGTGATTTACAAGGTTCAGTGATTGACAATGTGCGCAGAGAAGCAGCCTTTGAAACAGTCCTCTTTTCCAGCTTTTTTAACTGCAGCTGTGGCTCATTCGGCAGCTGAAGTGGAAAAATCAGGAAATAAAGATCTGCTAAGGACAAAAAGATCGGGTGGGCAAAAACATCAGCAGACATATAACCAATTCTATGTCTGCTGCTCTTCAGAGCTACCGGTTCTACAGAGGTGGACAGAACCGGTACAAACCCACCCCTGCAACTGGTCTTTGCACTTACGACCGTCATCGGGTCCCCATTACATGATCACAATTTGCAAACTTTCTAGCCAGATTCCAACAAGCCAAGTCAATGGGGGAAGTTTAAATTGCTTAATAACTATGACATAAACTTAACAACCATGGTGTGTAGTCATGTAATGATTCACTTAATGACCATATCAGTTAGCGACTGAAGTTATAGTTCCAAAGGTGGTTGTAAATTGAGAACAACCTGTACAGCAATTTTAAAATGCACTGGATAGCCTTCCAGATGAATTATTGTGGCATGTTCTACATCAGCAGTCGCCAACCAGTGGGCCAGTGGCCGCAAGAAAATTTTGGTGGGCTGCAGAGAAATCTCACCTCTAGAGCACCTCCCCCAAAGCAATTAATCCAGGCTCCACAGAAACACAAGGCTGCGTTGCCCACATGGCCCGCGGGAAACCTCCCCGCCCACTCACTCCTAAATTGCTATTTTTCCTTTTTCCGAACATCATCTGTTCTGCTGTGCCAGGAGATTCAGATTAGCTAGGAAGCAGAAAATGGTTGGATTTCTTGCTTTCTAGCTAGTCTTTAGCACTTCAGCTCTGCTTTTAAGAACAGCTGAACCTCCCTTAGAACTGAAGGTTCTATTCAGTGCAGCAAGCAAATTTTATGTGACAGATTCAGATAGCCGATGGCAGATAGATAAATCACTGAATGTGAGCAACTCAATTTGCCTGCCTGCTTTGCCTGATTTTGGGTAAAAGTTGCTCTTTTTTTAAAATAAAAAAATCAATATTTACATACATGACATGTGAGTTAATTTTATGAATTTGTTTGCAAGCAAATTTTATGTGACAGACTGAACTAGCTGATGGCAGATAATAGATCTCTGAATGAATCTAATTCCGTGAGCAAGTCAATCTACCTGCCTACTTTGCCTGATTTTGGGTAAAAGTTGCTCTTTTTTAATAAAAAATTCAATATTGATATAAATATTTATAATATTTACATACAAGCCATGCCCAGCTACTCACATGACCATCAAGCCAACCCACAAATTAGGCCATGCCCAAGAACTGATCGTTAAGTAATTTGAATCCTACCCCTGCGTCTATATGTTTGTGTGTATGAGAGAGAGAGAAGGAGGGAGAGAGAGAGGTTAGATCAGATCTCTCTCTCTCTCCCACCAATGTCAGCAAGCCACCGTCAGTCAAAATTCATATTCGTGGTCCCTGGGATTTAAAATTATGAGTTTGATAGTCCCTGAGGTCCAAAAGGTTGGCGACCCCTGCTCTACATGGAGTCACCCTTGTAGAGTACTAAGAAGCTGAAGCTGTTACAAAATGCAGTGGAGCAGGCAGTTATTTGCACTCCTCAAGCAGTGCACTTTATACGTCTGCTCTATGGAGCTGTATTGGCTACTGGTATGCTTCCAGGAACAATTTAAGGTGCTAATATTGACCCATAAAACTTTATATGGCATGGGACCAGGATATACTGTGTTGCCATGGTTATATCTACTGCACTATCTCATCAGATCCTGCAGGAGAGGCATGTTACAGGTCCCATCGATTAAGGAATGTCCTTGATGGGACCCAGGAAAGAAGCCTTTTCTGCTATGGCAGCTACCTTTTGGAACATCATTTCCCCCAGTACTTAGAGTGGCACTTTCCCTTCTGGCCTTTAGGAAGGATTTGAAGACTGGGCTGTGCCATCATGCCTAGTGGTCCAGCAATAGTGGTGAGCCTGTGACTATATTAAATGGATATGACTCTGAATATCTCTTATTGAATTTTTAATTATGGTTTTAGATTAGTTATATACTCTTGTGGGTTTTTTCCTATTGTTTCTATTGTGGTTTCATTGATGTGAACTGCCAGAATCATACTTGTGAGACTCTGAGACAAGTTTGAACACTTAAAAGTAAAAAAAAAAAAATCATTGTGATGTAAACTGTCACACAAACTGCTAAAACATTAACATTCCCACCTAGAAATGAATTGGAAAGATAACAAACTGAAAACATTTTTATTCTTGGTTTACTTAGCAGTTCTGAAAAAAATCCTGGGAAATATTTGATCTTGTATATTATTGTCATTATATGATGATGTGTTGCCAGTCATTTTAAAGTGAAATAAAATGAAAAAATAAAGTGAAATAAAATCATAGATGCAGTTTTCAAAATTGATCAATGTTATTTTCTCTGAAAACATTTTTCATTAAGGTTTGCAGTGAAGATAGCAACAGCACTTACTTATATACCACTTTAGAGTGCTTTAAAGCTTTCTCTAAAAGCTTTAAACACAGTCGGCATATTGCCCCCAACAATCTAGGTCCTCATTTTACCGACCTCACAAGGATGGAAGGCTGAGTCAACCTTGAGCCAGTGAGAACCAAATTGCTGGCAGCTGGCAGTCAGCAGAAGAAGCCTGCAATACTACATTCTAACCACTGCACCACTATGACTCTAAACTAAACTAATTGAATTTTAGGAAACAACTTTGTATCTTATATATTCAACTAGTATTAGAGAATTTTGTTTTGTTTGTTTTGTTTTGTATTGGAGGATTGCATACTTAGGATAGTTGGGGACCAGATCTCCAAGTGGGCACCATTCTGTCTTCTCTTTTTTTTGTCAGTCATATGATTAATTTGTTTATTCATGACCATTTTCTCACATTCCTTGACATATGCATTTGTCTATTATTCCAGAGAGCAATATAGCCTCAAATAATTCTTCATACCCTCTCATATCTTTTCATTCCCATAAATGTACATAGGTCCCATCTTTTCTATCTATACATATCTTCCCTTTTAAACACCCAGCCTAAGTATAGTTAGTCTGGAAGTTTTTTACTATTTTTTTTATTATTCCTGTGGTTATTATGAACAACAATAGAATTTCATCATGTGATGTTTTTGAACTGCTGGAAAATGCCTTGATATTTAAAGGAAATGTATTTGGTTCTTGGTAATCTTGCAAATACCGTCCTAAATTTCATAACTGTTTACTTCACAGGTTCAAACAAGATTCTGGATGACATTCCTGACAAATGGAGAACTATTTCCAGACAGAGGCTTATAACCTTGATAAGGTTTTAGATGAATTTGAACAAAATGAAGGTGAACAGCTTTTGTTAGGACTGGAGACATAAACTGAATTTAGGGCTAGTGTTTGCCTGCATTTACTATCTACTGTAGTCATCTGTCCATTTGCTGGAGAGAGAAAAAAGAAACAACACTGGGTAACTTAACATTTTATTAGGAAGAAACACTTAATTATTTTAAAATTCTTAGTCTCATATGAATTGTGTTCCCATATTCACTGATCAAGAAAAGTTGATAATTATATAAATCTTGCTGATAACTAGGGCAGATAAAATATTAATTGGTTATAGCTCAAAGATAACGGATATGCTTCCTGCGATAAAGAACTATCTTTTTAACCATTACCTCTTATTCAAGTTCACAGTTATACTTAAATATTAAGTATACACTTAAGTATACCTAATACAAAAAGATGTCGTGCCCTGATTTATTATTATATATTGCTAATTCCACTGCCTCATGATAAGATACGACTAGGGTTGAATCTTCTGTCAGTTTGTGTATTAGGTCTGGTATCAGTGGAACACCTTTTTCCTCCCCATGGCAACCCCTTTGAATTATATAACTAGATAAAATTACTGAAATCGTTTTGAATGGGGAAGATATGATGTCAAGGGCTTGGAGACCCATAGGTAGCAATTTGAGGGACATGCGTACCAGTTATAGGCAGAAGGAATAAGGTCTCTATCAATCCCTTTTGTTTGCACTGGTTCTTCATTTAGATCTCAGAATAAAAGCAAAGAATAGTTGCAACATTTAAAATTTTTGTCTGCTTTTAAAAATCATTTGATGGAAATAGTTGTTGCAATAGTCTTGCTTTTACTGTATGTGCTCAGTGTTAGCAATCTTCTGTTGAAGTGCTTCAAATTATACTTATTAGGTCTCAGTACATCCTTTCATCTCTTTGTGGATAGTTAGTTACTAACTATATTGCTTAGAAATATTCAAAATATAAGAACAACCCACATGCTTAGGAAAGAAGAAAACATCTTTACTAAATAGGTGTATATGTGTTTTTGATATTAAGCAAAGATACAAAGCATTAACAGCGTTCTGGGTGTTTATATAGCACCAGGATACGTTAAGGTTTCACAGGGCATATTAACTTTAAGTTTCTAATTAATTTATGCCTATTATTGATTTAGGCCTAATTATTGTCTTATACATAGCTGAATTGGAGATGCTTCCCATTTTTTTATCTCAGCAGGAGGCCTTCATAGTTCATCTTTTCCGGATTATTTTTCTGTGAATGGTTTCCATTTTCGTTTGAAATTGCAGTTTTGTTGTGCTATAAATATGGTTTTAAACCATTGGTTTTGTCACTGTTTAAAAATATTTTGGTGAGCTTAAAATTGTACTAGGATAACTAGGATTTAAAATGCACTTTAAAAATTTCATCCATCCATTCATCGATCTTCATTCATTTATTCTTTCATTTATCACATTTCTTAACTATCCATCTCCCTCAGAGAGGAGCTCTGGCCCATGTATAATATAATCAATATAATTAACATTAAAATCAGAATAATTTAAGTTATTGTGAGTTCCTCTATATTAAAGAATTTGAGGTAAATAGGAATGGTAATTTTACAGATATATAATAACTTCATGGTATATCCTTTATATCTTCGCACTCCTTTGTATTCTTATATGTTCCATTCCCTAACATGGAGGTTTGTAACTTTAAAACTACTAAGCAAACAAATAATTAAAATCTTGTTAAATCATATCAGACATTGATCAAATTCATAATAATGTTTCTGAGGCTGACTAACTATATACTTCTAAGAACCTACGGTACAAGCAGACAAAAATAATAGTCCGCTCCTAATTTTGCTTCTCAGAGCAGAGATTAAGTGGATTACTGCCTCTTAATCTAGATATTCTATCTAGGAATCAAGATTAATAACTATTAATAAATCTATTCTTTGTGAATTAGTATTTTAGGGACATATAAATTAGTGACCATTATGGCAGCAGATTCTGTATGTTAAGACATAGTTAAGAGAAAAATACAGCATTTGGTATTTATTTTAGCTGTCATTTTGGGAATAATGTTTATTCACTAATTTGACTGATGAATTTTTTATTCATATAGAACAGGAGTGGGAAACGATGGCCCCTTTATGACCTGTAGACTTCAACTCCCAGAATTCCTGAGCATGGCTGGCTCAGGAGTTCTGGGAGCTGAAGTCCATGGGTTGTAAAGGGGCCATTGTTCTTCACCCCTAACATAGAGTAATAGAATCGAAATGCTTGTTTCTTAGTAATTGGAATATGGTAGCTGTGTTATAACACATGAGCCGATTGATTAATTTTCTTTTTGTTGTAATGTTAAAGGTTTTCCATCCAAACACAAATGCACTGTGTTTCTAATGGCTATGTATGAAAATAATAGAGAGCACAATAGCAGCTTGAAAAGGCATATATTACAAGGAGAACTGTTAGAAAATGGGAAAGCAGAACTATTTAATCAGATGTATCTTTTGCTGCTGCTGTTTTTACATTTACTTTGTCATAAAGATATATGGATGAAAGTAGCATAGCTCACTACCTTTTTTCCAGATGTGTAGAATTCAGCAACTACTATTCCAATCTTGATAATGCCTTTTGAAGACATTTTGTAAAGAAATAAGAGAATGAAACATTAATTAATTTTAATTAAAGCTGTCATTCATGTTGTGGAAAAAAATGAATTTCAACTGAATTTTAATTTCAATTTTAACTGCTGAAATTAATTTCTAGTATTGTTGGATGTTTCTCTGTTGCTTTGTAACTTTGATAAAAAGAAAGTTGTGTATCTTTGATGTGAAACAAGATAAACATACACAAGTTATTTAATAGAACAGAATAACAGAGTTGGAAAGGACCATGGAGGTATTCTAATCCAACCTTTTGCTCAGATAAATGGTATATAGGATTTCCTGCCTGAGGAGGGAGTTGGATTAGAAGACCTCCATGGTCCTTTCCAACTCTATTATTGTGGTAACCGTGTTTTTATTTCTGTTTTCTAGTTCTATATTTCTATTCTATTCTGTTTATATTTTGTAAATTTTAGTATCTGCATTCAATTTAATGCAAATTGATTTCAGTCCATGTTTTATTTCTTTGTTAGATGAAACTATTTCACCTACATTGTTGGAAGCAAAGTGGAGTCAGATCCTAGATCCTCCTCCTCATCGCCTGACTTTAAACCCAGCTCGAGCCAATGTAAATGAATCAACCATTACTAAGTGTCCAGAGAAATTGAAATCCTTTTCCCTGTCACATATAGCCACTACATCTATAGGAGGGGGGGATTACTGTTTTAATGGCCAAAATCCTAATATGAGTCAAGAAAACACAAACATGTGGATTGATGACCAGACAGCAACGGATGATCAGTTGGTTATGAGAAATAGTAATCAAAATATTCAGTGTAACTCTGCTGATGATGAAGGAAAAAAATGTGGCAGTATAGACTGTTTAACTGAAGAAAAAAATGTTCTAGTTGTGGCAGTCATGCATAACTGTGACAAAAAAGCATTACAAAATGATTTGCTGCGTTGTAAAAGTTTTAGCAGCCCCCCTTCAATGGATACTGTTAGCTTTACACTGGATAATGAAGTCCAACAAACCAATCATCTTCATATTACTGTAAATGGGTCTGTTGAAAAAGATACAGACACTGAAAAAGAACCAGTACTAGCCACGAGTCTGAATGCAAGTGAAGATTCTATTAACCATGATATTGCTGCTGTTGCTGCTTCAAATTGTTCATCCAGTGACTCTTCTTTGTTAAAGGAGGAGAATGATAATGCAAATAAAGATAATCACTTCTCACAAAGTACTGCATCAGGGATTATAATTCCCTTTCAGAGGCCATTTGACCTAAGCATTAAAGTGCAAGAACAAAATGCATCAGTTGAAGATTTAAACACTGATGTAGTTGTTCAGAAAACAGAGCTGGAAACTGAAAGTTCTTCACCTAATACACACAATGATAGCTTTTCCTTAGAGACTTCTGTAACTGAGCAGATAGCCTCAAAAGTTCAGTCAGGGATAGCCGAGTTCTCTACAACATGTAAGTTGAATGTACCAGGAAGTGGCAATGATTGCGAATCTTCTGGTGGATATTTGATCTCTCAAGATGTTACTGCTGTTGAAAATGAACCTGGCAAATATGATAAAAAACTATCCAGTATGGCTGCTCATTCATCAGACTGTCAAGAGATGACAAATGAAGAACTGACTCCACAAAATGAGATGGGAGAACAAATAAACCCAGAAAATGAAGCACAGAAGCAAATATGTAGGATCAGTGCCGGTAACAGTGATGGCATGTTAGAAATAGATACTGATTTAAAAGAGTCATCTATAAATGAGCTTGAAAATTCCAGTCCAACTGATGTCACGGGGACATCATTGTCAAGTGGTCTGCCCAATTATTGTGATTCCTATGGAATACAGAACTCAGTTATTGCTCATATTCCAAAGACTTTGCCCTCCAAGGAAGACTCTGTAACAGAGGAAAAAGAGATAGAAGAGAGCAAATCAGAATGCTATAGTAATGTTTATGAACAAAGAGGAAGTGAAGCCACAGAAAGAAGTGGACTCACTTCGAATTGCTCTGGTGACCAAATGAGAAAAAAATGTTTGCATAATCTCTGCAATCAGATTCCCTCTGAATCAACTGAAGCGTCAGTAAAATCAGCAGCTCATTTACAATCTCTCAGTGTTCCTTTTGGTGGTGCCCGTCCAAAACAGCCTACAAATCTTACACTACAGATTCCAAAGCCATTATTGGATCATTTACAAAATGACTTGGTTCCTCCAAACTGTGGTGGGAATAGTAAAAATAAAAACGATATAAGTGAAAAAATAAAAACAAGCGAAAATGTAGCAACAAATATATATGCCGAAGAAACAGTACAGAATGCTCTGGTCACAGATGCTAGTGGCGAGCATGCAGATGACTACGATTCTGTGGTTTCTAATAGTTTGTGCCTTGCAACAGCCTCAGATAGCCCTGACAATGATCTTGGAGCCGGCCAGTCAGGTGTTCATGCAAGAAAGCCATTTACAAATTTGGGTGAAATCGCTCCAGTTTGGGTCCCAGATTCTCAAGCACCACACTGTATGAAATGTGAGGCCAGATTTACATTCACTAAAAGAAGGCACCATTGCAGAGCCTGTGGAAAGGTAGGCTTATATTTAACTGGAAAATCTTATAAATAATGGGAAGCCTAGAGTTACAATAGCCAATTCTACGACTTGGGTTTTCTGAATGTTTTTGACATTGTTTTCAACAACACATTGTATTCAAATTGCTGAAAGAAAACTAATGACTAATATAGGTAATTTTTTAAAAAAAATATGCACAATTGCTTTGATACGATATTTATTTGTATTAGTATAGGCAGTCCTCTGGTTACGACCATTCAGTGACTGTTCAAAGTTACAACAGCACTGAATGAGCAGGACTTATAACCATTCCTTGAAGTTGAGGCCATTGCATTATTCCTGCAGTCATCTGATTATAATAAGGGCACTTGGCAACCAGTTCACAATTATGATACCCTGTTTCTCCAACAATACGGCCTCCCACAATAGGAAGTCCCAGCATGTTTTATAGGCATAAAATGAAATTAAGCCCCTCCCCCCAAATTAAGACCTATATTAAAACATGCAAAATGGGGGGGGGATGGTGGGGGGGCTTGCCGTTAGGAAGTACTTTTGTTGCACACCCGGATATGGTGCTGCCTGCATTGACCCCGATACGAAGTGCCCCACCAACACCGAGGTCAACATCCAAGCCATCGCTGCCCGCCCGCCCGCCTGAAGATGCAGGGGGGGAATTAAGTCACCCCTGAAAAGACAGCCTAGCCATTTTTTCGGGGCTCAAAAAAAAATAAGACCCGGCCTTATTATGTGAGAAACATGGTAGTTGCAGCACCTATACTGCAATCATTTGAGGATTTGTTACTTTCTCTGCTGATTTCCCACAAGGAAGGTTAATAGGGAAGCTTACAGGAGGTCACAAGTCATGCCTGCCATCCCGCCGCCTTTTCACTCACCCATGCATCCACCCACCTGCCTATGCTCCTAAGCAGCTATGCGTCCTCTGTAGCACCTATCCATGGTGCACTGGTGCTACTTAACCACCCTTTCCACTGCTCTTGCCTGTTGGCCTGCTTGCTGGCACTCCCACTTCTTTCCACTTTGTGATAAAGTGAAGCTCTCATCTAAAAATCTGTGTGGTCCTGGGTTAATGGCAGCAAGCGAGACTAGATTGGCAATTAGAACAAAATTAATTTTTCAAGTTCATTTCAAATCAACAATATATATATGATAATCTTTTTTAAAAATATTTTCTCAAAGAATACAATTAAATGACAGTTGTTTCAACTGTTTCAAATGTTTCTGTCATGAAAGCTCTTGGAGAAGTTTGTGCCAGTCACTATTTCTTAATCTGATTTGAGTTATTGCGGGGGGAGGGGGCGGGGGGGATTTTTGTTAGAAAATTGTTCAGTCTAAAACATGTATAATATATATAATGTATAATAATTTTTTATAAAGGCATTAAACTATGTTTTATTCTGTAGAAAAAACTAGAACATGCTTGTGTTGGAAATACAGATAGAGCATTCTGTCCAAATGATTTTAGTTATATGTAATGTAAATATATTTTTCTTATTTTACTTAAGGTTTTCTGTGCAGCCTGCTGTAGTCTGAAATGCAAATTGCTATATATGGATGGAAAGGAAGCCAGAGTATGTGTAATTTGCCATTCGGTACTTATGAATGGTAAGTAATATACTTGAAACAATAGTCAAGTTTCATTAGTTTGTGGATAATGGAGCCTTTCTAATGCATGAGTGGGGGCTGTTGTGCAATCCAGTGTAATTTATTTTCATATTGGACATAATTTTAATGAGAAAGCTATTTTCAGAATGATACCAGTAATAATTCTAGTATCTAGTATGCACTATTGAATTACCAGAGAACTGACCAATTTCTGAAATTGATATGGAGCCTAAATAATAAAGGCAGCGTATAGTGTGTTGCCATGAAAAGATTTTTGTCAAAATAGGTGAAAATGGCTGTGTATAAGAGCATGTTTCTGTCTGCTTTGTAGAAGTTGGATATGACAGGAGAAACAAAGGTAAATTGAAATCTTGTGAATGGCAAAATTTGTGAATGGTAAGAAGATATGCATGATAAAACAAGAAAACGTGATCAAAACTGGGTACTCATTGAATTTGGATTGAATACAAGTGTAAGTGACCTTGCAGCATGATGAATGAAGATTACATCACACACGCACATACGGGAAAGCAAAAGTGAATGAATTGAGAAGAGGGATGACTAAGAAAGGTGTAGTTGTTTGAAGTTCCTCAGAAAGAAACAGATGGGAAGTTTAAAGAACAAAATGCAGTACAGAAAATATGTAGACATAGCAGAAAGCCAAGATATTTTCCATGGATGGGAAGGGATGGAGAGATATATTAAATGGTTGTTTAAGCTAGATTTAGCTTTATTTGCTTTGCTTTTCTCTCCTATCTTTAAATTCTATTGCTCATTGCTTCTCATTCATTTTCTGCATTTTCCATAACAGTGCTTACCCAGAAAGGGAATAGCGCCATGAGTATGTATTTTCTGTAGTGCTTGTCATATATGTTGGTCTACAGTTAAATGGATTGGATCCACATATTTACAGTTCCAGCTGTCAGTTGTAGCAATCTACTTTGACTTGCTAATGAAAGATCTTCCACATTTGTCAAGAATGAAAAATATTTATCACAAAGTACACATTCTGAAGGCCAGGATACAAGTTCAGACTCTCTGAACTTGTAGCTGAAGTTTCTAGATCTCCTCAAGTATAGTTTTGTAAGTTTAAAAATATAAACATTTAAATGTGCATAGCATAATCATATTAATTCATTTCACTTACTCAAAGTGGATGAAACAATAAATAGATTTAACAATAAATAAATAAATAACAGGGCAACTACATTTGACATTAATAAGTTAAAACAAAATGACACAAGCTGATATCAATCATGCATGCGCCCTAATGCCCACATGATTGGATTACTGCAGTGTGCTGTATGTGGGGCTGCCTTAGGGGATCATCTGGAAGTTAGCTACAGCTGGTATTAAATGAGTCAGCCGAGCTCCTACAAACACTGTTGAATTATTTCTATACATTACACCTATAATAAGTTGTTATGTTTATTATCAGTAGGTTGTAAATTCTGTTCAAAAGGCTAGTTGTTTCCTGTTGCTATTAACACGGTATTGGACTCCATCAGGCAATGTCAGACCATAACCAAATCTACTCATCTATAGAATGCCTTCTGAAATTTGAGCGACCTGGAATAGAAATGAAATAGTACATCCTCTCTGTAGTAGCCTTCAGTCTATACTCAAGATTCTCTGTGTATACTTAATAACCTAAATGCAATTTTTAGTGTTGTCCTACTTCAAGTTCTGCTCCTCTATCAGCTTCTGGATTTTTGGCTTCTCTGTATAAGGACAAATTTAATCATAATTCAGCAACATTGTTTGAAAAATGCAGCAAAATTGCTGTCAAAAATGTATTATTAGTAGCCTTGGCTCTGTGATTCTAGTTTCATGGTAATAATAATGATTCCATGATAGTAATCTGAAAGAATTAACTCTTTTAATTTAAACACTTCCTTGCTTTGTTTGCCTTAATTTTAGTTCCTATGGCTAATGAGTTCATATTTTGTTGGGCTAACATTATCTCTGTATTTCTAATAAAAGGAAAACAATGACCTATTAAATTTCATTAATTTAATAATTACTACATGATAACAGTTACCTTTTTTGTATTTTTATCTTTTTCTTAGCTCAAAGCCTGGAGAATATGCTGAGTGCCCTTAGTCCGAGCCCCAATCCTAACAATCCTGCTGAATACTGTTCTACCATTCCTCCCTTGCAGCAAGTCCAGGCTTCTGGAGTGCTGAACTCACCACCGCCTACTGTTATGGTCCCAGTGGGAGTCTTAAAGCATCCAGGTACTGAAGGTATGGATATTTGAAAATGTATGCATCCCTGGTCAATCCTGTTATTAATTTCAATCACCTCATAAAATTTAGCTTAGGCCAAAAATATTTGATTTCAAGTTAATCTTGGACTATGAGTTTTCTCAGCAAATAATTATGCCTCTTTTAGGCATAATGAACGCCTAGAAATGAATGAAATCTAGGTGACGACTGATCTCATGGAATTGTATAATCATCTTACATTTGTGTGAGTGATAATGAAAACATCTGCATAACCTACTTGGGCTTGATTAATTGTGGTCTTGGAATATTGGTCAGATTGCATTCGAAAATATATATTTTGTATCACTGTTTTGCATTTAGCTTCATTTCTCCTCATGCATGTATGCTTTCATAAAGCTAATCTCATCTTTCTCTGTAGTCAGTCAGCCTAGAGAACAAAGACGTGTTTGGTTTGCTGATGGGATCTTACCCAATGGTGAAGTTGCTGATGCAGCCAAATTAACAGTGTCTGGAACAAGTTCCACTGGAACACTTGCAGTATCACATGATCCAAGCAAGCCCATAAGCAACAACATTTTACCGGAAGAGGTGAATGACTGCCCTTCTTTATTATTTATTATATTGTGCTATTCAAATTGCATGGGAAAGAGAATGTATTAGATTTCCTTTTATACAACCTAAAGCCAATTTGATGTCGTGATTAAAACACTAGATTAAGGCACTAGACAGACTGTGACTTCTAGACTGGAAAGCTCATCACTGCCTGCACTTTGCATTCTGGACCAGTTCTGAGTGATGTTCAAGGGCAGGTCCAGTTATGCCATGAGATGATATGTTTTTGTTATATCTTGTAGACTGAAAACACACTTGCATTTTCAAGAACTATAACTCAGGTTGGAAGTCCAGTTGGCAGTGCAATGAATCTTATTCCAGAAGACGGGCTTCCTCCAATTCTCATCTCTACTGGGGTAAAAGGAGGTGAGTGATGAATGCTAGTGTGTAAATGAAAAATACAATATTATATTGAGTGGAACTTTCTATAATACAGAACTTTCTTCAAGCTCAGATTGCCTTTTAATTAGCAGTGGATAAGGTTATGCCTAATGAGGTGTTTTACACAAGTGGGAATTCTGTAGTAGCACTATATGTTAATGTACTAGAAATCAAGAGAGAATATGGAAATATTCATTGAGTATAAAAAA
Organism: Laticauda colubrina; assembly: GCA_015471245.1. Classification (NCBI taxonomy): domain Eukaryota; kingdom Metazoa; phylum Chordata; class Lepidosauria; order Squamata; family Elapidae; genus Laticauda; species Laticauda colubrina. Next base: position 40,674,692 of record BLBF01000020.1, on the reverse strand, counting down.
ACAAGACAATTGTGAAAAAAGATACCTTTGTTAATCAGCCATAGCACCAATTTCTGCGATAACGTATAATTGTTTACATTATTCTAGTACTCCTCAAACATACTGTTTTCATAGCTTTTGGGGTTTGGGCTTCAAAAAAATTTTTTTTGCCCTCTCTGGGCTCTGGAGGCTTTGCTCGAGCTTCTGGGAGGGTGAAAATGGCCTTCCTGGGCTCTGGAGGCTTTCTGGAAGAAGATTTCCATTTCCATCCTTCCCGAACTTTCAGGAAGCCCATTTTTCACCCTTCCTGAGCCTCTGTGTGCACCCTGCACTGCATCCAAAATGGGTGGCGTGGGGACTCCTGGGGGGGGGGGGGCTGGCCAGGGCCAACCAAGAGTAGAATTTGGGGGTTCTCAGAACTCTGCAGAATCTTAGGGGATCTCCCTAACCCCTGCAAACCCTCAATAGCCCACTCCTGGGGTTTGCTCATTATAGTGTTTCCAGATCCAGACATTTTAAAAATATCATCAATTTGTTTTCCATGTCAATGTTGTAGAACAGTTTTAAATTAAAACTAAGAATGCATTAATTAAACAGTTAAAAGTAAATATAAAAAAAACCAAAGCATACATGCATACATATTTAAAGTCATCATAGTTGATACTTCATGACTCCCAGGTAGGAGAATATACTCATAGAGAAGGCTCCGTTCTGCATATAATCAGCAGCTAACCGCGTATAGGTCGTGATAGAATCGGGAAGCCCTCCTCAGGAGACTTTCTAAAGAGATCTAAAGAAAATTATACTACGTATAATCTAGCACTAAAGTTTTTCACAACTTGCAAAACCTTAAATGTGACAGAACAGCTTACAGACTGCCCATTTGTTTCAAAACTGTTACATTTTTTGTACATAAAATCTTACATATTTTTCAGCAAATGGTACATAATATTTCTTTGTTTTAGATTATACTGTAGAAGAAAAACCATCTCACATATCAGTGATGCAACAGCTGGAAGATGGTGGACCTGATCCTCTTGTATTTGTTTTAAATGCAAATTTATTGTCTATGGTTAAAATTGTAAATTGTAAGTCCCAGTTATTTCGAGTATACTGATTATCTATCTGTTAACCACACTTCTGCTCTGTTGTTATATTTCTGCTAGCAAACAATCATTCTTCATTAATGGTGGGCAAGTTCTTAGTTTGCCAAAGTTCAGAAAAAGTTTGTAGGATTTTTGAGGAAGGGAGAGGTTGGGGAACATATTTAGAAATTTTAAGAGTCTGCTTATGTTGGTAATATTGATTTCTTGACTCAGAGAAATGGCAATAATGTAATAGAGAAGAATTTCCATTTAATATTCTGAATAATAATGAAATTGTTAAAATTACATTTTTATCATCAAATGTATAAATTGATTATATGCAATAAAATTTCATCTAATTTTAATGGTTGCTGTAGAAGATGCGACATTGGGTTAGAATGCAATATTATGTAGCACTTGGCAAGTTTCCTTTTAAAAATATTTTAATTAGAAAAATAAGAGAAGAAAAAAAAGTGTTAAATATATTTAGGCATTATTAATTATTGTGTTGGTGTTTTTTATTCTGTACTTTTAATATACATTGCTCAAAATCTTAACTAGGGCGATTTATAAATATTCTAAGTAAATAAATATCTGACCATCCTGTGCAGTGTTCCTGATCTCATACATACCTTTTATGGATAATAAAATATTTATTTTGATAAACAGCATTCTATAGTGTGTGAATTCACAATACTTTAAAATCATTTTTGTTATTTTTTGCAGATGTGAACAGGAAATGCTGGTGCTTTACTACAAAGGGAATGCATGCAGTAGGCCAATCAGAAATTGTAATTCTTCTCCAATGTTTACCTGATGAAAAATGCTTACCCAAGGATATTTTTAACCACTTTGTGCAACTTTATCAAGATGCCTTGGCAGGTAAAACTGTGGCTATTTTAAAAAACTATTATGATTGATGGCATCTTTTAGAATTGTTAAATAAGCCTTTTGAGGTTCTGAACCCATTTGAAATATTTGAGGAGATTGGAAGCATCCATCTTGAAATAATTTCCATAGGGTATGTCCGTTTACAAATTAATGGGACCATTTTATTATACCATGAAACAGTTTCTCCCATTCTTTACTTCTATTATTACATGCAAGAAAGTAATTAAGAATTGGGGCAACATATGGCTACTTAACAAGGTATTCAGTTAAATAGCTCAATTTTTTAAAATAACATTAGCTCCCCTTTAAGATTGGTAGCACAATCAAAGTGCTGGCTCCTAGAAAGAAAAGGGAGGGAGGGAGGGAGGGAGCAAGCAAGCCCTCCTGTGGATCAACATTTGCATCTTGAGAGTTCATACATGCATGTTGGTCTTTTTCTTGCTGAAAAAATAATTCCACCTGTGAAGGGAGCCTTACAGACTAATTTGTATGCAAAATTCATTGATCAACTGACTGATCCTGGATTTGGCGTATTCTGTTTGGAATATTTTTAGCATTTCACAAGATACAATAAAGTGCTTCTCACTATGTGGTGTTGTATAATTTATTGCTTCCCCCTAATTTGTTTTTGAATATTGCCTTTTGAGTACACTGTTCTGTAATATTGTGAGAAACAGGACTTTGAAACATAATAATTTGTAATAGCCAAATTTTGCCTGGATAGGATCGGTATTTTACATTTATTTATTTCACACAGGTAAGTTAATTCATGAATTATGTGTTGGACTGAAAAAAGTATTCTTGCTTTGTGAGTGGATGTTCTTCATGATTCATAACCTCCTACATACATTCATTTAGTAGTTTGCAAAGCACACTTAATATCTATTGTGACATTATAATATGCGAGAGAAAAGAAAGCACTATATTAACCCAAAGAGTTTCACAATCAATGTATTATCTGGCAGAGATGCAGTGAATCTAATGATTACGTGATAATAGTTTTTCATATATATAGAAAATTTGCTTGGAATAGAAGTATTATCCATAATTGTGTGCTGTTCAGCTTCCTTCGGGTATTATCCCACGTCATTGTAGTTCTGTTAAAGTTGTAGCAACGTTTCAGCAGAATCTCATCTGCCATCATCAGGCTTCTGTAAAAAAAAAACAAAAAAAAAAAAACAATTATCCATAATTATATATACTTTTCAATGGTTTAAAAGAAGGCAGGATTGGTAAAAGGATTTTCATTATAGCAAAGGAATTTTTTTCAGCAGGAATTAGGATATTTTGTGATCAAAGTATCTGTTACATACTTTGTGCTGTTAGAATATTATACCACATGTCTGTACTACTTTATTCCTATAAAGTTGTGATATTTTCTACAGCCAACGCTGCATTACTCAGCGTGAACAAAGGACCTTAAGCTTCAAATGCTGTGAGGCAGAAGCTTACTGATTCTCCTCTTAAACTTTCCTGATGTTCCCATTGTAGAAGGACATACCCAGTTACATCACATGGACTAGTCTCAGCACCCTAAGCTAGTCCACAGATTGTTCTGTGGTAAGGGACTTATACAAATGTGAATATTGAGTTAATGTTCCTCTGCCATACTGAAACAGGAAGAGATCATTTGTCCTACAGGCAAGCACATATTATCTTCCATTGACAGTTGGATTTTAGAGTTTGCTAAAAGAAGGGCTCTGAGAAGTTATGCGCTTATCTATTCCATCTGTAATATGAATTTAAAGATGTTCCATACAATGTCTTAAGTTCTTTTTCTCATTTAGTATGTTTTACAATTTCAGGTTCCTAAATGGAATCTCTTAAGTTTTAGTTTGAGGCTCCAGTGCGGAAATAAGAAAAAAAAATTAAACAGATGCTTTTTTCATAGAAATGATTTGCCTGATTTGCTTTTTTGAACATATATATCTTGAGAAAAATATCTAAAACTGTCGGTGTAGCAACTCAGATATGGTATGCAGATTTGTATATTTGGTTGAATGAATTAATAATGGGATCTAAGTTTCTCTCTTTCCGAAATGTCATTCCGAAAGGAATGCAAGCAGTGCCTTACTGGAATTAAGATGAGAAGTAAGAAACCATTTTACTTTTTTTTTTTTTAATAGTCAGGATTCCAAAAAGTAATCAATTAAGAAAACAGATTTTTTAAAAAACTATGCAATGATTGGATTGTTTGAACTTGATAAAATTTATGATACATTACAGAATAGTGCCAACCTACATTCTGTTTAGATTTGGCTACATTAAAGTTCAGTTCCTGCCTTGAAGCCAGTAAACTAGTTGTTTTTTGAGAGGAAGGGGCATTATTTAAGAGTGGAGATGATGAAGCTTCTTCTTTCTTATCTACTTCTTGGCACTATAGTGTAGATATTTTATTCTGACAATATTTTACAAGGCTTTGGAGACATTGGCTATATGGAGTGGGTAGAAATAGATATAACATACTAGAGCTTCCTAAATTGTCTGGGAGAATCACTTTATATTTGTGACCAGCATACTTGTGGTATAACAAGCTTTCTTTTTCTGTCTCTCTATCAAATTGCAGTAAGATGTAACCAGAGTTGTATATCTTCTTTGTGTATATTTTTATATCTACTGTAGAATTAGAATTAGAATTCTTTTATTGGCCAAGTGTGATTGGACACACAAGGAATTTGTCTTGGTGCAAATGCTCTTAGTATACATAAAAGAAAAGATACATTCATCAAGATTCAAGAATCATAGGGTACAACACTTAATCATAGTCATAGAGTACAATAAGCAATCAAATCATACTAGGAAACAGTCAATATAAATCATAAGGAAATAAGCGACAAAGTTAGTCATATAGTCACGAGTGGGAGGGAATGGGTGATAAGGAGTGATGAGAAGATTAATCGTAATAGTAGTGCAGACTTTGTAAATAGTTGGAGAGTGTTGAGGGAATTAATTGTTTAGCAGAGTGATGGCGTTCAGGAAAAAACTTTTCTTGTGTCTAGTTGTTCTGGTGCGCAATGCTCTATAGCGTTGTTTTGAGGGAAGGAGTTGAAACATTTTAAGTTTCAAGGGATGTGAGGGATCTGTAAATATTTTCACAGCCCTCTTTTTAACTTGTCAGTATACAGGTCCTTGACTGAAGGCAGGGTGGTAATAATTGATTTTTCTGCAGTCCTAATTATCCTCTGAAGTCTGTGTGTCCTGTTGGGTTGCAGAACCAAACCAGACAGTTACAGAGGTGCAGATGATAGACTCAGTAATTCCTCCGAAGAACTGTATCAGCAGCTCCTTGGGCAGTTTGAGCTTTCTGAGTTGGCGCAGAAAGAACATTCTTGATAAAATTTATGATGCATTACAGAAGAGTGCCAACCTACATTCTGTTTCGATTTGGCTGCATTAAAGAGTTTTACTCTCATTACACCACCAAGCTGGGTGACAGTGCCTAACCAATCTTATTTGAAATCAAAAGCTATGTTGTACCTGGTAGGCTATCAGGGTTGTAGGTCTTTATTCTTTGTTTTAATGTAAGAGGTACACGTAAGAGAGATACACTCTCAGAAATTACTTCAGTCAAAGTATATTTCAGTATGTGGAAGTTCTTGTTTTTCAGCTTATTGTCAGGCTAGTCTTGTATGTTAATAGTTTGTTAGAAATAATAAGGGTGATGACTAAAGCAGGAGAGCTTGAGAAGTTTAATGAATTTATTCATAACCTACATAATTCATGTATTTTATTTTTATACTTTTCCTAAATACTAAGATTCCAGTTTCAGCTGTCAGTCTTCTAGATACATGAATAACCTTTTTGGAGTAATATTGTTTTAAAATACAAATGATACATTAAATATTGCGGTGTTAAGTGAGTAAAAAGACTGATTTGCTTTTGCTTTAGTATGTTAATTAACATTAATATTTATTTTAACATTGAATAATTCATTTTGTTCTATGATTACTAATAGAATAAGAGTTATATGCAGTTTTCTGTTTTGATGGTATATGTACTGCTAAAGTAACCATACTTTTGGTTTTGTAGGAAATGTTGTGAGCAATCTAGGACACTCATTTTTCAGTCAGAATTTCCTTAATAGTAAGGAGCATGGTGGTTTCCTATATGTTACACCTGTGTATCAGTCACTGCAGGACTTGGTGCTTCCCACCCCACCATATTTATTTGGGATTCTTATCCAGAAATGGGAGACTCCTTGGGCTAAAGTCTTTCCAATCCGTCTGATGCTAAGACTCGGAGCTGAATACAGATGTAAGTCCAATTTTTCAAAAAATTAGAAATATTTCTTATACTACTTTGGAAAAACCTATGGAATGACAGAGAAGAATTTTAGTCTTTTTTTAGGTGGTAGCACTTTTGTGTAATAACATTTTAGTTTTTTATTTTGGCTGTATTGTATGAAAGGCGTTTCTTTTGTTCACATAAAGGGAACCAAATGTGGTTCCAACATCAAATTAAGCTACAATGCAATGTGCTTGCATAATATGTTCTGTGAACTAAGCCAGGTGAATTGTACAGTGTGGTTTTATGGCTTAGCTTAATGTCTGAATCTAGTAAATGATACCTTATTCAGCAAAACAGAGTAAGGCAAATCGTAAGTTAATCATTAGATCTTAACGTACCATGTAAACATAGGTTCCGTTTTTTCTTCTTGACTTGAATCTAATAACTTTAATTTTTCTTTCACTAAAAATCTTAAGTTTTTAAATAAACAATATTGCATGTTTTTTTCTTTATATGTGCTTATAAGAATTACAAGGAAAATTCAGTTATAGAGCAGACTATATTAATAGTATATTTCTTAATGAATACAGCGGTTGAGACAGTTTGTTTTCTGGCCTCCATTCAGCATTTCTTTTGTATGTGTCCTTATTGAAGGGGCAAATGAAACTTAAGCCAACTTGATGATTAAATATAGATAGAAAATCTGGTACTTATTTGCAGGTGCTGTGTGTAAATAAATACATAGCAAGTGCTGCTGGAAAAAGCTGATATTAACACAATATACTGCTAGCATTTTAACTCAGCACAAGGCACATTTGTTTTAATAAAAGTTCTTGACACTAAAATGAAATAAAGATTCCAGTTGCCCTATTTATGTGTGATAATATTATAATGGCTGTTCTTTTAATGTGCTTGTTAATCTTCTATATCTACTTTTTTAGCAAAGATATATAAAGCTATTTAAGTAAACTTCTCAGAAAATAAATTATGAATTATTTTGGGTCTCTTTTTAGTGTATCCATGTCCACTTTTCAGTGTCAGATTTCGTAAGCCATTGTTTGGTGAGACTGGTCACACAATTATGAATCTTCTTGCAGTAAGTAATAATTACAAGGATTTGTTTTTCCTTTGCTCTGTCATATTTAATAAGAAACTGTTTATGTTTGGTGTTCTCATTTACATGCACAACTATGTTGAAAAGTTCCAGAATTTGATTACAGCCTTTTTCTTTTATTTGTGTATATATATGTTACTAAATATGCGACTTTAAACTTATATCTTAAGATTTGAATTGTATCTTTATATAGATATACTGTTCATATTAGACACATTCATATTAAAATGTAAATAAATAAGTTTTTAATGGTACTTCTAAATTCAGAAGATATAGGTATGTTGCCTAAATACAGCTGTTGCTTTCTAGAACCAAAATAATATTTGGGTGTATCTTTTTCTACATTTAAAAGATTTGTGCTAAATGTGAATGCATTTATGCTAAATCAATAGTGTACTCTCAATCTTCAGGAAGCAGAATTTTGGAAGGAAGGTTGCGTGGGAGGAAGTAGCTAGTAACATGGGTTCTATCTTGCTACTATCAGCTAAGCAAGAGGCATCTTGTTTTACTCATCAAGCCAATATTTTAATTTAATTCTGTTGTATGTTGTCATTTAAAAAAGTATCTCACTGGAAACTACTTGTTAACATTTATATATCTTTGATTTTTCATATTGCCTCTGAAATCAACTGTATGTTTTGCTATTCTTTGCAGAATAAGATGGTAGTGATTACAATAGAATTTAATGCAGCATGTTATTAAAATATTTCTGTATCAATTAATAATATATGACATGTTAAAGTTTAATTATGATCAGTAGCTATCATGATTTTGATTATTCTCTGTGTGGCAGGACTTCAGGAATTACCAGTATACATTGCCAGTTGTCCAAGGCTTAGTAGTTGATATGGAAGTCAGAAAAACAAGCATAAAAATTCCCAGTAACAGATATAATGAGGTATGTGGCATAAATAGATAGAATATGCTCAGTTTTGAAATCCACTACAAAAATAGTTTTATTAAATTAAATTCTTATTGATATTACTGATATCTAGTGCTCATTTTAAAAAAATGACTTGTTTTACTGTACTTTATAAGTAAATTTTTGAATTAATTTACCTGATAAATATACTACAAATAATTAAGATTAGAGAAGTGAGTCTAAAGATTGTGTTTTAAAGACTGTTGAGCATTACCTTTGACATCATTTTGCTAAGGGTTTCCAATGATGAATTAAATTTATGAACTGTTTTCTGTTTATCTATAATCCCTTAGTACTGTATCCCTTAATGTGATCTGAATATTTAAGCTCTGTTTAAACAAACAACACCCAAAATTGCCATGTCTTGTCACACATTGAGCCACCATTCACTGTATTTGTGGGGGGAAAGTATGTGAAGTTTAGAATTAATGAATAGTGGCACCTTTTTTGCCACAACAATCTCAGCCAAACATTTTCCACACCTGTTGATCAATCGTGCACATTAGCTCAGTTTGGAGGTAGTTAGACCTACAGTATTCTTTACTTGTATGCTTCAGTCATTGGTATTTGTGGGTTATGTTGCATCAATTATTCACTGCAGTTCATACCATAGTATTTCAAATTAGTTAAGGTCAACCATTCTAAAGTGAGAACTTTCTTGTGCCTGGACATTACATTTATTGTAAATTTACTCATGCATTTAAGATTGTAATCTTTCTGTATGAATCACATGTATTTAAACTTTATCTTATTAATGGATAAGATAAAGTCCTATTATCTATAGAAATTGCAGAAACAATCTAGCATCCATCGTTTCCCTTGATTACTAGCAATTTTATTTTCATCACCATGTGTTATGGTTAGCATGATGTTCTATTGTTAGAAAGCAGTATTTCATTGCTTGAATATGGATTAAGAAAGGGTAAAATCTCTGGCAGTGATGCTACTGCCATTTCGACCTTGTGAGCACTAATGACACTTTTCTGAAGTTTGCAGATTCACTTCAACAAACCTATTTCATGAAGAGTAAACTCTAATTGTGAAACCTCTCATTCAGTGTCTCTCATCAAATAGCTATCTGATTGGAACATTTAACCAGTTCATCCTTTTTAATAGAGCTAATTATCTTCTATTTATATAATTTATCCAACAAAGAAAATAAATGTGGCTCAAGTTATTCATCAAAGGGGAAGATGTGGGTCAGTGCTTTGGATGTTGTTTGTTTAACCAGCATCCAATAGTATTTAAATGAAGTTCTGATCACATTTTAGAACTCTGAAGATCAAGGTTATGAAAAATTCTAAAGGATTTATAATAATTCAACCCTGTATATTTTGTCCTCAAGGAATAATCCTGGGGGAATATTTTCCAAAGTATGTTTGTCTTTAAGTCACAGCCCGTATTACACATTAATGGCAAATGCTCTATTTTGGGGCGTTTGTTGCAGATGATGAAAGCCATGAACAAATCCAATGAGCATGTTTTAGCAGGTGGTGCATGCTTCAATGAGAGAGCAGACTCCCATCTAGTTTGTGTGCAGAATGATGATGGCAACTATCAGACTCAAGCCATCAGTATTCATAATCAACCAAGGAAGGGTAAGAGTTGTTGACAGTGTTTTCTATATAAATGCTGATTTCTTGAATTATTTTTTTAGTTTAAGCTGCTATTGAGTCTTTAATTTCATAAGTATATGAAATACAAGGACAGAATTTGCAGGTTTTTAAATTAGCCATCAGACTTCATTTTTTTCTTGATATTGGGATTTTGGCACTGGGCTTTAAGTTTGTTGAATTTTGGTACTGCACAAATTCTGTTTGTTTCCTGTTGTCTTAAAATTAAAGCATCATTAAGGAACATTTTTTTTAAAGTGCTAGAATAAGACTTGTGCTATCTTTCTCTAATAGAATCTCAGCATGTTTTCGTATTATTTTTTATAGTCTTTCTCTGAGCACTTGGGTTCATGACCCAACTACTAAGTTTTTCAACACTACTAAAACCTTTGGGTATGGAATGGAGAACACAATAATAAATGTACATCTTGCAAAACAATGTAAAATGAGTTAATAGTGATCAAGTATCCTTTAACTCTGAAATTTCCCAAAACATTTCCGTTTGCCTAAAATATGCAATTTATATTTTTGTTCAAACATAGTAGTTGCAATTTAGTTTTTGTTTGGATTGTTCATTGATTTGTTTTGTTATTGAATTAAATGGTCAATTTATATTTACATTTTAATGTTGTCTCATTGTTGCAGTGACTGGAGCCAGCTTCTTTGTATTTAGTGGAGCTTTAAAATCATCTTCAGGCTATCTTGCAAAATCCAGTATTGTAGAAGGTAAGATTTCAGATCTTTGTTTATTTATGAAAATATAAACAAGCCGCTTTGCAAAACAGGTTTCATAAAAAAGCAAGCCAATAACAATGAACAATTGCACAATGATAAAGTTTGACTTTCTTTTACAGATTACACACTATTTTTTAACCACTCCTATAGATTGATGTTTTTCTAGAGTCTAATCCATTTCAGCTTTCAAAGTCTTGTCAAAGTGAATAGTACTATATTAAAGGCATGGATACTATTTCTTGTTCCCCAAAATAGGTGTAAATGATCACTGATGACTTTTTTATAGATTTGATTTTAGAAAAACAATTCCTTAATGAAGGATTAAATATATTTCTTAATTCTGCATTATTCTTACTTTATCAAATCTGCCATTTCTTTAAAGATGAATATAAAGCTAAGAGTAGATTCAGGTAATAATGGAAATTAATGTATCCTATTTATTGTTGTTGATTGTTAATGTTTTGAATGTTTTTTAGATAATGTTACAGGCAAATTCAACACATTTTCTTCACAAATTCCCAGTTTCTAACCACCATGCCAAACTGGTTCTCCATCTGTATATAATACATGATAATTGTGAATGTCATTGGTCAGGATATTAGACCCTCCCTTTTCATACTTTATATGCCATTCCAACAATATATTATGTGTGGAATTTTGTAAGTGCTTGTATCTTTTCATATGTAGATGGTGTAATGGTACAGATAACAGCTGAAAATATGGACTCCCTGAGGCAAGCTCTGAGGGAGATGAAAGATTTTACAATTTCATGTGGAAAAGTGGATGTTGAGGAACCTCAAGAACATGTGCATATTCAGTGGGTGGATGATGATAAAAACTTCAACAAGGGGTACTTTTAACAACTTTTTGTTTTATTGAATTGCTTCACATGTAATGCTGAATTATAATTATCATGTGAACCAACAGCTATCTGCCTGTACATAATACTCTGGTAGAGAATTTTTTCCATTCTACTTCCTGCATAGCCAAAAAAAGGAATGAATTGGACAGTAGGAATGTCTGAATAGCGTGCACTAACCTGCATTTTTGGTTTGTGTTTTTTTGCTCAGCCAAAGGAGTTATTTCCTGATAGGGCATGCTCATTAGAATATTTAGATTAACTTAATATCTCTTACATGACATTTCATATACTGTCCATGTTTAAAGTCTACATTGAAAGCCAGTAGCATCATTTCCTATTTCAATATGCTTCATTAGTCTTCTACTCTGTTTCTCCAACAATACGGCCTCCCCCAATAGGAAGTCCCAGCATGTTTTACAGGCATGAAATGAAGCCCCTCCCCCCAAATTAAGGCCTATATTAAAACATGCAGAATGGGGGAGGGGGGGGCTTGCCGTTAGGAAATACTTTTGTTGCACACCCGGATATGGTGCTGCCTGCATTGACCCCAATACAAAGTACCCCACCAATGCCGAGGTCAACATCCAAGCCATCACCACCCACCCACCTGAAAATGCATGGGGGGGGGAATTAAGTCACCCCCGAAAAGACGGCCATTTTGGGGGGGCTCAAAAAAAAATAAGACCTGGCCTTATTATATGAGAAACACGGTATATGAATTTATCTTGATAAACAGACCCAGAGTTTTTAGTTTTTTTTAAATTAAACCAGCATTGATAAAGCAGTATTAAGTCCTATTGCTAATAGAGCTGTCTCTTCCTTCCACACTCTAGTGTTGTAAGTCCTATTGATGGGAAATCTATGGAGTCTATAATAAGTGTGAAGATATTCCATGGATCAGAATATAAAGCAAATGGGAAGGTCATTAGGTGGACAGAGGTGAGGAAATCACATTGTTTTGTATGTAACTGCTAGAATCTGCACTAATATGTGATAATAACTCATATATATGAGCCAGTACAATGTTGTTGTTAGTATGTTGGACTCAACTTGGAAGATGCACATTCAAGTACTTACATGATAGCAGTAGCAATAGCACTTTATATATTGCTTCACAGTGCTTTTACAGCCCTCTCTAAGCAGTTTACGGTGTCAACCCCAATGATCTGGGTCCTCATTTTATGAATCATGGCAGTCTGGAAGAGGCTGAATCAACCTTGAGCAAGTTGGGATCAAACTCCTGGAGTGAGCAATGACTTAGCCCGCAGCACTGCATTCTAACCACTGTGCAACCACTGCTCATTGGTTGATTGTGAGGTAGATTCTGTCAGCTTAATATAATTATCAGAGTATATCCCCCATATATATTGCCTTGAGCTTTGAAGAGAGAAGTTAATACATAACTGCAACAATAAATTAATAAAGTTTACATATTATCTATATGGAAAAACACCTTCATTATCAGAAATAGAGCAGAATTTGCATAATATTCCACTAATTATTCTACAGTTAAATGTGAACATATTCCTTCTTAATATTTATAAGAAACCATTTGTGTGCAGTTTTGAATGGCTGCAACCATTTGTGTATCATAACTACAGTTATAAAACTTTGTTAAGGTCACTTTTAAAGAAAAGATGTTTATCTTCTGATTTTTTTTCTTTCATGATACTAATGGTATGAACACATTTTCCTTGAACAGAAATGTAATTGTTTTTAAAGGCAAGCTTTCATTTATTATTGTGAAAGCAATCTTAATGTGCCACAATGCCTGTCAAAAAATAAGTAGAATGATTTTGTTTCTGACATTTGACAGTCATCTTATTTCACTGCATGATGCCTCATGTTTTGCTCTGTCCTTTTTATTTGATTTCTTGTACTGCACTTGCCATTAACTGAATTATTTTTTTAAAAAAATTGTCAATGTTTTTGAGTTGCCAAACTACTGTTGTTTATTTAGCATATGGCATCTACAGAGGTCATGCAATCACTGATATACAGCAATAAACAACTGATGTGATGCAGAATCATAAACATTTATATTTATTGGGGTTGACATATGGAACACTTCTTTTTATACTAAGGTTTTCTTTTTGGAAAATGATGACCAACATAATGGTCTGAGTGACCCAGCAGATCATAGCAGACTTACTGAGAATGTGGCTAAGGCTTTCTGCCTGGCCTTATGCCCACACCTGAAATTGCTGAAGGAAGATGGAATGACCAAGCTGGGTCTACGAGTTACACTTGATACTGATCAAGTAAGTAACAATTCTGGGGGGAATACGTTTTGCTTATTTGGTATGAGCACATGAATAAACGGAATTTTTGCTATTTGTTTAATGAATAGGATCTGCTGGAGGTTCCTTGCTAGAGGAAAGGGATGAGGCAGACTTGTAAGATCGACTCAGGACCAAAAGAAAATGTAGAATCTGAATTGATATAGTATCAGTAATAAAATTGTACATATTTTATGATCGCTTCAGAAGAGTTTTGGACCTTGGACAAGTGCCAAAATTCTCCGATGTTTATTAAGGTAGCTTGAATTTTTCAGGATTTGGCCTGTTTTTGGTTTAAGGGCCACATTAACTTTAATAAGTGGATTCTTTAAAACAGTGGCACCACTTTTCAGACTTTCACAGAAATATGATAAACATATGATTCTTATAATGGCAGAGATTTATTAATGTGATGCTTGATGTGTGATGCTCAGTTATAAGTACAATGGAGTGTCAATTCCAGCTCCTTTTGAAATTGACCAGTACCTGTAATTCTAGTATATATACTGTACATATTAGCAACTCCACCTCTAATTATGTTGTATTCATGATGTGCATAATTTTGAGGCCTCTTTCTGAAATAATTTTTGTCTATTAATACTTACAGGTAATTTTTGACTTATGACCATTTATTCAGAGAATATTTAAAGTTTCAATAGTGATGGAAAAAGTGACTTACAATTGGTTCTCACACTTATGATTGTCAGTGTCCCTGCAGTCGTGTGATTGTTATTAGGACATTTGGCAACCTGCATGATTTTGTAACAGTTTGTGTCCCAGGGTCATGTGATTCTGGCAAAGTCAATGAGGGAAACAGGATTCACTTAATGATTGTGTGATTCATGTAATGATCACAGTGGTTGACTTCACCACCATAGCAAAAGGGATTGTTAAATTGGTTACATTTTAACTACATTTTTTGCAATGATTGCACTTGTTAAATGACTCACATAATAACTACACTACTTAATGACAAAAATTCTGGTCTCAAATATGGTTATAAATCAAGGGTGCCTATAGGGAAACCATGTCATCAGTTTTTCTTGGCTCTTTATTCCCTAATTTTGATGTGTGTCTCTTTTGGTAGTGCTATCACTTTAGAAAAGTCCACGTTTTTAATATTAGTATCCTTTCATTTCATTTGTCTACAATATTACGTTTCTGAAAATTTGGCTAAACTTTGTTTTTGATACAGTATTATGATTTCAGCATCTCTTCTAAAGGCTCACTATTCCTGACCAAATTCTTATGCTTCAGATGATTACTAAAACGATTTCCCCCCAATAAATAATCTATGCAACTATTTATTTTTATTATTATTTTGCTTTCACTTGTTTCTTAACCTATAAACTGCCCAAAGCCTATAGGATTGGGTTGATCTCTAACTAAATATTGTGAAATAATGTTTCTTGATGCTCTTGTCCTACCCACTTTGAAGCATGATATTTTCTTTCTTTTTAGGTTGGCTACCAGGCTGGAAGTAATGGCCAGCTGCTGCCTGTTCAGTACATGAATGATCTGGACAGTGCCTTAGTTCCAGTGATTCATGGAGGGGCATGCCAGTTGAGTGAGGGCCCAGTCATAATGGAGCTTATTTTTTATATACTGGAAAACATCTCATAAAAGGACTTCATTTAACTTTCAGACCTGTTCCAGCAGCAGTTGTATCTGAATCATTTGCACTTTAAAACTGGAAAATTAAGCTTTTAGCTAACACTATTGTGAGGGGTGGGGTGGGGTGGGTGAGAACAGTTCCATAATTCTGAATTGTCTATGCATTTGTCAACAAACAGGATCAGGGCAGCTTCTATGTCACAAAAATGGCTATGCTATCTTTGCAGCTGATATACATCTGTTATGAATAGAAATAGAAACCAGTAATGGTCATATTTTAAGGCAATTGCAGTCATGTATTTTGATGCTCAGAAGAATGCAGAGACCACTTGGGGAATAAGGAAAAGACATGTGTCAACATTTAGCTTTTGTAGATAAAACTTATTATGAAGAAACAATCAAGACCTCCATTCTGACCTCATTCTACTGCTGTTTATGGTTAATTTCTCTAGACATTTAAATATATATAGTTTACATTATTGTGACCACTTTATTGGTCAGAGTACCTCCAGGACATGCTGGGCTATTCTTCAGAGAGGTTCAGAAAGATACACATCAGGAAGATACCTTTTACATCTGCCCAGAGCAGAAATCTTTCCAAAAATTGTATGTAAATTAAGCTTACATTTTTAAGTCTCATTGAAGAATGAAATTGGCAAACCTGCTGTAAAAATGTTTTCTTTTTTTTCTTGCACTTTAGTAAGTCTTATTATGCCTTTGGCAGGTTTCTTCAGTCTTAAATGAGTAATTATATGAAACTGCTGTTCTTTTCAGCTGATCCTTCTTTTAAAGGAACACGCTTTTGAATTTTGTTTGATAGGAGTGTGTTCTACTTAAGCAGTCCATAGCATTAACCTTGCACTTTATAGTAGCACCACTATATAAAGCTATCCTCTAAGAAGTCTAGAAAGTTTGCCTGCTGCTCCATGATTTGCTTTCATTGCAAGTTGGAAAACTTGTACCTTGCCTCACTGGAACTGAACTCTGAGCAAAAAAGTAGGCTGAGCCTTCTTGCAAAACCATATCAGTCTGGCAGTGACGGTCAGCAAGAGAATGTGAGCATTTTCCTGTTAACACTACAATTTCCTGAGAAAACAGTAACAAGCAGAAAGTTGTCAAAAGAAAAATTCAGATATCATTTGGACAGTGCTATCCAAATGAGTAGCTATCCATGTGCAAGGAGATAAAAGACTGAGCTTTACTAAATGAAAATTAGACTGTGGACTAGCAAATTTGTACTGCAATTCAAGTATGGACAACAGTGGCAGCTATAACTAATTTTTATCTGTAGATAGCTATATACATGAACATGTGTAGATTTCATTTTTGAAGAAATTGCCTCTGCATCCTTAAATTTGTAAAAAAAAAAAATTAATGGAGCTGATGCTAAAATGCAACAAGAAGAAAAGATAAGGAAATTAGATCAAAGCCTCTTCTAACAAACGTTAACCCCATAAATAGGTCATGTAATGCTAAACCTATATATGTTGTTCAGTGTATAGCCAAGCAAGAGGGTACTGGACAGACATTAATGAGCACCTGTGAAATCATGTGCAAAATGAGGATCTTGCAAAACAATTTAAGTTTCTTGTTCTTTCTTTTCCTTGCACATAAACTCAAGTTCCTTACAAGCTTTCTCTCCTTCTGCAATAGCATTGTTTTCCAGGCTGAATTGCCAGAGTTAATACAATTGCTCTTTACAACTGCTGTAGATTCTTACTTGATTAGCTGCATTCCAGTTTCACCACAGAAGCAAGCTTTTCAGTAACTTAGCTTTGCATTAAAGTTGACAAATGGAGAAAGGCTGAACTTTTCATCCCTCTGCAGAAAATCATTTGTTTGGGCTATGTTTGTGCAAAATTCTATTGACTGGTTTGCTTCAACCACAGCCTTTAAATGACTTTAAGATTACCATATTGTTAAGAACTGAGTACTTGTTTAAAGAAAAAAATGTACTTTTAAAATTCAGTTAACACTGCAAAGACTGCATATTATATTTTTATTTTCAACATGTAGTTTTGTATATTAAATTTATTAAAATTACAACAGAATACTGCATTGTCTCCATTGACTTAAGACAGAAATGAACGCTGGCTGCATGGCAGACTTAAGTGTATGTATGAAATCACACACATATTGTGGAAATATTCTGCAACTCCCTTGCTGGAAGCCATGAAACTGGAGAAGATAATTTGGATCCCTGTTTTTTTCTATTTAGGAGGCAGGCAATAATTGTCTTGTACTTTCTGTATCTATTGTATTTGCTGAAGCAAGATCAAAATCTTGATATTAAACAGTAAACAGTTGTACTCCTGCCTCAGTTAACAAAAGAGCAAAACGAATACAAATGAAAATTTAAAAAGGAACTATTAACTATCTCACATTTTATTCAAGCTCCCCTTTGAAAAGATTTGTGCTCTAGTCACACTTGAGCAACAAGGATGCATATATGAAGAGATGTACAGTAACTTAAAATCTTCATTGCAGGCAATTTAAAGAGATACAATCACAGCTGCTTAATCTACACTTCAGTAAACAAGACTATCCATTTATTTCATGGGTCGGAAACACATCTTAATTGCAGGTTATATAACACTGGAGCTGCTGCATCGTATCTTAATTATACTGCTATTTATTAAACTCTTGTCCACACTTACCAATATGTCCGTTGTTTGCTCAAGTCAGCAGTCACATTAACAAGTACCATTTATGTATTACCAACAATTTTAGCCTGAAGAAAGGTTAAAATAGGTCAGTCTCTTTGTGTATCAGTATCTTCATTCCTAGTAGTAGACTTACAAAGCTTACCAACTCATACTATATGATAGTTATGAAAATAAAGATGTTATGTTTAGTAGTGCATTCACTGAACATCTTTGGTGCTTGCAGAAACTCCATGTAAAGTCCATTCTGCAGCTTTTAGCATTCCTGGATCTGTGGATGTAGAGAAGAAAAAGCATAGTTTCATAAACAAGAATAAAGCAACATCTTATGACTTTAAATACACTGACTGTCCACCATACAATTCAAAAGCAATTCCATAAAAATTACTTGTGAGAAATTTTAATTACATCCTTACATATATCTCTAACAATATATCTGACTATGTTATTACTACTTGATGGTGGATAGTAGCAATCCACTTGTATAATTTACTTGGGTGCTTTTTAGAATTTAGTAATAGTGAAATGATATAAACATACAAGCATTTTTAAATAAAGTGAAGTTACAGAACTGATATGAAAAACTGATTATTTCAAGTTAAAAATAATTTTTGCCATCTATAGGGTTACAGAGAAAAGATAAACACTTCTACCTTCAGCAGAATTAGTGTTCAAGGACCAGCCAGTTTTCTGTAATTGTCTGAAGATCTTGCCCAGTAAGTGGCTCCCTAAGTCTTACTTTTACTTCTAGTTTGCCTCCAGTGGGCTTCCTACTGTCCAAAACCTTACGAGAGAAAAGACATAATTGAAACAACAATATTCCAAGATAATTGAAGTGGCTTTGAACACACTAAAGCATTTTTAGTTATGACCAATGACAATGTACTATATTGCAAATTGTTTCCTTTTATTCAAATAAGTCACTCAATTTCTCTTTGCACTGTTTTTTATTTTTCCATCTCAACAGTCAAATTGTTTCTAGTCTCTAAATATGTTCAATCTTAATGACCTTTTTAAAGTCTGCTGAAAATACTTATTTGTGTATGCCAGTTTTGGCTATGTATGGCTATAACTACATATGGTGAGCAATATAAAAAAAAGAACACTAGTGTAAAGTTACATGGACAAATTACATCACAATTTAAAAGATGTTATTAAAACAAATAGATTTTATGTTCAAACTTTCCCTCCTTACAGATCTATGAACAAATATATCAGAAAGCTTATTTGGAAACAGCAAAATCTCTACTAATGTATCACATTAAGATCAATTCTATACAGAGTATGAATTGTGATTCGATTTTCTAGTCAACTTCTGCATTTAGATTGCACAGAAATATGCAGACAAGGATGTGATTAAAGAAGGTGAACTATGTTGGTCAACACATAATTCTTTCGTTCTTGTACCAAGCCATTCAACACAAACATTACTTGAAAATTTCAGTAGATTTTCCTATCCACATAAAGATATGGATAAATCCTTCAAAATCCTTTGGAACCAGCATAAAGGCAAAGAAATTGCAAGGGAATGAGGAAAAATGTAATAAATGAACTGCCAAGGATAGAAATCCCATTTTATAGAATATCTTCAGAATGGAAAATGATACAAAGAAAATACCATTTTAATATAGTTCTGGTCAAAAAGCTTGGCATTGTACCTCAACAATCTCTCTAATTTCACATTCAAATTCCAATTTGTCAAGTTTCAAATGTGCTGCTCCCACTTGCTTGTCACTCCTGAAAAAGGACCTGGGGAAAGGAAATAATCAAAATCAGAATTAAGCTCCCTTTACAACTGAATGGGAAGTAGCAACAACATTCTGTATTCATTCAGGACATGAAATTATGACAATCTTTGGTTCATTAATTTCTTTGGACTCAGATATGGATATAAAATACAGGTAACTGGAAGAAAACTGACCAATTGCATGTTTTAGGCTAATAATAGTCACAGGTTACTGCCAAATGGGTTGGGAGAAATAGACATGAGCTGTTCTGCATTTAGATTGCACAGAGTGCCCATCTAATTGTCCACTCTTGATTAAAATACCATAAAGATTATTCTCTGTTTGTTTTCCTTGAGGCACAGCAGAACTTCCAAAAGTTAACAGAGTCACAGAATGTGTCCTTTTTCAAACATAACATTTTGGTTCTGTTTCATACTACTAGTGGAATTACCCTACCCTTGGTGAACACTTACCCTTTGTGAAAAATCTCAAATTTGATTCCTTTGGTTTGAATTGCTCTTCGAAAACCTCTGTGATTTCGATTAATATTCAACTTGAATAGCTGATTATATTCTACAAGTTTAAAGAAAGTTGCATAAAATACTTGGAACAGTTAAAAGGTTCTGGAGTTATTCAGATCTCCAGCAGAACATGTAGCCAGTGGTCCAAAAGAAACATGTATTTTGCCAATTTGCATGGCATGACCATGACTTTAGTTCTGCAACTTAAACAATATCATGTTTCCACAGACAGTATCCAGGTTAAACAAGGAATCCATTTTAGGAACCCTTGCAAAAGCTGATATTTTCACATGTTTGAATTTGCATGTATGATCCAATGGAAGTGCCATGTTGCCTATGCAGAAAAATGATTGCTTAAAGGATCAAAGCTATTACGGTTTGTATAACCTGGGATCCCCTGGGCCTCTGGACTGTACCTTAATTTTACCTTAATGTTATTTCATAAACATAAACACATCGAATACAAGCGAAGTGACATCATTTTAATCTATATTAATCTAAGCAATTTTTAAAAAACATGCTGTAGGATTTATTTATTATTAAACTTCTGTGCCATCTTATTAAGGCTATAAGATTTATGCTAAATTCCTGTAAGAATCATAGATATAAGAAGCAATCATGCAGCTGGGTAAAGTTTTACTTTAATTCTTTAAAACCTTGCATGGAAAATGTACAATGTAGTTCAGAATCTTTTGGCTTTGTAATAAAATGAATGCAGAGTTTCAAACCTTTAAAGACTGCAAGTAGAACACCTGCTAGAATCCTACAACCAGTACAAGATCTCAGGCCTAAGGCTGAAAGATCTCCAGTTAAAAGAATGTCATTTAAGCTTTACTTCTAACATCAACAGCTGCTATCAAGCAGTAGACTAGTCGCCCGATCTTGCCTCAGTTTTTTAAAATGAAAACCTGGAGGGGGTGCCAGGTTAGGAAAGGCTGCAGTCAACAATATTCAATTAACAGAGCTGAATGCAAAACAGAATTATCCCTTTCACCCGGGTTCTGAAATAATCATTCATTAGAAGACTCTGGTTCTCATCAAATGTAAAAGAAACCTAATGCACACACCTGGGCAGTTGGTATTTTTAACCACTGATGTTTTGCTTTTCTGAGCTTGTTCCTGGTTTTGAGAAAAGAAAGAAAGAAATATAAGTAAAAATATTTAAAAAGCAACTAAACTGACCCCTACTTCAGTGATAGATTTGTAAATGTTTTTGTATGTTTTTATTTTGGAAAAATGAACCACAGTGGCATGGGTAAAATGTCTACAATTCTCCAAAGAGGCTAAAAATAGTTACCAGTGAATGAAGAAGAGTTTCTCATAGTCCAGAGCTGACTAAGTATTTCCAAAAACCAGTGAAGGAAAGAAAGCTACTGAACATTGGCTAGAGTGCAGCCTTATTTTTTTTCTTATTTTATTTCATATCAAAAGAAAGCATGGAATATTCTGACTGGATGAAGTGATTGTGCCATGAAATATACAGTTGTTGGGTTGTATTTGTAGATAGAAACTGGAATATGCTCATCCTTCTAGACCTTTTGGAATGTATAGGAATAATTTCAGACAGACATTCTGGTAAATAACCCAGTCCACAGCACATAAAAACCCACATCAACTGAGGGACATGGATAACTCTTCAGTTATATTAGACAAGATGGGCAGTGCAAACCAGTTAAATGAACAAATGAATGAATGGATAGATGAATGAATGTCCTGCCAAATGTATACTACTAGCTCTGACTGGAGGAGTGCTTCCCACTCAGGGGCAAAATTGCAAATTCTGCCTTCTGAGAGGTCCTAGAATCCATACCACTCAGTCTTCCTTCCCTCTCCAGGCCCCCACAATCTCTGGCTACTGAGAAAGTTCCCTGACAGCATCACTTGGCTTATTAGCTTACCCTATTGTCTGTTTTTTTGGCTGCATCGTATAACACTTTCTTTCTTTCTTTCTTTCTTTCTTTCTTTCTTTCTTTCTTTCTT
>BLBF01000020.1:40481376-40652470 GCA_015471245.1 Laticauda colubrina | reverse complement strand
CTTTCTTTCTTTCTTTCTTTCTTTCTTTCTTTCTTTCTTTCTTTCTTTCTTTCTTTCTTTCTTTCTTTCTTTCCTTCCTTCCTTCCTTCCTTTCTTTCTTTTCACCACAAGTAATATCTCTTATTTCCAGCTTTGTTTCTTTTCTCAATCCCCCCACTGATGAAGAAAATTGCTTCTGTTTTCCCAAATCTTACTCAGTATTTTCTTGGTTGTCTTCTGTAATCTGGAAATGTCCCAAAGGTGCTTCTCAAAAGACAACTGGACTTCCTTGGGTTTTTTTTTCCCTTGAAAACATTTCTCTCTTCATACAAGAAGCATCTTCAGTTCTAAAGAAGTTTCTTGGATGAGAAACAAAACATTTTCAAGGAAAAAACAGTCTAGTTGCCTTTTGGCAAGCACCTTGAGACAACCATGATCTAGATGATTGATTGAGAATCTCCATTGATATTTAATCTGGATATGGTATTTCTCAAGTGCTGAACAGAATTGTAATTAGATAAAGTAGTCCTTTGAGTGCTAAGGAAAATAAATATATATTATCAATTGCAAATATGAGAAACTAGGATATGGCATCTCCAAAATCCTTGTGTTTGACACATTATCTTCTGTTTCTCTCCTCTCAAGAGTCATAGTGGCGCAGTTGTTATAATGCAATATTGCAGGCTGATTCTGCTGATCACTTGCTGCCAGCAATTTGACAGTTTGAATCTCACCAGGCTCAATGCTGGCTCAGCCTTCCATCCTTTGGAGGTGGGTAAAATGAGGACCCAGATTGTTGGGGGCAATATGCTGACTCTGTAAATGCTTAGAGAGGTCTGTAAAAGCCCTGTGAAACGGTATAAAAGTCTAAGTGCTATTGCTATGCTCATCAGCATTACCACCTGTCAATCAGGCTGTGGAGGAGAAAAGTATGAATTCATATTTACCACGTACATTCACTCTCCAAAAGTGCCAATGTTTGAATACCCAGAAAAAAATAACATTAAAAAACAATACCTAAATTTGGTATGTAAAAAATACTCAGAGGCCATAAGCTTGATTATATACTTACTGTATTAGGATAATGAAATTCAAATTTCACAAAGGCATCCAAATCATTAGGCACTACACCTGGGTAAAAAGAATAAACCATCTGAGCGTAAAGTACAAGCTTCTTCACAGCAACAGCCATCCCACAGAAAATAATAATTAGTGGATTATCAGGATGCTTGTTTGTTAGATCCAATTTCTTTGCAAATTTTAAGACACTCAACCCCAAGATTACATGAGATCAACATCTATAAAGTTACTGCCACAAGCAATAACTATGAGCTACATTTGCAGTAGCTGGCTCTGATCCACTTTAGTAGATGTCCGATGTTGTGTTCAATGCAGCCCAATTTAAGATACTACATTTGTGTGTACTTTTAACATTTTGTTGTCAAAGTAATCCAATTGCAATAGTTAGATCAAACCCAACCCTGGGAAGATCATTTTTTAAAAGGGGGGAATTTGAACAGGAATTTAAGAATTTAGGTATTACTATAGCTCTTCAATCCCACAAGTGAATTTAGAAGCCACCCAAAGCAGGAATGGTTTAATATTTATCATCTTAATATTCAACTTTCTTTAAGTCTGACATCATGAAGTCAGTGCAGGAGAATCCCACTTTGATAGAAAGAACTAAAAAGGCACTTTTTATTTCTTTCTTTCTTCCTGACCGACCATATTATCTGAAAGCCCTTCAGTTCCCTAAAGCTGACTTTTATATTGGAATATAAAATTGGCAAGAAGCATTCTGCAGAGTTAGCTATTCTTGAATATGAAATTCAGAGATTTAAAAACAAGTGGGACAAACTTAAAAAGGAAAAAGGTTCCCCCAAATTACATGTTAGCTGTGAATTACCTGTTGGAGCTGGTAGATTGATTCCTCTAACAATGATTAGATGCATTTCTGTGCTACTGAGTTCTGAAAATATTCTATGAGGCAAGTTAAAAGAATATATGAATGACTCCATTTTCTTCTTTACCTTTAAGTTTTCCAAACCAAATGTAACAGAGGTGTACAAATCCAAATAGCAGGGGAAGTCATAACATGATAAGGGCACATTAAATAGAATTGCAGGGACACTGTCAAGAGGAGGAGATTTGGACAAAACATGGATTTAGCTGATAACTACATAATTTCTTGTAATGCTTCATTCCACTCTGAAATGTATATTTTAAAAATGTAGCTTTAAGGTTTAGAAACATCAATACAGCAGGCCATAGAATTCTAGACTGTTTACTCCCAAATTTTTCAGAAGGGATTCATACATTTCATCAAAGTACAGCAAGGGTCTTCAAACTTGGCAAGTTTAAAACTTGTGGATTTCAGTTCCCAGAATTCTTGAGCTAACATGACTGGAGGAGGAATTCTGGGAGTTGAAGTCTTCAGGTCTTAAAGCTGTCAAGTTTGAAGACCCCTAAGGTTCAGGAACAAGAGTTTTACAATCTTATTACTGCTTACTGATTAATTACTTATTACTGCTTACTTATTACTGATCAGCCCTTGGTTATCCCTACCTTACAATTTTAAAGGTTCGTTCTTCAAAGTGATGGCTTGGAGGATCTAACCCCTGCTTCTGTGCAAGCTGCAAGATCTCCAGATCCTTTTTACAATGCTGAGCTAACTTTTCAAACCTGGAACACAGAGTAAGGAAATGGGATGTAGAGTGGAAATGACAAATGGAAAAGTACATTTTGGAACAGATTTTATTTCTTGGCCTGCATTGATTAGCATAGATTCTCAATTCTCAATCTGGATAGCACTTCAGGTAAGATCCTGGCTGCTGACAGAAACTAAAAATGATGCTACTAAGGCTGATGAATATCAATCAAAATGGTTCAGGTTCTATTACTGATGGGTTTGGAAATCAACTGTTTAAGGCCAATTCTTCCCACCCAATAGATATATATTTAATACTGTACTGGATATGGAAAAAGCTTGGTTGATAAAGGAAAATATATAAAGCAATAAGATTATGCAGACAGTAGCAAGTTTTGGATACCCTTGAAGAAGCCTCCTAAAGAAAATTGTAGCTCCCTGAGTTGGCATTGACAGTCCTAAATTGGTTAGTACTGGTGCTCAGCTACAGATTAAGAAAGATAGTTTATATCTGTGTTTTTCAAACTCGGCAATTTTAAGATTAGTGGACTTCAATGTCCAGAATTCATGCTGTCTGGAGAATTCTGGGACTTGAACTCTGTATATTTTAAAGTTGCCAAGTTTGAAAAATACTGGTTTACACAGAATGCAGATGCTATGAATCTTGTAGAAAACTTACATATGTATGAAACTTATTAAAATTACTTCAATATTTATGGAAGAACATGCAGCCATTAAATACTTTTATTTTATATAGGTTACAACATTTCATTTGGGATTTTTTGAAACACCGGGCATTATTGATGGGGCCATATTTCCACAAGCAAACAATATGAGAGTTCTCCACAAAATTCTGCAATTTGCTTCAAATCAAATTTCCTATTACACATTAGTTTAATAAGACTCTAAAATTATGTATAGATTTATGGAAAAACATAGGGCAATTAAATACATTTTACACAGTCTGTTATATTTAACTGGTAGATTAACTAAACAGGGTTGCAATCAATTGGATAGTTTATTTTAAACATACCATTTTAATAGACATACTAAAAACAACCCAACTGAGAACAAGCATCATCCTTAAGTAGCATTTTCTCTTTTTCTCAATAGAAAAGAAATTCTTTTTTAAAAAAATGTAGCAGCTTCTCTAGGGAAGCAAAGAAGACCCGCATAAATTTATCTATAAATCCAGAATAATATGCCAAATGCTATGCCCAGTACCATACAAAGCACACCAAGAAAATTCCTCTAGGCTTCAGATAGAAGGCAGAAAAAACAGCTTTTTTTCCAAACAACAGAAACCAAAACTTACAAAGAAAAAAAATCGACTGAAAGCTCTTCCAATGCATATTCTCCCCCAGATTTTTAATGTTAGCACACACAACAAAATATCTTGAACTGCAAACCTACCTTGAAGTTTCATTTACATTTCCCAGATGCATAAATTGTTTGGAATACTGCATACATTTCTATTAATGGAAAAGTAGAACAAATGTTTGAAAATACTTTGAAAGGAAATTTATCTAGTCCAATGTGCAGAATTCTGGTTTATTACAACCAAGCAACCATACTGCTACATATTTCAGGATTACACATTTACTGATTTCTACCTGCTTGCTAAACTATCTCTCTCTCTCTCCCTCCCTCCCTCCCTCCCTCTCTCTCACCCTAATCTTTTTAGCTCCCTCAAATTACTCTGAAATTGTGAGGCAGTTAAGGGTATAGGAATGAAATGTGGAACAAGGATGACACTGTGCTGCTGGGTGGTATTTAATCTACTTGCATGTTGACCTGGTAAGGGAGAGTGAAACATCTGATTAGGTTTCTATTTTTTTCTAAAAGTTTGTAAACTCCACTTTTCCCCAAAAGAGACCTAGCTCCATTTTCTCTACAATTAAATATGAAACGATTTTAGAAAAAAAGTGAAGGAAAGTGATGGGAAAATACCACTGAAATGGACAGATAACAGGATGGCTCATTTCAGACATAATGATAAAACCTAGTTTGCCACCATGCACACTCAGAACCTCATAATCATGTGGTTTATACTCTTTTTATTTTCAGACATAAGAAAACAGAAACATTTCTTTAAAAAATTGCCCACACAAGTGAATTTTGATTCTTTGGAACTGTAGTTTCTAAAAAGCCAGGTGCAAAGAGCATGGTGATTCTGTCTAGTTCAAACAAGCCAAAATTTAAATCAGGCTTGTAAAAAAGTACAGTCCCACAGGAACTCCCTCGGAACCCTAGGAATTCAGGCCATTTTTGGGGTGGTGGGGTAGTGGTGTTGTGGTGGTGGTGTTATAACAAGGGTGGTGTCACCCTTTTTTATTTGCATTTTTGAAAAATATTAAGGATAAACAGGCACACAGAGGTGGAATCTAACCCAAACTACTTTTGGAATGTGGCCCTTGAGTTGGTGAGTCTGATGAATCCTTCCAGCTGAAACAAGTTGAGCACTCCAGAATTAAACCTATCACCTTTGAGGGGTCCTTGGTGCTCTCTGAGCTTGGTTGTTTTCCTGCAGACTTTTCATTACTCAAACTAGGTATCATCATCAGTCTCAAAAGAGCACCGAAGATCCCTCATTTCAACTACAGCTACAAATATTCTCCCTTATTGGTACCAAAGCAAAACTGTAGGCAAAGACGAAGGCCGGTTCTCCTCTGAATGCCACCATATAGCTTCACTGGGCTGGAGAGGTGAGATAGGATGTGATTCTGACTCCCGAGACTTGCTAATGAACTACAGTTCAGATACCACCTCCACTTACCTCATGCTGGTCTTTCAGGAGATTGATGAGCTGAACGTAAACTTCTTCTACTTTCTGAGAAAGTCTAACGTCTTCATGATGTATGAAAATGAAATCACCCTCATCATCCGTAGGGGGTGAAGGCAGCTGTACAGCAGAACACAGTACATGTCAGAGATTCCCTGGAAAAAGTGTTGCTGAGACAAAGAAAGGCCATTCATAGGAGACAGGAAAAGATTGGGGAGAAAAGAGCAACAGAACACTTCTCTTACAATATCTCAAGGGCTCACGTGGATACAATATACAGATAGTCCTTGACTTACGACCATTGACTTAGTGATGGTTCAAAAGTTACAATAGCACCAAAAAGAGTGACTTACTAATGGTCCTTTCAACAACGATCACAGTGTTCCCATGGACACAGGCTCAAAATTCAGGCTCTTGGCAACTGGCATATATTTGGGATGGATAAAGTGTCTCATGTGGTCTCTGTTTCACAGCTGGCTTCTGACAAGTAAAGTCAATGAAGGAAGCCAGATGGTTGTATAAAATTGGGTGCCACTCACTTAACAATAGCCTCACCTGATGATGGAAGTTCCTGTCCCAATTGTGATCATAAGTTGAGGGTGACCTGTATCTGTTTTCTTGGACTAGTAGGCAACATCCTCAGAATGTCGTTCTACATGACATCGAATTGCTTTCAAAGGTCAGTGATCCATCTATGAGAATGCTGAGTGAACTCCAGTAATTGAGTCAGTGATAAACTTTGCCTGCCCCATCTTATTTAGGTTGACTCCCGAGTGTGGAAAGGGGAAGGGATTTATATTACCCTTTACCTTCTCGTGTTTTGGAGTAACTTTGTTTGTATGACACTATATATTTATTTTGAGAACTTGCAAATAAGTGATACTAGCTCAACACCCATGCTTCGCTACGAAACTATGTGATCGGGCTTAGTTTTTGGGGAGGAAAATAAGGGAGAAAAAAATTCTGCCTCTGCCTACCAACATCCAGCGGTATTCATCTGACAGTGTCCTGTCAGTGTGTGAGAGTTGAGGGCTGTTTGGAAACTGAAATAGCAAAGAGACAGCAAGGAACCTGGGCGTGGCTTAGCTCAACTGTCCTGTACTAAAGCTGCTTGGTGCTGTGAAAGTAAAACTGAAACTGAAATTCCTCTCTGGTTGTGTTTTGCATTTGGAACAGATTTCTTTTCATATGGGGAGCGGGAATAAAACTCCTTAGTACCAGAGAGAGAGAGGGGGGGAGAGAGTATATACTTTATATACTTCATATATAAAGTATGTGTATGTGTGAGTGAATATATATGAATATATACAGACATTCAAAATAGAGAGGGGGGAGAGGGGGGAGAGGGAAGGGGGGGAGAGGGGGGAGAGGGAAGGAGGGAGAGAGGGAGGGAGGGAGAGATTCTAAATAGGGCAGTCTTGCTAACCTTTGAAATATCCACCAATTTGCCATTTTTGGCCATCTCAATTTTTGGATCTAAGCTCTTGGCTGTTCTCAGGTAGGCCTTGGCTTGTTCAAGATCATTTTTCTTCTTTGCCTGAATGGCAGCTTTGAGGTATTGCTTTTTTCTGTTCTCTAGAAATTCAAGATGCTCCTTGGCTGAAAGGAAACAAAAAAGTTCCTCAGTTTAAAAAATGTTTCAGATGCGGATCTGACCCAACCAATGAGCTTTAGTGCTTTTGATTTAATCTCATAGGCAAATACACAAAAAAATCGAACAAATACCATTGCACAAAAAGGCGCTGAGGTTACACTGTGCAAGGGTGAGAGTAACTTTATCTTCATGAAAGATGACAAATATGTCAAAGCACCCAAGTACATTTTTCACTAAGGTGTCTTTCACTCATTCTGTGTTTTTTTTTAACATAATTCTTATAGGAAAAACCATCAAACTCAAAGACTGAATAAGGGTAGCTGTCTTTGGGCCTCATCTCTAAACTTCCCTGAAGCATCTGCTTCGAAGACAGCAGGGGTAAACCCACATTTTCTTCCTGAGAATCTGCAGGAAGTCTAACCATAGTGCAGATTGGGATGTACTACAATTTTCCAAAGGTTCCCCCATTCCTTTTCCCTTTTCAGAAGTTGTCCTGTTTTAGGGCATCCACTACAGTTTTTTGCATACTTCTCAACTCAAAAAATTGTGAGAAAATAAAATGGCTCCAGGGCTACAGAGAAAAAAGGGGTTGAGGAGGGAGGGTCACATATGCTGTCAGGGTTCAAATTGCCCTTGGTCTAATGCAGGAGTCAGCAACCTGCAGCTCTGGAGCCAAATGTGGCTCTTTCATCCCTCTGCTGAGGCTCCCTGTTGCCAGTCGGTAAAAGGCAAAAGGACACTGAGCTAGGAGGAGAGTCTATGGTGGGGGAACCAGACTTCCAGTTGGCAGAGGAAAAAATGCCACACTAGGAGGAGATTCTATGGTGTGAGAACCAGACTTCCGGTCAGCTCCAGAATTGAACAGGGTCTTCTGGTTAGGACCTTTGTGACTCTTTGAGTGTTTAAGGTTGCCAACCCCTCATCTAATACATCAGAGTTGTTTTTATTATCACAATATGGTGTAAACAAGAAGAAAAAAATGACTGTTGGATAATCAGGTCTCTCTGCAAGCCTTACCAGCTGAAGGGAGGTGCTCAGTAGATGGAGATCTCTCTGATGCCATTCCAGAGATGGGCAGGGAATGATCTTTCTCTGAAGGGGAGTCTTCCTGGATTACAGTAGATTGTACCACTAGCGGCTGAACAATTTGCACAGGTTTTGTAGGTAGCTGGGCGGGCTTTGCAGCAGCTGGAGCCTGTGTGGAAGACTCACCCTACAGAAATGAAACAAAAATTAAAAGCCACGTGCATGAAAACTAAATGTGGAAAAACGACCAATAGTGAACACCTAGATCCCATTACAGCAAGTGGCTGCTCTGGGGTTGCCCAAAATAGAGAGGCCTCGTCCTTGAAATGTGGCTTTTTCACAAAACGATTGAATGCATCCTTCTCCAGTTTAGATTTTCCAAAAGACTAAACTATAATTTCCAAAATTCCCACATTTTTTTACTGGCAGGGAATTTTGAAATTTCAGTTCAACATCTTTTGGAAGGTGCAAGAGCAGAGAAGACCAGATTTGTTCAATATGGGATTGATGAGATGATGAACTAGTAATAGGTACTCAAACTTTTAAGTCTTAACAAGGCATTAACAAGGCAAAGGTAATATTTAACCTTAAACCACCACAAGTTTTCATGATCTTGTATGTCCTAAATAAAAACAAAATTCTGTATCAATACAGTGCTAAAAGAACTGTAGGATTAAACTAATTTTTTTTTTCTAACATTTTCCCTGCAAGTTCAGGGTCTGCTTTTGTTGAATCAACCAAGTGTTTGTCCTTTGGTTATGACAGGAAGTGACCTATCAGCTTTTTGGCCGAGCTTGACACTGTGGCTGTGGGAGAATTATTGTTTCAAAGTCACCCGGTTGGCTTTCATGTCTAAGGCAGGACCAGAACTCATAGTCTCCTGGGGCCTTAACCTGAAGACCAGGGGTTTTCAAACTGGTGGCCTGTGGGCTGGATGCATCATGCGTAGGCCATGCCCACCCCAGCTCCCAGAATGGGAAGAACATCATGAAATGTCATGTGACAGCAACGAGACGCCCCAACTTTGACACCCATGCTCTAGACTAAACTGGCTCTCCGTTAAGCTCATATTTATTTCAGTAACATACCTCATCATCATCATGATCTTTGTCATTGATTGTTTCTTCCTCCTCTTCCATCTTAATCAATGTGTTAGCATTTTCCAGCATTCCAGAAACTGTGCCATGACCATCTATAGGAGACATTCCAGGAATTGGAGGAAATCCTAACAAAATTCAACAAACAAGTCTCAAAATAACAGAAGGAAGAAATATAAACCACAAACATTTAAGGAAGTCATGATTTTAAAAGGGAAAGAGTTTAACATTTTAGTTACATTCCAAAGTTTCAAGATCTTAAAAAGTTTGTGGACTACAATGATAGCCCACAAAACAAATCCCAACAATTAATAGGATCTCTGGAAAAATTCTGTCAAAAAAAACCCAGCAATTAAATTGAAGCTGAAATTTAATTTACTCTAAATGAAAAAATTTGAATATTGAAAATCAGAATGATATTCCACATCCATTATGTTTATACATAGGGCAGCTAACTATCCCATATTAACTACATGGTTTTAAATATATGGATAGAATGTTGTTCTGTCGCCAAATTTTATCTATTTGTACTATAATACTTGTGATCATTCCAGGTAAAAACATTGCAAATTCATCCTCAAATTTTGCAACATAAATGAAATATATAAGCAAATGTACATTCTCCAGAACTCTATATATGAAGGGTTATTCAGTTCTCATTTCCATAAAATCCACAGTGTTCACAATAGTAAAACAGAGGGATTGATTTGGGGTAATAGAAAGTTTTACAATTTCTGCCAATACAATAAGGATAAAAATCCTTAAGGAAGTAAAACTTTCAAGCATTTGTTTGTTGTTAAAACTATTCCCATGATTTAGAGGTAATAACAGGGCATATTTTTTTGCACATTTTGTAATGCAGTCTCAGTCTCACAACAGGGCAGAATCTGCTGAATATATTGGGCACACAGAAAATGTTTATGCTAGGTATTTCTCACAATGCACAACCCTGACAGTTATCCACTTACCAGGTGGGACTGGTAGTTCAGCAAAATTAACTTTTCTTCCTGCATTATGTGCTTTTATGGCATCTTGATATTGCTTTAATGTGTTGTTTAGAGAGAGAGAGAAAATACATATTTATTTCTCATTTGCTGTCAGAAATCAATATATCTTCAGAAAATTATCTTGGAACAAGATGTAAGAGTATGTCTCTTAGACTTGCATGAAAAAATTAGGTACATAAATATGAAGTATGTGTTCAGATTGGTAGAAAAATGCTATATTTAACTTTGTGTCATGAAGTTCTGGTTCATTCAGGGATTCATTGAAACACACAATTTGACCATGTAACTTCTGCATGAAGTCTATAGAAGAAAATACATTACACACTACAAAACTGTCACTGTGCTTTTTTGGCAAAAAATATTAGCCCATGTCTTTGTGATTTAATTTGGTATGCTGCTTATTCAGCATTAAGTCCCACTAAGTGCAAAGGAGCTTATTCTTCTATAAAGGGACACACTATCCTACTTCAGTATGAAAGCACATTTTCATACCATGTTATGTCGTGTTGTACAGAAAACAAAGGAGCCAGGTTAGTTTAGTGGTTAAGATGCCAGAATGGCAGATGTGAAACTTCCCTAAGCAAGAAAGCCAGTTGAACAACCTTGGACAAGTCAACAGCTCAGTCTTAGGAAGATGGCAATGGTAAACCACTGCACTGACCTACTTGTATACAGGCAGTACTAAATTTATAACCATTTATTCAGCAACCTTTCGAAGTTATGATGATGCCGAACAAATTATGATTATGATCATCCCAGCACTCCTGTAATCATGGAGTTGTCCTTTGTGACAGAAAGTCGAAGGGGAAGCCAGCAGAGAAAATTAAAAGTCCCTGTAGTAAGTCTCTCCCACCATCATACCCTCTTCCAGCACCTCTTGGTTTGAGCTGCTACTGATTTGTACTTTTCCAACCACTACTGCAAGCTTTTTCTAGAGCTGTTTTTGGATGCTGCTTAAGCCTTGCTAGCCACTTGTATATCCACATACACCCTCCCTGAGCTTCAGTGCCCTCCTTGCACCCTCCTTGAGCCTTGCTCAACCCTTTGTGTGCTCTCACTGTGCCTCCTTTGCAGCCCCTTGTTGTGCCTCTTTCACATCCTCCTGTACCCTCTCCAACACTCATTGTGCTTTTCTGCAACCTTAGGCCCTTAACCTTAACCCCACAAATTCTCTGTGAGCCTTGCCTCCCTCCCACTCTCATGCTCTCCTATACCTGATAGCAGCCATTTAATTGCCTGCCGGTCTGCTTATGAGCCACTTGGGACTTTCAATTTCCTGTGGGCTTCTCCAATGACTTTGTTGTGGGAAGCTGGCAAGAAGTTGCTCTGCTTAACAACTATGGAATTCAGTTAACAAAAGCAACCTGGACTGCAGGAATTGCAATTTCTAAACAACCATATTGTTTAGCGACATAAATTCTGCTCCCAATCTTTGCCATAAGTTGAGAACTACCTGTAGTTTAAAATGCTGTGTAAATCAAGGCCGTTAAAAAAAATAAAAGCAGAAAACAACCTCTCAATTATATTTTGGTGAAATGGTCCTAAATCAATGCCTCACAGGGAAGACATTAGAAATAGGGAACTGTTGCTAGCATCAACGCAACTCCATGCCTATTTTTGTTTTTAACCTTGGCTATTCTTTCGTGCATCCTACTTTTCCGGCCATCGCCATTTGCTTTGGCTTGAGCTGCTGCTGATTTGTACTTTTCCAACCTCTGGTTCAGAGCTTCTAGAACCGTTTTTGGCTGCTGTTGGGAACCTATGAAATGGATGCAAAAAACATGCCATTAAGAGCACAAAAACTCTTTCTTTTGCAATAATCAAACTAGTATTATTTATTGACCCCCCCAAAAAAGCTAAAAGTACCTTTAATTTTTCACAATATGTTTGCCCTTAAGAACATCCATAACAACCATGTCCACAATAACAACAACAAAGCAACTGTATTTGTGATTTTAATATTATAACTAATTACAGGGCCATATCTGTAAGAAGCATCTCACCTGGATCTTTATAACCTTGAAAATCTGGTTTGGTTACAAGCTGACAATTTTGCACAGGTACAGAAGGAGTTTGTATTGAGGGAATCTGCACTTCTTCTGGACTTTCAAGTTCTGAAAAGAATGTTTATAAAGACTAAGAAAATATGTGGCTACATTTCATAATAAGCCAGGAAATGGTGAAGTGATAAATTCAGTTTAATTGGAGGACAATTTAATAAGACCCCAAGCAAACAAATCACTACTAAGAATGCCACAGATTAAAACAGCCTACTTAAGAGGTATCTACCAAATATCCAAATGTTCCCTTTAACTAAAACTAGTTTTAAGAATTTGTTGGCTGCCCAACTGCATGGATGCAAAATCAAGGTAATGGCTTACAAGTGTTTACTAGGAAAAACCAGAAAGGTATATTTATTTGAAACAATATATTTATTCGAAAACAGAAATAGAGGCAAGTTACAAGCATGCCTGAGGTATAAAATGACACACCTCGAACACTGAAAAATTTAAGACATCCAGATTTAGGCTTAAGCATATCCAGAAAAAATACTGATACAAATGGTACAAGAAAAACAGCATACAGGTAGTCCTCGACTTATGACCACAATAGAGCTCAAAATTTCTTGTTGCTAAGCCAGACAGTTCAGTTGGGCCCTATTTTATAACTTATTTGTCACAGTTACTAAGCAAATCACTGTAGTTGCAAAGTGAAGCATGAGGTTGTCATATGAATTTGGTTTCCCCAATGACTTTGTTGATTGGAAGCCAGCTGGGAAAGTCACAAATGATGAACAAATGAGCCCAGGACAGTGTGACTGTCATAAATTAGAGGATGGTTGCCTACAGCCCGAATTTTGATCACAGGCCCATGGGGATGTTGCAACAGTTATAAGTGTGAAAACCAGTTATAAGACACCTTTTTCAGTACCGTTGTAACTTGGAATGCTCACTAAATGAATGACTGTAATTCGAGGACTACCTGTTGTGCAGGGACATTAATCAGGTTCCAAAATAAAGAGGACTGAGAATCATGTAGAAATTTTTGCAAGTTTTTTAAGGACACATGTGCAATATTTACAGAGTAACCTAATAAAGTAGATGAAAAAAAACATATTTGCTTCCAGAGTCAATATTTAGGTACTGGAAACAAACTTTAAGGCGCTGGAAAATTTAAAATCTTAAAGTTGAAAACCTCCATACTTTTGGGATTTCCACACCAGTGAATCAAGAAAGTTTTTGGCGTACTGCCAAAAAAAGTGGCCTACTGCCATTCTTCATAATTTATCCAAGAAGAAAGAAATTATTTCTTACTTTCCAGGGCAGGGGGCATATCCCTGAGATCTACAGGCTGCCCATTATCCAAGGCTTCTATAACAAGGCTAAATTTCTGAAATATAAAAATAAAGTCTCAGAAGATTAAAAGATCCAATATATTCTTTACGAAACAATTCACAAGGCAGTAATTTCACACAGGACCCCAAAATATTTTTAGAATCCTAAAAATCTATATCCATTTAAAGTAAAACATTCTCGAGCTTCCACTCTTCAAGTGACAAAAATATAATGCTTTTTAAAAATTCAAAACAGAAACAATATGGTTTTTTAAAAACTCAATAAATCTTATATCCTAGAGCAGGATGTCAAACTCATGGCCCATGGCCTGAACGTGTCACTTGCTGGCCACACCCAAGCCTGGTTTAGCAAAGGGGGAAAAAAGTCCCAATACATCATGTGACGATGCCGTGACGTGAGTTTGACGTCCCTGTCTTAGAGTATAACTGTACTTGCAAACAATTCTTAATTGTATCAAATCTAGACAAAATGGGCAACTGAAAGCCAAGTGAAACTCATTCTTCTAATTTGAATTAATTTTTCTGATTCCATAACCTGTTACTGTGTTCAAACACCAAGTATTTTCTAGTGCATGATACTAACATTTTATCCCATTGTGAGTTTATTTGATTTATTTGATTTTTATTGCCACCCATCTTAACAGGTGATTCTGGGTGGTGTTACACCATACGGTCTCCTACAGTTGTACTAATACATAAAGAAGAAATAATTTTAAAGCAACTTTTGTACACTGTGCTAAGCCATAATATAGTTTGCCTGATTTTAATTTAATACAGTTTTGATTAAACGCATTTAAAATAAACGCATTTAAAATAAACTTGTTCAGTTAATCATAGTTGAGCAAAGGTTAAGCAAACAATAGCTTAGTTAGTGCATGTCTGAGCTTAGTTCTTAGATCACAATTATACATAGTTTTCATTCAATTCCATATTGGCTTTTGGAAAATGCTGAATATTTAGATATAATGGATTCAAATCCTTCAGCCAGCTCTATTTCACATACTGTACATAAAGAAATCCTTGGGATTTCAATAGTCATGCAAAATAAAGTTGCTCAGAGAAGAGTAAATATTTTACTGCAGTGTTTTCCAAATCACTGCTGTCCAGAGTTGTTGAATTACCGCCCCAAACAGATAGCACAGCCTAGCAATCAATCAGTCAATCAATCACTCAAACACACAAACAAACAAATCACTCTCAACTGGGCATGAAGGGTTCTGTCACCTAGATTATTTTAATATCCATAGGGCATCTAACTGTGGCAGTCAGGGAAGAATGTGAGATTCAAAAGCCCAACACAAATTCTGATTTGGTAAAGCTGCCTTGATTTGTGAATAATGAAGCCTCACCTTCCCAGTTCTCATATATTCTTTTGCCTTCTCAAGATCACCTTTCTGTTTAGCTTTCAATGCCGCTAATTTGTACTCCTTCTCTCTTGTCACCAGCAATGCCCGAGTGTCAAGGTGTTTGGAATCTGAACAACATAATAAAGTCAGCCAATAAAACATCTCCTATAGAAGAATAATCATTTTTGGCCCTCGCCCCCACATCTGGAACAGAAAAGCAGGAACATGCTTATTTTGAACATCGTGTATGTAGAATGGATTCCTGATGAAAAAGCATCAACTATATAACTACTTACTGTTTTCTAAAGTAGCTTTTGTTCCCAGGGCATCTGCGTTTATATCTTGACCCTGTATAGCAGTTCTGTTCAGAGACAGCTGCTGATCACTGGGATCTGTTAATTTATGGGCTGCTGAGAGGCCTTCCATTGCTTCCTCCTCAGGTAATGTTACTTCATCTTGATCAGTTGAACTTTTAGGCAAGTCACTGTCAGGCGAGGCAGGTGGTACAGAAGAAGAGCTCTTCCCAGATGCTACAGGTGGTGGCATTTCTTCTTCATTCACTCTTTTGCCCTTCTTCAATGCAGTCAGCATGGATTCCAGTGTCTAGCAATAATTGCAAGGTAATGCCAAATGATAAGTTTAACAGCTGTTTACAGATATCCTAATCAAGCTCATTCATGATAGACATACTGGTAACATATACCACAGAGCTAATAAAAGAAACATATATTTTAAAGCACCTCAAAATAACTGTAGAAATGTGTAGTTACAAATTTAGGAAACTAATCAAGTTAATTTAACCATTCAGGATTTCATTACATGGAATCTAAACTGATGCAGATACTCTGTTATATTTGTTTTAAATTCTGATTTAGCCATGAGGCAAGTATTGATTTGAATCGCTTCTGCTGGCACTCTCTGGAGTCATAAAACTTAAAAAATTTCTACACAAATTGGATTAAGTCTGTCCAATGTCAACAAGTGCAGGATCGCAGTTCAAACTTTTTATGTGATCAACTATTACATGCATTATAGGAATTCCACAGGGTAGAAAGGCTGAAACCAGTTACTAGCACCACCAATTTTTACAGCAACAACCAAACAAGTGAAAATTGTACATATTAAGGCATTAACTGGAATGCCTAGGATTTACATTTCCAACCAGAAATGCTTCAGATTGTGCTTCAGATTGCTCTGTGAGATTCTCAGATTTTCAACACTGTCTTGGGTCATGATACTGGTATCAGAGTACTGACAACTAGGAAACCATTCCCAATTTACGGACAACCCACTTGTTGATGCATGATTATGCGGGCCAATGTGCAGGCAGTACCGATCTCTCCATAGTACAGCCATATAATGCTTTGCTGCTTTGTGAATTTCACTGGTTCTCAGTTAGCTTCTGGGTGCAATTCAGGGTGTTGGTTGTTGCCTTTAAAACCCTAGAAGGCATGGAACCAGGTTATTTGCATGACTGCCTCTCCTCACCAGTTTCTGTCCATCCCACCAGATTTGGCAGAACAGCATGCTCTGGATCCCATTAGCGCAACATTGTCACTGGGTGGGTGCTAGGAAGCATCCTTCTCTGTCATGGCACCTGTGGACCAACTCCCCCTGTGATACAGGCAGTCCGAACCCTACTGACTTTCCAAAGGCTACAAAGACTTGGCCATATCCCTAGGCACCAGGGCTGGGGTGCCAGTGGAGCTCTGATGTAAATGCTGGTGGATCTCGTATGCTGCTAGTGAGATTTGTTTTTGGTCTTTTTAATGTAATAGCTTGTGCTTTGGTTTGCCACCCAAAGTAGCTTTTGTAGATAAACAGCAATATAAATATACTAAATAAATACATAATTATATAAATCTTATCTGTGGGCTTTAAAGTACTGATAGTCAGTAGAAAGACATTTCCACTCTTTTCTCAGTTACGTGTATCAGTTTTCTTAATATATCCCCTTCAACATAGTTGGGATTATCTAAATTATCAAAATATATAAATTGTAACAAATCAATTAAAGCAGGAGTGTTCTTTTTATACTTCAGTTTGTAACACTTCACTAAAAATATCTATAAACTATCTGAATTCAAGGCAAACGCTTAACATTTATCCTAAGCTAATTTTAGATTCAATTTTCCCCAAATAGACACTCTTGATTCTTTTAAACATGCCTTTTACAATTATTTTTAAAGGTGAGCTAAATATCCAGAATTATTTATTCAACTTACTTTTCTCAAGGAAAGTATACTTGAATACATCATTGCCTAAGATAGCTTGTTTCTATTTTACGCAGCAAACATTAAGAACCATGTGTAATTTATTCCCCAAATTAAATCTGTATAAAATTGTAACAGAGTATGATAGGCATCTGCATCATGCTCTCTTCTCAGCACATTCTGTGGCACTCCTGGCTTGTTTGAACAATTTCTCCCCAGGAAAAAAGGCAGCACTTTGGTCAATAATCCGACATACCTTGAGACCTCGCTGGTAACGTCGCACTTTGGCATTCTC
Source organism: Laticauda colubrina (assembly GCA_015471245.1). NCBI lineage: Eukaryota > Metazoa > Chordata > Lepidosauria > Squamata > Elapidae > Laticauda > Laticauda colubrina. Next base: position 40,635,129 of record BLBF01000020.1, on the reverse strand, counting down.
ACCAGCCTCCTTTGCGTTCAGTATTGCTGTCTTATAAATAGCTACCCTGTCTTCCACCGTCTTCTGCAATTCACTGGAAACAACAGGAGTCATCTCGAAGAAGAAAATAAAAGAGAAAATAAAGGAGGCAAAAACAAGATTGAACAGGCTACCCAAGCATCCATACAAAACTGCTACTTCAAACATGGACAGCTTGGACATCAGACTTAAAACCAAAAATCTTGAACAGAAGAGCATTTGTGTCCCAGCACCTCTGGGCTTTTTGCCCATAGAAGCAGCAGAGAGGTGGGTGGGATACCTCCGGAAATTATGCAGACACAGGGAGAACTTGAGGAATTGGAAGTCTCAGCCATTTCAGGGAAAGGCTGGACAAATAGTTATTTAGAGTATAAAAGGACTACTCTTTCCTGCAGAAATGATGGTGCAAAGCAGGTCTTAACATTATGTCTACTTACAAAATTCTTTCCTTCTGCTGGGAGAAAGAATATGCAAAAGACAAGCACTATATTCAGTCATCCAAGAATAACCAATAGCAATTACAAACATTCTGCCAAGAGACTGATAGTAAATGTCAGCATCACTGCTTATCATCAAAATTGATAGCAAACATATCTTGTAGGGTAGTTTCAAAGGGAAAGCCACCACTATCACACCAGAGAAAAGACATGAACAGAAGAGACTGTCCTGAGATGATAACCTTCATTTATATTGCCTCCGGACTGCTTGTAAGCTGACATCTTAAGAGGTCCTTGTTCATACTGATTTGCAACCCTCCAAAAGATATGCTCTAAATACACTATTTGGATGACATTGCTTTTTATTATTCTTTCCTTTGAAAATGTTAATGATCTTTTGAAACTGCCTTAGAACAAATGCCAAAGGCTACAACGAGGCTATCTTCCAGCATATAAGGCAGAAATATTTTTTAAAAGAACAGAAAACCTCATGCCTTTCAGATGTTTTGGAGTGTAATTAGCCAAAGCCAATATGACTAATGAGTGAGAACAATGAAAACTGTATCCAAGGATTGGGAATGTATTTATGATATGAATACACTGAACAATCTGGGGTAATACCAGATGATTATATTGTTCCTTTCAGCCAGAGTTACCTGTGTCTGCATATCAGTGGGATGCTCTGTGGTTATAGGAGACGTTTCCATTGTTTCTGTGTCTTTCTCTCTGGTTTCTTCTCCTTGTTCCTCTCCCAGGACCTCCTGTAATTCTGCCTAGAATAAGGACCATAGCAGTTATTGCGACAAAATAGCTATTTTCATTCCATGTTAAAATGAACTACAGAAAATATAATGTATCTTCCCACACTTAGTGCCCCATAATTTCTAACCAGCAGGAGTGCCACCGATGAATGAATTTCTGAAATAAAAAATACTTTATTTCAGAATGATAAAAATCGATAATGATAAACCTATCATATACAGGCAACCCTCAACTTACAACCAACCATTTAGTTACCGTTCAAAACCACAATGGCACTGATAAAATTGACTTACAACCTGTCTTCACACTTACAACCACTACAGCAACCTCACGATCACATGATCAAAATTTGGATGCTTGACAAGTGGCATATATGTACAATGGTTGCAGAAGTCATGTGATCGCCATTTGCAACCTTCCCAGCTGGCTTCTGACAAGCAAAGTCAATAGGGAAAGCCAGATTCCCTTAATGACTGAATAGCTTAACAATGACAGCAATTCACTTAACAACTATGGCAAAAGATCATAAAATCGGGTTCTATTAACTGCCTTGCTCAGCATTGGAAAAATATGATCCTAATTGTAGTTAAAAGTCAAGAACTACCTGTAATATGCAACTAGTTAATTCAACTAGTTAAAAATTATTTTAATTAAAACCTATTATTTGGCATGGGAGGAATAGGAGCATTCTGGAATTATTTTTTTTCTAAGATCAGGTGAAATATGTTATTTAAAAACATCTAATACATTTTTCAGTAAATTATGCACTGGTGCAACATATTCCTTGATGAATGCTATTCACAAGCAACAAAACAAAAGTACCACAAGTCAGCACGCAAAGAGAACTGTCCCTGCATTAATTCTATATAATCTTAAATAGAAAAATCCTTGCTGCAAGATTGAATTGCAGATGTGCCACTTCTTAAAGTTGCAGCTAAGAATAGTTTGATGTTGTTGTTTTTCAAATTCTAGCCTGGACTCTCAATCATAGTAAAATTATATCAACTTGCTATCATCTTTTCTTCAGAAACTTTTCTTGACAAATATTTTAATTTGTTGTAGACATATTAAGTATTGGAAAAAGCTTAAGCACAACACTTGAGTGCCATCACTTGAGACTTTCAAGAAGAGATTGGACTGCCATTTGTCAGAAATGGTGTAAGGTCTCCCACTTGGGCGGGGGGGTTGGATTAGATGACCTACAAGGTCCCTTCCAACTCTGATTATCTGTTATCTGTTAACATTACTTCAAATTTTCTATTTCCTATACTTCTGCATCCTTATTATCTTCTGCAAAGACAGGACAGGGTAGCAAAGTTTATTTCAGATCATAAGATGGGTTTCCTTGTTATGAAACCAACCAGAAATATTTCTCCTTAAAAAAAGCAAGAAATCAATTTACTACCAATATTCCTAAAGCATACAGGATATTATATACTTCTATTGTACATGTACATGTGTATCACTTCTGTCTACCATTTTAATTTGATGTGATATAGGAGAATGTTTTAATACCATAGCTTAAAACAGGGGTCTCCAAACTTGGCAACTTTAAGGCTTGTGGACTTCAACTCTCATTCCTGGCTGAGAAATTCTGGAAGTTGAAATCCACAAGTCCTAAAGCTGCCAAGTTTGGAGAGCCCTGGCTTAAAACAAACCAGAACTTCTTGCATTTCCCTCTTAATACTTCTCAAATGCAACATTTGAAGCAATACAATCCATGTTATCATTTCCAATCTTTCTTATAAGCATCCTGGTACATTCTCAATGAATTGGGCTTCAATTCCCATAATTTTTCCAACCAACATGACTGCTTTCTCTTCTGGCTGCAGATTATAGGATTCAAAGTTTAATTTTGCCTGAGAAAAATGGAATGAAATGATGTTTCCTCTTTAGAACTGGGGGAGTGGGTGGGTGGGTGGGAAGAGTCTTCCAGCAGACTCCCATATATACCAAAAGTTCGGTATCTTCCTCCAGACCTTCATCATCATCATCATCCATGTCCTTCATGCACTCAGCAGCCATCTTTTCTATATGACCCATGGGTAAAGGGGCTGCAGAAAATTAAAATAAAAAAATCTTAAGGAAAGGAAGTCAACATTTACAGTTACAAAAGGTAATTCCCATAAATGAAAGGAAGAAGGGAAAGATTCAAAAAACAGCAGTCAAAATACAGTTCCCAAGCATACGTTTTTAAACTTTTTTGTTTGTCAGCAAATGTCCTTACATTTTCCTTTTGGCTTGGTTTTTCCAGCAGGCAAATTCTCTCCAGTAATAGCTGCTAGCTCAGCTTCTAGATCCCCATCGTCTTCTAGATCTAGTATCATCTCTTCAGGATTGAACTCTATAAAAAGACCCAGCTGTTGACAGGAAAATAAATAACAGGAGAAATATCCATGTTACACAAATGTCTATGCAAGACACATTATATTCTAACCTGATTCATCTAATACTGGTATAAATTTCAGGAATATGGACTCTATAACAAACAGTTATCTGCTTACAGAGTTCTATGACATTTTATAAAAACATGAACTCGATGTAGAGATTTGAAAGATACCATATTTTAATAACGACCCGACCTTCCTTCTAGGAACCAAAAGTGATGTATACTTTCTTCTCCAATTATATTCTGTGAAGTACATCTTAAACTAAGAGATAATATTTGACCCCAAATTATCCATTTATGGCAAGTGGCAATTTGAGCTTAAAATTCTTAGATTCTTTTATCAATGTACCTTAAACTAAAAGGGGTTCTATGAGCTAGTTCTACCCTGCTATCAAGTCATTCTTGTCCATCGCACTGTGGGTATGTGCCCACACATCCACACATATGTGGGGTGTTTTGTTTCAATTACTTCTCATTTCAACTATTCAGAGCATGAAGCAAAAACAATTTGACTTTCAGTAAGTTTGTACTCTTATGTTTGGGAGTCCCAAACTTGACAACTATTTCTAAGGTCTTTTCCTTCTCAAATTCTGGAGTCTGTTGTCTGTTCAAGTGGAAAAATCTGTGTAACATATTTTTTTTTCTTTTTGCTAAGAGCTTAATACTTATTTTAAAATTCCATCACTTCCACTCACCACTTATTTAATGAATATAATTACCAAACCACAGAGAGTACCAAGGACCCCTCAAAAAAGAGAGAATGAAAGAAATGTGCACATGAGGTTTATCCTGGTTCATTCTTATACATGCTATGATTTGGCACCCAGTCCAAAATGTATCATTAAATACTTTTTTTTTTTTACTTGAGTCTACTGTGCTATATAAAGCAAAGAAAATGAGATGATTATCTGTTTCCATCCTGGGATCACTAAGGGAAAGGAATTTCAAGAAATACATCATGTGGTTAACATTTTACAAAGTACTATTTGTACTAAATCAACCCAACACTCCTACCTTTTCTGGAAACACACAAAAGGATCTGCCTTTGAAACTCAAAAATAAGGCAATTGAATTAAATATTCCTGTTGGATTCAAACTTCATTCATTATGGCAAAGGACAGGGATAAGCTATTCTCCATATGCTGGGACTACAATTTCCAGTTAGTGGGAATTGGTTATTTATATTCTATGAAATTCGTTATAATATAAACAGTCTAACTTCCATTCATTTTTAACATTTGTATTTTAATTAAAAGTAAAAATTCCAAGTTTAGGAAACTCTACTCCTAAATAGTAGAGGCCTTTTTTTAAAAAAGCAGCCACAATAAATTCCTAGCATGAATAGCTAATACTATAGCTTCAATATGAACTAATTATGCTGATCAAAATCCAAATGCTGAGTTAACCATGTTTATTAATTCAACATTCTTAAACTAGTGTCTATCTTTTCTCTAAGATTTACAAATTGTTTATTTCCTTGTTTTAAGTTTGCACTAAGACAATGCTTCCCTGATATCTTATTCAAGTTTAAAAACCCTCTAAAAGAGTCCCCTCTCTGCTACTTTACCCTCAACTTGGGTGCATGGCATTTTTGCAAATCATGCCTATTAAAAGGATGAAATTTCATGTCCTCTTTCATAAGATCAAATCCAATAACACTGGAGAATTTTAGTCTCCCCTGTAGTGATACCTATTAATATGGCTATTTGGTTCTGCTTGTCCCACTCCAAACAGGCTATGCTATGACATATCTTGCAAGACAGCTTAGAAAGCTGCTATTAACGATGTCTACATGTATATTGCGATTGTTTTCTAAGAAGCCTTGCAAAAACCATGGCTGCTTTAATGAGTCAAAGAGACTTCTTTTTTCCTTCCTTAGCTGTACATTATAAACAAGTGTACTGGTAGACCTCAACTTACAACCATAGTTGAGCCCAACATTTCTGTTGTTAAGTGAGTTTCCCTCCATTTTACGTCTCTCCTTACCACAGTTAAGTGAATCACTGCAGCTGATAAGTTATTAAGCTGATTGTTAAGTTGCTCTGGCTTCCCCATTGACTTTGCTTATCAGAAGGCCACAAAAAGGGTCACGTGACTTTGGGACACAGCAACTGTCATAAACATGTCAGTTGCCAAGCATCTAAATTTTGATCACATGACCGCATGGGTTGCTGCAATGGTCGTAAGTGTGAAAAACAGTCATAAGTCACTTTTTTCAGTGTCATTGTAACTTTGAATGGTCACTAAATGAAGTGTGATAAGTTGAGGATTACCTGTATTGTATACTGTATGACAAATATTTTAAAAAACTGATAAAAAAATTGGTTTCACAGATTCTTTGTTTCAGATATTTTTTTAAAAAAGCCCTTTCCATTCTGATTATTAAAGTACTTTGTTTTTCTAAAGAACTGATAATTTAGTTCCATTACTCTACTATGTTAGGCAGTTATAGTCAAATTTCTATAAAATAACTGGCATTTATTTAGCTAACAAAGGCAATCACCACCTTAGTGGCACTAGTAGCAATGATTGTCAACTATGAAATTTACAAAAACAAAGAATAGATTTAAGTCAGTAATTGTCAAACTTCAAGTATTTTTCCATATTTTAAAGAACAGACTCTCCTCTGAATTAGCAAACATACCCATTTTCCCAATATTTGTGGCTTCAAAAAATTCTGTTAAGAATCTAGGATACCTTATAAGAAAATAACTTAGACCACAATTCTAACAAGAGAAAATGTTGTTATTAATCACTTGCTGGGCTTTCCTGACCTTTTGGTCAGGTTTGATTTAAATCCAACAAAACCTAAAATTGCAAAAGGCTGGATGCATGGACCTCAGTCAGTTTGTGTCTCCTACCTAATTTAAATGGTGGATTATTGAAGAAAGCTCTACTTCTCAAAGCATGAGGACCTCTAAGCCATCTCCAAATTACAGTTATAAAACCACACTCTGTATAAAGGAAATCATCCTTAACTGATACACAGCAAAAAGGATAACAGAAGAAATATACCTGTTTTGCAGCAGCTCCTGCTTGACCCTTGGTCTGGGGGCTTTTCCTGGGTCTTCTACCAGGCATATTGGTTCATCAACAGCCAACAAAGCCAGGTTGTAGAATCCAGAAAACTAAAAATTACCTGGAGATAATGAGACTCCAATGCAGCAAGATATATTTGCAAGAACACCATATAGATATTCTCAATTCAAAACAAAACAAGAGTATCCTGACTGAAAAAAAAGTCATCAAGATTCTAGACTGCTGCCATACCCACTTGTAGATTTTAATTCTAAGATATACATATTGTTAACTCTATTTTCTCTAACCATAGTACAAAAGCAGAGATGTGCAACATTGCTTCTGGAAGATACTTGTGGTTTGAATTTTCTTCTTCAATAAAGACAGAAAGCCAGATTTTTTTTTTTTTAAAGATCATGATCGCATAACAAAGGCCAAAACAAGACTCCCACACTCCAAACTGTTTACAAACCTAATGGGTAAAACGGAATGGGATGTTTTCAGCCCTTGAGGATTGACGAGTGGGCAGTCAGAAGCAAGACTATATTTATATAACAGCAGAACATATTTCTGTGTTAAGAACTCAGGTCAATGTCTGAATGGCTTATTTTTATTAAAAAAAGGTAGAACCCCAGTGTCCTGATCCCAATATATATAGCATGGTCTTGGTTTTCTGTTTATGCAGTAGGAAGCAAATCCTCAGTTACGTCCACAAAGGCACCACCGGGTTACTTTTCAGACAGGTTGGCCTTCAACTTGCATAATTCTATATGCTAGCTTGGAAATTATGGCCACCAAAGGCACCAGGTTCTCAGGGACACCCCAAAAATCAATTCCAAACTCATTTGGGCCCCACTTAACTCCTAGACCTTCAGCCTGGAGAAAGAAGGGGGCCACTGCCACTGCCACTGCCCTCTACAGGGAAGATATAAGTTGAGTTCAACCAGCCCGACATGCCCTGGCCCACTCCCACCTGAATCCCCAACCTACCAGATGACTCGCACCTCTGCAACACCCAGCGGGGTCTTCTCAAGAGGCAGAGCCCGTCCCTGTCAGCTGAGCTCAAAAGACAGGCCGGTTTCAGGAGGACCCTCTCCCACGGTCAGATACGCCCAACCAAGCGCGCGCGAGCACGCAGGTGTGAATCCACCCACCCACAGCAGAGGCTCCAGACGAGAAAGGGGCTCCGCAGCCAAGGCGATCGGGGTTGAGCCTCGAAGCCAAGAAGCAGAGAGCCGCCGCTTTCAATTCGTTGACCAACCTTCCCACTGAGCAGGAGGAGGGGCAGGTGGGCAGCTGCTTTCTCTCGGGCTCCAGAGAGATGAGAAGGCGTCCTCTATGATCTCCCTTCCGCCAAGGCAAAGGGGCCCGGCAAGCGAGGAGGGGACGGGCTGCCCAGCGGAACAGGGCCCCCCCCCCCCCAAAAAAAAGGCCCTGGCTGGCGAGACGCGCGCTTCCCCCTCCTCCTTCGGACTCAGCTTGGGGCTGCACCAAGGGGCCCCGCAACGCGCAGGCGCAGGGTTTTATTCATTTTTCGAGAGCGAGATGGGCGAAAATGGGCGGAGCCTGAGCGCGCGAGCCCAAACAGAGGACTTGTAATAATTGACTCTTGAGGCCGAAGCAAGACGGAAAGATGGGGGGGGGGGGGGGGGGGGAAGGGGCGTGGCCGGAGTACTGTTGCCTTTGGTAAGGTAAACGGGCAGCTCACCCTTCCCAACATCCCACAGGCTTTGGACTTCAACTCCCATCATCCTTCAGCCGAAATAGGGGATAATGGGAATTGATCGAAAACACCTAGAGGGCGCCAGTTGGGGAAGATAGTTCTAAGTGCTTTTTATGTTTATTATCATAAGAAATTGTATAATTATTTAGCAACTCCGTTTGATTTTTTTGTCATGTTTCTGCCGCAGAGCGGGAACATTAGTCTGAACAGGCACTTCTGAGAATTTTTCAGACCTCTAATAAAAATATCTACTCAAAATTAGGCTCTGTCGGCCCAGAATTGTCAAGGCCAGAAGATGATGGTTGCTTCTTTCAGGCTGTCTTAAATAAAAGCAGCCCTAGAAAGATCTACTTGTGTAATGGAAACCGGCTTTGCTGACTTGGGTTTATCTTTACAGTGAGAATGCAACCCAAATGATGCTTTTGACCCTCTCTCATTTTTTCCTTTAGGATACTCAGATTTATTGCAATCTTCGTTGGGTTGTCCTGTCATAATGTAACTTATGTACAGTAGTGGCAGAGCAAGTTCTATGAAGCATTCAATTTTTAATAATTTTGTTTAGATTGTTTCCAGATAATGCAGTGGCTCACTACAAATGAAGATAACTTCTGGAAGTGATAACTCAACATGAGGACCATAGATTCTCTTTTATTTCATATTATATTATTCAATGTGTGTGTGAAACCATCCAACAGGATGGATGTTTCACTTAACAGGCCCACAATCCATACCTTTCTCTTTTCCCTCTTCCCTGTTAAATATAGGTAAGAGTGCCAAATTCATGTTCCTGGTTTCTGTAATTTTAGGTTTGTATGAATAGTTTCATTAACTGAATAGGTGCTTTTTACACTTTATGACTTAGCACTGTGTGTAAACCAAGAAATTAAGTTTCTCAACAATTCAGTTAATGAATAACCAATGTAACTGTCAGTATCGTCAGTATGTGACGTGACCCAATGAGATAGACAATAATGTACTGGATGATGACTAATAATCTGAGAACTGCTATTGAATGAAGTGAAATAGACTATAATTTTCTCGAAAGATTAGATTCATAACATAATGATTTGATCCAAGAACAGGCTGCTTCATTTTTTTTAAATACATCAAAAATGATTTCATCATCCCTTGGATTACTTCAATGCTTTATAAATAGAATTGCCTTGGAGCTTAAACTGGTTCCAAACTAGGCCAGCATGTTTGTTCCCTGAAATTACTAGATACGATATTGTTTTGTTATTTGCACTAGATATCAGTCTGTTTCCATAATCAAAGTCCTGATATTACATTTAAATATTCTAAATAGCAGATGTATTATTACCAAAGATGTATTATTATCCTTAGTTGCGTGTACTTAAAATGTTCTGAAGAGGAAGCATTTTGTTGTATGTTTTTGAGAGTTATTGGGTGATTCCATGATAGGTATCTTTTATTTTCCTAGCTTATTTAAAATGCACTTACAAATATCCATCACCCTATCAGACTTTTTAAATAATCAATTAAAAAAATTATGATTAATTTTCAGACTTTTTCTATTTTTTTTTATAGAATGAGAAGCATGTTTTTTGTTTTTCAAAATTTCAGAATAATTATGTGCTGGAAATTCTACCAAACAATTTTGGATTAGCCACAACTGGACAGAAATAAAACCTGAATATTTGGGTTGTTCTGGGTTTTGGCCAAAGGAAACTCAAGGAATTATAGTTTGCAGTGCTATCTATTGATCATCTGACATAGAAAAAAAAAACATTTCAGGTTTAATTCAAATACAAAGCAAATAATTGGATAAATAATACTTCTAGAGAATGACGTACTTCTTTTCTCCATCTTTTAGCTTTAATTTATTACAATTTTCCATATTTCAAAGTTTTCCACATTGATAAACCCTTTTTAAAATTTCTGTTCAATTGTGTCCAATTTCTGAAGACTGCCTGGACAAGTCCCAGTTTTCATGGCAACATTTTTTGGAAGTAGTTGGCCTTACCTTTTTTCTAGGGCTGAATGAAAGTGACTAGCTCAAGTTCACCCAACTGGCTTTGTGACTAAGGCGGGATTAGAATTTGTGGTCTCCTAGTTTCTAGCTAGCCTGAAGCGCTAACCATTACACCAAACTGACTCTAAACTTTAAATTACTACCAATATTTTATTTCCAGCTAAAATTATAAATAGGTGTGCAATAATCAAAATTGTAGTTAAGCATAGTTAATAAGCTTTTGAAAAGCAATTGAAAGATGTACAAAGTATGGTTATCATGAACAAAACAGCATTTTTGAAAATACTAAATAACTGTGATGGATTATTTGCACTGCTGCTTAAAGATTATCACCAACTGTCTGTGCAGTACTTTAGAATAGTAGTTTAGAAGATAGCCAAGGACTGAAAATACAGCTCCTTTAAAGCTTTAGGAAGGGCATTTCGCTCATGCTAATATGCTTGGCAATAAATCTCTTTCCAGTGTTTTGTACTAGCTTAATATTTTGAATACAATATTTTGGAAGCTATCTAAAAATGGGATAGAGTAAATTTGCATGAACCTCCATTGGGATAAAACCAATTTTAACTAAACTTCAACAATTGGTGAATGATTTATAAAGTAGAGGCATAGTATAGTGTATAAGTATATCGTATCGCATAGTGTGTAGTATAGTATACTGTTATAATGAGAACCCGAACAACTGGATTATTTTGTGCAGAATAATTATAATTATAAACACAATAAAATAGCTAAAATAAGTTTAAAAACAAATTTCAAGTATTAATCAGCATCATTATGTAAAACAATTCTTATTAAAATTTAGTATTTTTAGCATTCAGATCCTGCTTGAGTGCATATATAACATCATTCTGGCTAACATTGAGTCGAATTCGCATGCTGAGGTACTTGGCATGGGATTCTGCCAGCAAAAGTTTACAAGCACTAAGTCGGGAGGAAATTGCCATAATATCTGATACAGTAGGTGTTGGCAGACCTTCAATTCTACATAGAGCAACGTGCTGATGAAATATCTAGAAGTGGAAAAAATAAAACTGAAGATTAAAAACAAGCAGGTTAAGGGAGTAATTTCCTCTTTCTATGGAAAAATAATAAGATATACCAATGGTTCTCAACATGTGGTTCTCAGATCCTGGGGGGTCTGCAAAGGCTTGAAGAAATGTTTTGATTTAAATTTTGAGTTCATCTTGGGGGGGGGATCTGTGGCCATAAGATTTAAAAGGGTCCGTGGCGAAGAAAAGGTTGAGAACTACTGAGATACCCCAATTTTTCAGAATTGTATTTACAGTGGTATCTTGGTACTCAACTGCTTTGAAACTCATTGAATTTGGTACTGAATGCATTTTGACACAAAAATTTTGTTAAATAGATTGCCTATATTGAATATATGCAATTTGGAAGAATGTATAGTATTGTCTGACACAAATACTGTAACTATTCAAAATATAAAACGATGGGCTCAAGGAGAACTGTGTAAGAATTGAAGCACTAATCTAATTAGTGCATATTTGAGAACTGGAATAAAGAGTTACACTGTAAAAATGTATTAAGTAGTAATTTCCAATGAAAAGATACATTCCCAGAATATAACTAAAGTCTTCTTGAAAAGTTAACATTTATTTTTACCTGCTGAATTGTAGCTTCTTCCAGTCCTAGTCTATGAAATTCTGCAATTGTGGCTTTCAAGAATATTTGCTCCTGCAGTGAAGCATTCCTAAAAGGGAATGGAATCCCGACAAGATTAATCAGCATAATAAAAAAGTGTGTATTGGTATACTACATATAGCTTCAACAATATGTTGACTTACAAGGCAAACATGTATTCTGTACACAGTCTGCGACTGATGATATATCAACTGTGAGTGCATATAGAAATAAAAATTCATAGGTTGGTAAAGACTCAAGTTATGCTCTAGAGAATGGTGGTAATTGGAAGAAACAAGGATAAGTTTTGGGGAAAATGTGCAGCACTGTGCAAATGAAATCCGGGATAAAAGTTCTTTTATGTAACATGAATGGATGAGTGAGACCAAACTAAGAGTTGGTGGGGAAAGGAACCCAGATATTTAGAGTACTAAGAATGAGTGAGAATGGTGACTGTTGACGGTTATCTCCTGAAAAGGTCTATTTCAAATACAGATAGTCATTGGGTTATGACTACTGGGCAACTGGGAAAAGAATTTTTATCTGTAGAAAATGTGGTTTTAAAGTGTGATGCCATATAGTTGTATTGCTTAGCAACAGCAATTTCAGCATCCTGGTTGATGTTATTGAATAAGGACTTTGTGGGTTGATAAGCAAGCTTCATGTGACTATGATTTCCAACTTCCTAGCAACTTTCTCATTTACTTTGTGGGAAACTGGCAAAGAATGTTGGAAATTGTGATCATGTGACTGCAGCTTGCTGTAATTGTGAGCTAGGCACTGAATGCTCGGATCATAACTATGTGACTGTGGGAAAGCAGCAATGCCTGGAATTCCAAAGACCTGTCCTTACCACCATTTCTTCAATACCATTATAACATTTAACTTGTAACAGGTGGACTGCACAGACCAGATTTTCCTTCTTTTTTTTTCTTTTAATGACCTTATAACCCCTTGCATCAGGTGGGGTAGTCAGGGTGACTGAGCAGAGCTCAGTGATTACAGGCTACATGCCCTTCCTGAAGCCTATGTGGAGTTTGCAGCAGACAATCACTCATTGCTCCCAGAGAAAGAAAAATATCTGCTACTACCTAAGACCAAACTCACAGCTTCCTGATTATGAGGCAAGAAACTATTATATTACCTCATTGCATTTATATATGGAGATGAGAACATTTCATCCACTGCTTGCATAACATGTCCCATGTTGACTAATCCAGAAACACCTCTTTTGCTATCAAGTTCACAGATTTCAGTGGATCTTCTGCAGATATCAAGGCACCGTCTTGCATCACCAGACAAAGCTGCAACCTAAAACATATTGATTAAAAATTAAAGTTGTTCATCTTTCTCTACACTGCAATACCCAGGAGAAAGAATAGCTATTTAACATTATTGAATGTGGAACATTTGTTTCATCCAGAAATTCCCCTTTCTCCATGCTAATTTGAGTTCACCTATTTGTTACGACCTGTAATGCTGAAATCTGGAAATTGCCTTTGCTTAGGATGCAGGAGATAAATAAATGACATCTATATGGAAACAGACAAATACTATTAGAAACGAGCATGATTTTCTGATCAACTTAAAAGAAAATTTATCTTTTTAAACAGAAGCTTTAGAATTCAGACAAAATACCTTTGGTTACCTCCCAGTTGGACGATTGTAAAGAGTTCTACATGGGACTGCCCTTGCGGAGCACTTGAAAGCTGCAGCTAGTCCAGAATGCAGTGGCATGGACAATAGTGGGCATACTGCAGTCTAACCTACGTAGGTAGGTCACTGCTATTGCATAGGTCATTACTGAGTTTGCTACAGTGACCCCTAGTAGGCTTCCAGGTGCAACTCAAGGTATTGTTAAACCCAGAAGCCTGATCTGGCCCCAGCTAAGTTTTGGGACTGTCTACTCCTGGAAGGAAAAAGAATGGGATGGCGGAGAATGAGATGACTGGATAGTCACTGAAGCAGTCGATGTGAGCTTAAATGGACTCTGGGTGTTGGTAGAGGACAGGAAGGCCTGGAGGAGCGTTGTCCATGGGGTCGCGATGGGTCGGACACAAATCGATTTAACATTCCTGTAATTTTTGTCTGTCCCATTAGATCTGGCAGGGTATGACCTTTTCTATCAAGGCCCTTACCTTATGGGACAGTTTCTCTCCAGAGGTACAGATGCCTCTGACCCTTTCACCTTTAGGAAAGCAGTGAAGATATGGCTTTTCCCCCAGGCAATACCGGACCAAAGTACTGAGAGAGCATTGTATGGTTGATGCATGCAAATTTTATTGGGGCCTGAATGTTATTTTTAAGTGTTGACTATATTTGCTTTTTATTTTTGTTTATTTCCAAAATTCTGTCTGGTAAATGGACAGCCATATAAGTTTGCTAAATAAATAAATAAAATGTGTACATTTATGGATTTGATTACTGTCGTCTTCATTTTCTTCAGAATATACCGGAACAACAATAGCATTTTGAAAAACAGACACAATAATGAAAAACCTCTGAAGCCCTTTTTTAAAAAAAATCTAATTTATAACATAGACCTAGATCCATCAGTTTGGTACATAGTTTGTGCTATAAGAGCAGTATTAATTTTTAAAAAATTCCCCACAGCTGCTTATGTGATAGCCACGGTCAATTTACCTTTCTAGAAATGAACTGAACTGCATCTTCTTCAAATGCTTTTAATTGGTTCATCCTGGATGAAATAATTAGCTGTAACTGCTTGTAGGTGTACGGCTGGAAAGACATTCTGGTAAGGCCCTGCAAAATGGAAAATATCAAACTCTTGAAATGGATATTCAATAAATCTTAAAAATTGTATGGAATGTAGAGATAGAATTAATTACAGGGTGTGCAGTTGTGTTTAACCTTATATGATGGCTTTTCTATCCAAAATGTTTTTAATTATTTTATATGGAAACTGAAAATGCATGCACCAAATAGTCATGCAATTTGAGGTGTAAACGACTGAAATGTTTTTTATTCAGAACTTGTGATAATATCATTGCAAATACCGTGCTTCTCACATAATAAGACTGGGCCTTATTTTTTTTGGACCCCCCAAAAAAGGGCTAGGCTGTCTTTTCAGGGGTGACTTAATTCCCCCCCCCTTGCATCCTCGGGTGGGCGGGTGGCCACAGCTTGGATGTTCGGGAGACCTTCCGCCACTGTTGCTTTCCCTTCTTTAGAGCAACGCCACAGCATTTGGTGCAGCCACGTGGAGCAAGTCAGGGCTCCTCCCTGCAACTGGAGCCCT
Organism: Laticauda colubrina; assembly: GCA_015471245.1. NCBI lineage: Eukaryota > Metazoa > Chordata > Lepidosauria > Squamata > Elapidae > Laticauda > Laticauda colubrina. Next base: position 40,619,886 of record BLBF01000020.1, on the reverse strand, counting down.
GAGGAGACACTTGGCTTCAGGCGCTCCCGTCACCGCCTTCCAAGGGAAGGCGCTCGCCCGAGAGGATCTCTCTCTCTCTCCCCGCAAGGTCAACGTCTGCACTGCGGCTGAGGAAGCGGCTGCAGCCGGTTTCTCCTGCTTGATGAGAGCTAAGGAAGCTGCGGCTTTGCAGAGCAAACGAAGCGCTGCTCACCCGGACGAGATTTGGGAACAAGGGGCAAGAGGAGGCACACACGCACCTGCAGCTCACTTTCCCGGCTCTGACCAGCCCGCACGGCTCTGGCGCGGCCCTGGCAGGATGAGCGGAGGGTCCGGCAGGGAGGCACTCGCTGCCTTGGTGAGAGCTCTGCCGCTGGGAAGGAGGGCCCGCCTGTCAGCTTAGCCTGGGGCGCCCAGCGCAGTTGACAGGCGGGCCCTCCTTCCCGGTGGCAGAGCCCTCACCAAGGCAGCGAGCACCTCCCTGCTGGACCCTCCGTTCATCCCGCCAGGGCTGCGCCAGAGCCGTGTGGGCTGGGCAGAGCCAGGAAAGCGAGCCGTGGGTGCATGTGTGCCTCCTCCTGCCCCTCGTTCCCAAATCTCGCCCGGGCAAGCAGCGCTTCGCTTGCTCTGCAAAGCCGCGGCTTCCTCACCTCTCAGCAAGCAGGAGGAACCAGCTGCAGCCTCCTCCTCCTCAGCCGCAGCGCAGACATTGACCTTGCCGGGAGAGAGAAGGAGAGATCCTCTTGGGCGAGTGCCTTCCCTTGGAAGGCGGCGATGGGAGCGCCTGAAGCCAAGTGTCTCCTCAGGGCTCCGGTTGCAGGGAGGAGCCTTGACTGGCCGCATGTGGCTGTGCCAAACACTGAGGCATTGCTCTAATGTTGTGGCAGCAAGGGAGAAGGGAAAGCAACGGTGGCGGAAGGTCTCCCGATATGAAGTGCCCCACCAACGCAGGCAGCACCATATCCGGGCATGCAAGTACTTCCTAAATGCAAGCCCCCCCTGCCATTCCCCCCTTATTTCGCATGTTTAATATGGGCCTTAATTTGGAGGGGGGGGCTTAATTTGATTTTATGCCAATAAAACATGGTGGGGCTTCCTATTGGTGGAGACCGTATTGTTGGAGAAACATGGTAGTTATTTCCAGAACTCTATGCATTCCAAACTTTTATGATGGGTTGAACACTCCCATATCAGAATCCTTCTTTCTTCTAGCACCACAAAGACTCCTATGTTTGATATCTAGTTCTAAAAATGACTAGTTTCAGAATAGAAAAATGCAATGATCAAATGCATAACACCATTATTTAAACTCCCAGTAAATGGTATCTACCAAATTTTTCTTTATTCAGACCATATGTAAAGTGGCATCTCAAACAATTAGCTTGATAATTTATCTCAAATTTTTCTTATACCTGTAACAACTGACTGCAAAGCACGGTACAGTAATGTCTCATTCCCTTCTTTTTCATTAATTTCTGAAAACATCATGAATGCAACATAACCACAGTAATAAGAGTTGAATAGACATACCAGTCTGCTGGCTATTCTTTTCATCATTATTCTTTCTGGCAAATCCATAGTATTAGCAATAGCCAAGACAATTAGCTTGGCATTTTTCTGGGTGGGCCAATCAAAGAGATTATACATTACATTTTGTTTTCGAGTCCATAGGAGATCAAGCTAGATTAAGGAAGAAATTGATACAAAATTATAGATGAAGAAAATACATGCTACAAAGATGTAAAAGGTCTGGTTCTAGGTTTTTTTTTGGTCCTGCAGAAAAAGATTGTTTTGGATTAACCTTGTTTTGGATTAACACCATGCATTATTTTTAGTTTTTTTCACCTATGAATAATACTGCACATATAAGTATCCATAGAAAAATACTGTATATTTCCTTCTCTATATCAGTACATTTCTGCTTGAAGAACAAGTCTTGCTACGTAACTGGAACTGAAACATGGAATTAATCCACAATAATGTATCAGTTTAGGAACGAACACAGAAAATAGATTTTCCCCTTTGCATTTTTAAAAATATTTTAAACTCAGCAGAAATGGTTTTTATTTTTAATTAATCTTTCTAGGTCCGTCCTATTCAGCTGAAGAGAATGAAAGTATTTTGAAATAATCTACATTGTTTTTATTGACAAGGATGACCACTTCAGACAATTTTAATTTTACAATAGCCACATGGCTCTGAAATACATACAAAACAAACTTTAAAAAAATCTAATACAAGACCTCCCACATTACCTCATCCACAACAAGTACTAGAGTTTTCCTTTTTGATCCAGATGTGGAAAACATCTTTTTCAGAAGTTCAGCTGCGTGATTGGCAGTTGTCTTCTGGCCTGTCAGTAGCTAGATCAAATTAAATGGAGACTGGTATTATGATTTTGTGCAGTAGTAATGAATTCTGCTACAGCGATAGTATAATTCTATGTATGCTTATATAGAAGTAAATCCTACTATATTCAGTGTGGCATGGTGTCAGCTTTGGAAGGAGATGGAAGAACTCACCTAAAAACTATAGGTTGCAGAATTACATTACCTACAACTTATCTTAATGGAACCTAATATCCAGATAAACTTTCTGCCAGACCTACATTAATTTTAATGTTTAACATCATCAAACTGTAAAGTCATAAACCCAGTTGGAGCTGGAAATATTAATAATAATTAGACATAATTGTTAAACATAACAGGAAGAGAGAAAGGAGAGGTGGAAGGACACAATTAAAAGCTAAGGCAACTGAGATCAGACAACCACCCTTATAAAACTTTAATCTTCCATATGTATGTATTCCATATGTATTCCATAGGTATGTAAATCATCTGGATTGTCTGGGCCATTCATTTTTTCTCAACCAAGATTAAGAACATCTACCAACTTCCATGAAAACAATGTGCTAGATTACAATCCATAACTTTCAATTATCATCTTGAAGGCAGGGTCTGAAAACACTGTCGCATATCAAGAACGCACACACACACACATACACACAACTTATGGCTTGTGTATACAACATACTCCTAGAGACAGGCAACTTCACCTTCTGAATGTAAGAAACAACTGAAAAAGCTTCTTGCCTAATTCCATTTTTTCTCAAGCATATTCACCTTTAAAATTAGCACATAGGCTTGATGGGGATCAGTCAGTTTCATTCCATTAATCTCTATAAACTGGAAAGCTGGTATCTCTTCATTTTCTGCTGCCTGCTGAAGATAATGAATAACCTCATAGACTGTTGCTGTTTTGCCTGTTCCAGGAACTCCAGAAATATACATACACCTGAAACACAAGAGAACCAATACTAATCACAAAGATTTCTGTTTTTCTAATAAAAAGCTGCCTTATACAACCTTAGAACAATTGTCCCCTTAGATTAAATATGATCAATGATTCAGCAGCAGCTATGTTGCTTGCTCCTGACACTTTTAGAGGAAAACTCTGCAAATGTGTTATCTCTTTTAACTCCTACTTAAAGCCAAAAAGGTTACTTAATCCTTCTTAAAATAAAAATAATCAGAGGCAAGTGGATAGATCTGAGAAGCTTTTACATGGACAGTTCCACACCCAATGGACTGGGTAATAAAGATGAAGATTTCATAAATGAAATGTACTTAGCAAATTGTAGCCAAACATGTAAATAAGTGTTTATTAATAAACTAGGTACTTCTTTTAATCTGTAATAAGTGCATGACTTTCAAGAAATTGTAAAAGGTGGTGTAATCACATAGAAAAAGAACTTTTAAGTGAAAATGTGCTGTCATTGTTTTGGCACATCAACATGACCTGGATTTCTTTTTTTCCTTCTTCTTTAATGAAACTGAAAATGGATGAATAGCATGCCAAGAAACTTACCCTCCTGTTCCATCAAGAAGCTTGCTTTCTATAAAGTTACAGATATCCTGGAATTCCTTTTCACGGCAGGGCAAGGCCTCTGGGACAGCAGACACATGCAGTCTGTCAATTAAAGCAAAAGAGGAGGAAAGAGATGTCAATTCCAAAGACCCCAGTTACACGATTTGTACATAAGGTGCTAGACACAGAATATAATTTATTAAGAGTTGTTATGCAAATGTTCTAAGAATTCATTTCAAATAGTGCTGGGTTGAAAAAGCGTTTTGTTTTTTAAAAGTGACTTTATAACTCCAACTTCGACTTTATAAATCCAACGTAAAAATATTTTATATGCAAACAAAAAACAGGAAGAATAAGACATTCGTAACATAACAGGTGCTTATTTAAAGGTACTATTATATTATTTCTTGCTGTAATAAGGATTATCATTTACATCACCTCAAAGGTTAACTTCTAGTTTCTCTTCCTTTAACGACATTATTATTTATTTCTTCCCTTAGGAAATACCAGAAATATTTTACTATACCTCATTCTTGCCTCTTCTAGTACATTGACTGGCTTCTGTACAGTCTGATTGCGGCTGCGAATTCTTGGGGTGGCATTACGTGGAGTTTTTGGAGTACTTGGTTTAGACTGCAAGAAAAATCATTATTTTCTCATTTACAAACATAATTGTTTGCATTTTGTTGTTTGAAACTGCTGAAAATAATTGAAAAAATTCAGCTAAACATTTGTAATGCTTAGTATCTTATTTATTTGGCATAAATAAATATGAATTTAAATGAACATTCAACACAAAAATGGACTGAAAGAAGGAAAGGTAGAAACAATTTTACATTATTTCCTTTGGAATGTTGTAGTTCACTTTGTAGCCAGTTTCATGTTGTGGTTAAAGACACTGGACTAGGAGGAGGGAGACCTGTATTTTCATTCTCCCTTGGGAATAAAAGCCAGTTGAATGATTTAGAGCCAATCAACATCAGAACAAGACCAAGAAATTGTAAAACAATTTGTTTTGAAGGATTGGTAAACCACTTCCAAAAATATCGTCAAGAAAACTATATTGATCTATTCATGTTGGCATGAGTTGAAATTGATTTCAATGACCCTAACATACATACAAAGACACAGCCTAGCTTGATCAGGTAAAATGGAAATGGTATTATTTGACTCCAATATAAACCACTGTTCTTCTCAGATATCCCCATTTATGAATTCCAAACTGAATTTTATAAACTCTGATACCTCCACTTATAAATTCCTGAAATTGTAAAATTGAGCTTATTTTATGCTTATATGATTGCTGGAAGTACTTGTTTTTAGAAATGCCTATAGCTCTTACATTATTCCTTGGATCCTTGGCAGGTGTCCCCATGGATTGGTTCTTTGAAAACTTGGGAGGAGTGAATTTTGTTTGCCATTTAGGTGTATGAAGTCTCTTGTGGTCTTCTTCATCATTACTATCTGAATCAGAAGTTTCCAAGGGACTAAGACACCTCTTACCCTTGCCTTTATCTCTAGCTGCATTGAAAATACTAAAGAAAGAAATTAGATACATCATTTTTTGAATTTTGGACAATAAGCACAAAAGGAGACAATGCTGGCTGAAGACAATGAAATTATGATCAGCCAGATATGAGCCCATGTTCAGGCACAGACATGGTGATAGAAAATCCTGCTTTATCTGAGATTTTTTTGAGCCTGTGATGTCAGAGGAATTGAGGGGAGCTCTTGATTGAGTTCAGCCACCTTTAAATTAGACCCCTGTCCTTTGGGGTTTTAGTGGATTAAACAATGCCACAGATTTTGAAAGCGATGGTGGTGTGCTTCCTCTTCAAAAAGGCATGAAAGAACCCGCAATCCAGACAACTATCACCCTAAACTACTATTCTGTGAAGGAACGTCTAACAGATTCCAGGAAAGCAGAGAGGGAAACAGCTGTTGCAAAAGACACTTCAGTCAAGGAAAGAGAAAGCATGAGAAACACCTTCAGTTATTTTGCCTTTATCACATTAGGTGATAAAGCTAGAAAAATTTGGGAAACAAAACCACTTGGAATGCTGTAACTATCTTTTTTTTTTTGCTAAATATTTTGCTGATTTTAGAAGACAGTTTTGAAAGCCTGTCAAGCCCCTAACATTTGTTTTGTAAGGGAGGTTAGAAAACAAACAACAACTTAAGAGTCTTGATGTCTCCATCAGATATTTGGCTATATTTCCAATAAACTCCACAATGCTGACAAATGGGTATGGCCCATTTTAATTCAAAACTTGGGATATAAGCAAATTATCTACTCCTAAGTAGAAAGTGAAGGTGAGATTACATGCATCAATCTTTCCATTTAAACTGCCACGTTTAAATGTAGGATTAAAAATGTAGGTAAGGGTAATGAATGAATCATCGTGAGGTTTATTGATCCAGATTTGGCCCACTTATTTTCATGTATATGAAGATCAAATTTGGACAATCTTTTCTTTTTTAAAAAAAGTATTTCTATCCAACAATATAAAGTATTTATAAACATGCATATATAAGATAATTATTTCCACCAATAATTTGTCAAGTGTTGCTAATACATTATAAACACCAAACAGCCTAAAAAATTAAAATGTTGCATGGATAATAGTCTCACCTAAGTTGTTCTGCAATTCGAGCAGCAGTCATTTGTGCACATTTTCTGCGTGAACGTGGAGTCATTACTGGATTCCTTGTTTCCAACTCACGTTCTTCATCTAAACTATAGAGAAATGTGACTAATGTATTCTATAAAAAATACACAACACCTTCACCAACTTCATTATTCTTGATTATTCAAGAAACAGATGCTTTTAAGTCCATCTAGGCAGACAAAATTTAATCCGTGGAATTGTATTCAAATGTAGTTATTAATCTGTTATATTTAACGCCAGTATTAAAAAGCTAACATTTCTGCCTGTCAGCAAATTATTGCAGAAAAGAAAATTAATCTTAATCACACAGAAAGGGAAACCTATGTCTTGCTTTAAGAAAAATAGTATGTTACTATAGAAACAAGAACACTAGGCTGTTCAGAAGACCACACTTCCAAATTTAGGACATAATGCTGGTTCCTACCCTTTGTCACTTTGTATCACAGAACTGCTGGTTTTCAGACTGGAATCTTGGATCCTTTGGCACGAAGTGAGTAAATTTGTTGTAGTACTTTCAGGCTGCTCATCCAGTGGTTTTATATCTAAAAGCAAATCTTCCTCATCAGAAACACAAGATATTTTTTTAGGAGAACCTTTAATGCCAGTAAATGTTACTTTTCTTTTAAGGGATGATCGTTGAGGAGTTTCTGTTAAATCTATCACATCTTGTTGTACTGCAAGCATATTTCTAGATTTTGTAGGTGCTAAAAGGAAAAAAATCAAAACATAGATTTAACAGAAGTCATTAAAATTATAATTTCTGAATACATATGCCCCTCTGTATCTCTGAGCTCAAATTTCTTCTGGCCTGTGATGTAATTTTGAAAGTTTCTTCCAAGAAACAAATTTAGACTTTACTGATTTTTCATAAATTGTCAAAAAATTAGTTGTTCTCCAAGACTTTGAGCTAGATTGGTTGAGTCCTTTAGGTTTACACCCAAGTAATAACATGGAAGGACAAAGTCTTTTGTTCCTCCATTTTTTACACAGGTTTTCCCAATTTTCAAGGAAATGATAAAAAGTTCCAATCATGATATACTTATAAACCTGCACAATTATGTTATTCTCATGTCAGTTAGACATGAGATATACTTATAAACTTGCACAATTATGTTATTCTCATGTCAATGGGGCAGAACAGGTATTTATGAATCAAATACAGCAGCAGAAATGTACAAACCTGGCTCAAGAAACCCCTCAGTTGTATGAGTACCAGATTAGAAGCCACACATTGTCATATATGGCTTTCATCTGAAAATAATCTGAAGGTAGTCCTTGACTTGGAATTTTAGTGACTATTCAATGTTACAATGGCACTGAAAAAAATGGCTTGTGCTCATTTTTCACACTTACAACTATTGCAGCACCCCCATGGACACATGAATAAACTTCCAATGCTTTGCAACTGGCTCATATTTATGAAAGTTAGTGTCCCAAAGGTGATGATTACTTTTTGAGATCTTCTGATAAGCAAAGTCAATGGGGAAGACAGATTCACTTAACAACTATATTACTAATTTAAAAACTGCAGTGATTCACTTAACACTGTGGCAAGAAAAATTGTAAAATGATGCAAAACTCATTTAACAACTGTTTTGCCTAGCAATGAAAATTTTAAGCTTAATTGTGGCTGTAAGTGAAGGACTACCTATATACACTAAAATTAATAAAGTGCTATTCAGTATATAAACCGTTTAGCAATTTACAAAGCTATATTTTCTAACAGTGAAGACAGCAATACCCAATTATTTGCACATACTGTTTAACTGTAATCTTTTTTTTGCTCCAGGGATGTCTCCACTTGCTAGTTTTGGAGAATATCTCTGCTTAAACAAGGAAGATTTAGCAGCTGAATGTCTCAGTTTTACTTCTGCACTGCTTTTATTGCTTTCTCTGGTATGCCAAATGACATTTTCAGTTACTTCTTCCAGCAAGAGAGAGGGAGTCCGAGTGTTCTCATTTGCAAAATCTATGTCATTCTTTAGTTTAACGGAATTTTTCAATTCTGCCAGTAAATTGGGTCTCAATGGCTTCATCTTTTTTCCATCCCAGGATTTCCTTACAAACATAGCTTGCTTATCTTTTGCTTCAACAGGCAATGTTTCACATGGTGACAAGGGAATAACCTAAAAACAGCAAAACAGCACAAAGTTGTCCATTTACAAAGCAGATTTAAGTTCAAAGAACAGTGAAATAATGTGATCAACGTATCAAAACTTAGTATAATTCAAAAAGTTTAAACGTCAATTAGTTCTAAGCATAACAAAAGGCCAATTAAGGAATGTATTTCTGCAAAATGTAATGAAAACTGGCTTGTCATTTGAAGAAAGGAATATTTAACAAAACAATGCAAACTACCGGTATAACTCATATTTTTAGAATTAACTCTCTGACTTGCAGAGTTGAAGTTGAGTTCAGTTACTAATGGCTACATGTATGTAATTTCCTTTGCAAAGTGGGAATGCTTTGCTGCTTTGTGATTTAAGAAAAATGCCTGGCTGAGCTGAAAACACTGAAATAACTGATGGTGACTAAAGCAAGTAGTAACCAGAGGTAAGTCACCTTAGTGATTAGTTACTGATATCGACTGAAGTCATCATATATATCTAGGGCTGTTACTATTCAGTACTAGTGAATCATATATATAATATTACCTTATGAATAATACTTTTCACAATCTCTAAACAGTGTATGCGCATAGAACAAACAGTAATTTAATAGATGCTGATTTGGTATTAGAATCAGGAATATCTGATGCCTAAGATGGTACTTGTAACATACAACTTATGTAAACATTAATAATTCAAATTATGGTGACAAATAGTTCCCTCAACACTGTCCAACTATTTACAAAGTCTGCATAACTATTACTATTAATCTTCTCATCACTCCTTTTCACCCATCCCCTCCCACTTGTGACTGTATGAGTATAACATGTCGCTTGCATACTTACAATTTATATTGACAGTTTCCTAGTATGATTTGATTGCTTATTGTTCCTTATGACTATTATTCAGTGTTGTACCTTATGATTCTTGACAAACGTATCTTTTCTTTTATGTACACTGAAAGCATTTGCACCAAGACAAATTCCTTGTATCCAATCACACTTGGTCAATAAAGAATTCTATTCTATTCTATTGGGGATCACCAGGATTATCTTACTAGACTGGGGAAGGTAAGCTAAGTGATCTACACTAATAATCAACAATATAAAATATTATTTAGGAAATACAATGAAATATACATGCCTTTGAAGACTACCCAGAAGCCACAACTGGTCTAGAATGCAGAAGTTGCGATAGGCACTCCTAGAGTCACCCAACTTACATCCCTGTTGCAAAAGTTGCACTGGTTCTCAAGTTTCCTTCTGGGCACCATTCAAAGTGCTGGTTAAACTTTAAATCCCTACTCAGCATGGGACCAGATTGTCTCTTCCTGAGAGTTTCTGCCTAACAGGGTAGGCATGCTTCAAGTTCCTTACCAGAAATATTGCCATTTAATGGGACTTAGGAAGCGTATCTTTTTCATAGGTGTCTCTACCTTGTGAGGCGATCCAGCAAACTACACCTTTTTAGCCTTCCAGAAGGCTATTAAGACCTTGCTCATGAACTGGATGGAAGTTATGGATAGTTTGTTGGAACATCTTAGGAGATGACTGGGGCACCATTTTTTTTTAGTTTTTGTTTTTTATGGTTTTTAGTTTTATTATTGTCATGAGCTGCCCAGGTGTGCTCCAAGAGGAGTGGCCATACACATCTTTTAAATAAAATCAGCCAGATTGGCTGATGTTATTGACGTATATTTATGCAGCAATATTGTGAATATAGGGTTCAAATTGCTCATCAATGGAAACAGCAATAGCAATAGCACTTAGACTTATAGACTTCACAGTGCTTTACAGCCCTCTCTAAACTGTTTAGAGTCAGCATATTTCCCCCATCAATCTGGGTCCTTTTTCCCAATCTCAGAAGGATAAAAAACTGAGTGAACCTTGAGCTGGTCAAAATCAACCTCCTAGCAGTCAGCAGAATAAGCCTGCAATCTAACCACTGTGCCACCAGGGCTCTAAATTAATGTATAAATAAGTGAAGCATCAAAATGGAAGAAAGCTATCATGATTAACCCTCTGATATACTATTTATCACAGAATATAATGTATATTAAAATATAATAAAGATTATTTTATATTATTTTTAAACTGTTGTCTTTCATGTTTAGTCTTAGAAGACTAAGAAGAAATGTCGGCTCTGGAGCTGCCAGGAATGAGCTATCTCAGGATTGCAATTACTGTAAACTACATCAAAGAATTTATGAAGGCATTTTCCTTTTCTTGCTTTGACACATTTGAATACACTGCTTACCATAACTTTACCAACAATAGATGAAACAAATATGTTAGTATCCCATTCAGCCTTCTCATTCAAGAATATCTCCTGTGAAGCTTTTTGTCCAATACTTTTTCGGAGACCAAATGGTATTTCTTCAATACGAGAAAACCACTCAACAACTGCATATTTCTTCTGAGTATCTAGGATAGAAAAACATACTACTTACCAAAATCTCTTGAACATGTTTGAAACATACATTTTTTTGGTTTTGTTAAATGTCAGTGTAAGTGTGTCAACCTTTTGCTATCAACTATTGTTAAAATGGTATATTTTCTTCAAGCCAATAGTTGTACAGGTAGCCCTCGATTTACTGCCACGATTGGAACTAAAATTTCTGCCATTTTTCAAAAATGCTTTATCTGCTTTACTATGATTCTATATTACTTTTTAACAATCTATTTTACCAATATGTAACAAAAATTATTTTAATACTGGAAAACTGCTATATGGGGAAGAGATGGAAAAAACTTACCATCTTCATATAGTTTTAAGAGTCTCGCCACAAAAAGTTGATGATACTCTTCTTCTTCTATGAAAATAAACTCTCCAGGGAAAATACAAATGTCACTGACATCTTTTTCACTTTTAATAGATATTCCCCTAAAAATGATAAATAATTATCTGAATATCATTCTTCATCTTCTATTACCACACCTTTGTCAAAATTTTAGACACTAACTAGGTTTGTTTTTGTACTGATTCTTCTTCCATAATGCGCCATGCATACTGGCAATAGTATATATAAATTATTGCCATACTAAGCCATGTAGAACTGTTTTTATATCTACCACAGGTAGTCCTCGAGTTACGACCATGATTGAGCCACAAATGTTTGTTACTGAAACAATTAAGCGAGGGTAGTTTTTTTTATCATTTTACATTTCTTGCCAGAGTTGTTAAGTGAATCGTTGCAGTTAATAACACAATTGTTAGGTGAATCTGGCTTCCCGCTGACTTGTCAGAAGGTCACAAAATTTGATCATATGTCCTCAGGACACTGTGACTGTCATGAATATGAACCAGTTGCCAAGCGCCCTAATTTTGATCATGTGACCATGTAGGGGTGCGCCAACAGTCATGTGAAAAACAGTCCCAAGTCACTTTTTTTCAGTGTCGTCATAATTTTAAACGGTCACTAAATGACCGTGAGTCAAGCACTACCATTATGGCTCAATTATCAGCACTATTGCATTATGCATTTTCCCAAAACTACCTTACACATTTTGCTCCCTAACAAGAAGTAACTAAAACAGACTGGCACACCTATAATGAGAGATCTGCAATTTTCTGTCTGTAGATATAGCCTTGCCAATCCACGAATAGACACGTTTTCTCTGACAGCTTGTGTTTATGGTATCTGTTAAAAAAAACACACGACAGATCAGATCATATGATATCTGAGCAAAAGAGGAAAAGTACTGAAGCATCCCATTGTTAGGGCACTGCTCAATCCTTATTTTCTGTGTTGTTCTCCTACACCTTCCCCCCCCCCCTTCCTAAAGCTGGCTGAGGAACTCTGGGAGTTGAAGTCCCCAAGTTTTAAAGTTGCCATGGTTGGAGACCCCTGTAATAGAGAAGTATTTAAGAGACGCTGGGATGATCTGAATCTGCCACTCAGCTTCAATACGACCCCGCTGTCCTGAGAAATCTAGTAAACCTGTCGTTCAACAACAACAGCAACACTCTTACGTGGCAACGATTTCCTCCACGAAGGGCTGCAATTCATTCTTTCAAGCCCGACGAAACTAGCCAGGAAAAACAACAACCCGTCAATCTGAGGCTCAGCGCGGCGTCAGCTTCCCTCTTCCTCCTGCGAGATGAAACTTCGCGCCAAAAGTCCTGTGGCTCCGCCCCGGAAGTGAAATTTGCGCGATACTAGGGACGCCATGTTTGTTTCTGGCTGTGATGGGTGGGGGGGGAAAGAAAGGAACAACAACCCTCAATTCTGATTTCCGAAGAGGCGGGAGGGGTGGGAGGCCGGCGGAAGTGTCGACCGCCTGCAACTTCCTCTTTCTGGAAGTGAACCCGGAGCGGAAGTGAAAATGGAGGGGGCAAGCGGTCCCGCTCTTTAGGCCTCTCTCTCTCTCTCTCTCTCTCTCTCTCTCTCTCTCTCTCTCTCTCACTACCCCCCACTCTCTCTTCTAGAAACGCTCCCACTTCGTTGGGCTTTGTACCATGGCAAACCGGACGGTAAAAGACGCGCACAGCATCCACGGCACGAACCCACAATATCTGGTGGAGAAGATCATTCGCACCCGCATCTACGAGTCCAAGTACTGGAAGGAAGAATGCTTCGGTCTCACAGGTGTGGCTTAGCGATTGTGGGCAGTTGGATCTGAAGCAACGGGGGCGGATGGGGAATCCTCGGTCAGGGCGGCGGGGACCGTTGGGGCTTTCGGGAGATCGGTGGCGAGAGAGGAGATTTGGGGAATTGGAAACCAAACGGCAGGTTGGCGAAACGAAAAGGGCACCTCGGTAAATACTGAACCCCTCCTTCAGTCGAGGGCAGCGGTCTCCTCCGTTCAGGATTGTGTGGCAATCTTATTTTAATATACTGACACCAATTGACTAGGAATTCAAACTACATTTAGATCTAAGGTCACGACTGAGAGAAGCTTTGGAAAATGAGCAGATATTTTCTTTCTTTTAAATTATATAAATTATAATTAAATAAATTATACATATAATTTTGTGTGTGTGTGTGTATACACACAAAATTATATGTATAATTTATTAAGTAAACATTAAAAACAGTTGAACAGAGTGCGACTTTCTTGGCCATCATTTTGGCCATACTATAACATAGAAATAGATGTAAGTTATTTTTCCTTTTTCCCTACCGTGTTAATTTAATGCTGGCTACCGATTTGTTTCTAATTGCATTTATATACATATGAGCAGATATTTTCAAAACCATGATGGTAGGTCTAGAAAGAGCTGTATCGATTTCTTGAGTCCAATTTCCCCGCTGAGTGCAGAAATCCAAATTAAAACATCTTGAATCTGGCCTCAGCCTGAGCATACCTGGGAAAATCCATCTCTTGTGGTGTGCAAAAGTGCACGACCATTTCAGAGAGATAGATGTCCATCCATTTCAGGGAGAAAATCTTGAATGTTCCAAAGGGTGTTTGTTTATTGAATTTTTATGCCGCCCATCTCTCATATAAGGAGACTTTTATAGGCCTATCTTAACATCAGGAATGCATCAGGAATGCAAGATGTAATTCATCTGGACTTGAAGAATTTAACTCAAACTTACCTGAAATGTTAGTTTTCATTCTGATGAAAGAACATAACTTCTCAGATCTGACTGAAACAGATGTTGAGTAATTCTTCCTTTACTTTCATGATTGAGTAGCTTGTGTATTATTTGAGTTTCAATAAATCTGGAAAATAAATTTTTCCTTCATTCTTAACAACTTCAACTCAGTTTGATTTTCAGTCTTTTGGAACTATCTCTCAAATTTTGGCGACATGTATTTCCTCTTCCTTGGGTACTTTTCTCTCCTATATTTTTAATTGTTTGCAACTGTATTTTTGATATCATTTTTAAGGAAGTATTACCCATATTCAGCTTTTTTTCTTATTAGTTTTTACCATTAATTCCCATCTGTAATTTTTACAAAGTTCAGTAAAATCTACTTCTTTGAAGTCTAAGATCCATATGCAATATATTCAGTTTCTGATCCTTTAACAATAAGAACATCATATTACATGGTAATTTTCGTTCCATGGTCCTGCTATTTTTATTTTCCTCAGATATTTCCTGTTCTCTAATACCAGGTCAAGGATAGGTGATCCTATTGTACCTTTCTTCATCTTTTGAAAAAACAAAACAAAACTATATTAACAGAACATCCCAAAATGATTAATCATAATTGGAAGGTCTGTTTTATAGGGGAATGAAAACCTAAGCAATACTCTGTCAGAGTGTTTGCAGTATGACTACGATTATGAGACAACCCAGGAGCACAACACAGCACACGCAGGCTTTGTCTTTTAACAGTGGTTTATATGCAAGACTTGTATATACATGTTATATACATGTTAGGCACATACCAGGCAAGCAGTCTTCATTACTCTGCACAGAGAACTACAGGGGAGATAGAGATATGTCCTCTCATCGCTGTCCTTATATATACAGCTTCTTAAAGTGACAATAACCCTGCTGACCCATCCTCATTGCATCAGCATCCTTGCAGCAGCTGGTCAGCTATTAAATCTCCAATAACATACTCTGTCCTGTTGGCACTGTAATTAAAAGAAGCTATCAAACTATTTTTCCTCCTCCTTACATTATCTTTTGTAAGGCAGAAAGGTTACAAATGAAAAATAATACCTGATTTTTTAAAAAATTACATGGAAGCTGCAGTGTGATTACATACAGGTAAGTCCCAAATAGTGCAGTTAATCAATCCCATGAAATGGTTGCAGTATTTGAATTTACACTATTCAAAGTGATTTTGCTATGGAAAATATGGTAGTTTGTTCCAACTCAATGGAAATAGGCCATTAAAGTTTTTGAACATAATTTTATATTTGTATTAATGAACCCCAGCTACAGTTGTGCATACAATTGTGCATGACTCAATTGTACACATGCTAGCCGTACATTAACTGAATTTTGGGCTGCATTAAAAGCAGCCTGGTACCAATTTACAATTCATCCTAAATTGAATATCACATTATTCAAGCTCTTACTAATTGTGACCTACCTGGAATACATTCCATAATTCTTGTGTCTTCTGATAATTTTTACCTAGATAGTTACTCTCACTATCTCATTAAAAATGAAACCACCAGATACATGATTTTAAGATTGAAACCTAATGGAATTGTCATGATTTTTTGTAGCTGAATTGGTTGTAGATAAGGCTATGGAACTGAGATACACTGGTGGAGTTTATGGTGGGAACATAAAGCCTACACCATTCTTGTGCTTGACTCTGAAGATGCTGCAGATTCAGCCTGAAAAAGACATCATTGTTGAATTTATAAAGAATGAAGACTTCAAGTAAGAGAAAAAAATAATATGAACGTGTAATTTAAAACAATTAGACTTGTTAGTACAGATGGTAATTCTTTTTCATGGTTTTGCGTATCTTTGGTAAATATAAATCAGATTTGTTCTCCATGGTATAAGGTTTTGGGTATCAGTCATGTTTATTTCCTACTTCTTATCCACCCATTACTTTTTGCAAGTATAAATGTACATATTAGGCCATTGCCCAACCACTTGTTCAGCAACTGCTGCTAATTCCATCAGTCTGTTCTTAAATCTTCTCCTTCTGGTAGCTTTTCAGTTCTGCAGTTCTTCTTTTCCATCAGCCCATTCTGCCCCAATCTTCACAGTATCCTCTTCAACCATTTTTCAAGCTCCAGAATATGACCTTTCCCCACCCACAAATTTCATATTCAAGGTTTCATTACATTCAGCTAAAGGCTAGAACAGAACTCCCATAAATAACAAGGGCTGATTCATATTAAATACTTTTGTTATTCCTACATATATTTGTTTATGCTCAGCTACATTATTAATATGGTGTACATTTTAGCAGTCACAACTCTTAAGAAATACTCTTCAGCTGCAGAAATACTTTTTAGTTGTAAATTTTGTAATAGTTCTCAGAGGTATGGTTGAAATTGAAAATCAATTATTTTCCACAAAAGTGAAAACTTTTACAGTATTTTTACAGGTGGCGGGGGGAGGAACTCCTGCATGGAGTTGAAAAGAAATAACTCAGAAAGAGGCATGGACTACCTATAAGCATAAATCAAATGATTTGGTATAACATGGACATTTTTGAATTAATATCTGTAATGAAATAACTCAGTAGTGAATTCAAATTCCATTATAGAATATTTGTGTCTCTTGCTAATTGTATTGGGAAAAGAAATTATAAATTAATATTTTGTTTTTATCAATTTTTAGATATGTGAGATTACTTGGTGCATTATATATGAGACTGACTGGGACTGCCATAGACTGCTACAAATACCTTGAACCTTTATATAATGATTATCGAAAAATAAAAAACCAAAATAGAAATGGGGGTAAGTGGTGTAACTTTATTCAGTCATTTGTAAAGCACATCATCTAACAGATCTGAATGTGTAAGTAGCAGATACAGACTAAAGTATATAGCCATGTGGTTGTCTTAAATAGCACTATATTCTTGTTTCATGTTAAATGTTTGCCTCTGGACTACTTTGGATAGTATTAATCTTACCTGACAGGAGGAGGTAAGAAGTGCATATTGAATAACTCAAACTGCTATACACAAGTGCACATACTGTACATCCTGCTTTTTATGTAGAAAAAAATTATAAAACATACCTATTGTTTTCTGCAATTTTATCTTAGTGTATTAAGAATGTTACTCTTTTTAAATACAATCTTTTTTCCCCAGAGTTTGAGCTCATGCATGTCGATGAGTTTATTGATCAATTGCTTCATGATGAGCGTGTCTGTGATATCATTTTACCTAGACTACAGGTATATTATCAATTATAAAGAAATTATAAGTCAAACTTTCAGTCGTGAAAAGCTTTCTATACAGTGCATGATTGAATCTTTGCCTTTTGAAGTATTATCTGCATTTAGAAACTTGTTTGTTCTTTGTAGAAAAGATACGTTCTAGAAGAAGCTGAACAACTGGAAACACGGATCAGTGCTTTGGAAGAGGATATGGATGATGTAGAGTCTAGTGAGGATGAGGAAGAGGATGATGAAAAGGTTTGAATCAAGTTTTTATTTTGACATTGAAGTCTTACATGGCATATGCTGATTTTATAGTATAAAAATGTCACCTCCTTTATTTTTTGAGGATATATTGGGATATGATGCTTATTAGCCACCTAGCTTAAGAACTGGAATATGAGGTTACAGGAGGATCTTTTTTCCTCCTCTTGAATCCTTATCAGATTTTTGGGATGAAAAAATGGCTCATTTCCTATTCCATGCACTAAAGCCTCATGGAAATATGTCACCAGATTCTTCCCAGTATTTGGAAGTATTTATCTTCCTTCTCTTTTCATATGTGGATTATTGGAAATGTATTTAATATGCCAACTGGCCTGGGGCCAGTTGTCATTCTTGAGATGGATTAAGACCCTGCCTTTTCCTTGTGCTTATCCTGCTCCCCCTTCCTCTCCATCATGTCAATTTTAATTCAAATTTAATGGTACTATTCTTCTAATGTTTTGAATCAGCATTTTTTATTGTAAGTCACTTAGAATCGCCTTTAGCAAGATGGGTGGCATATAGGTCCATTGAGTCTGTGTGTGCATACAGTTTGAACAAATGTTTGATAGCTTTTGAAATGTCACGTTGCTATAGGTTTTGTTTTCATGTTTTCAGCTGGATAGAGCCCCTTCCCCCGATCACAGAAGAAGAGGATATAGGGATTTAGACAAACCTCGTAGATCTCCAACACTGCGCTACAGAAGAAGTCGAAGTAGATCTCCTAGAAGGTAGCATTTTGGGATCTTTCAACTATTGCTAACCAGCATAACACTAAAAGTATTGTAGTAAATAACTGTATCTCCACTCCTTCCTGTTTAGGCGAAGCCGATCTCCAAAGAGGAGAAGGTAACCATGCAAGATATTTGAATTGACCTTTTTAAAAAATATTTTAAGTTTTATCACTAACAGATTACTTTTTAACAGTCCTTCATTACGGCGTGAAAGACATCGCAGTAAGAGCCCAAGGAGGCACCGAAGTAGATCTAGAGAAAGACGCCACAGATCAAGATCAAAATCTCCAGGTAGTTACACTTGAAGAAAGGCAGTTGTGAATGATTCCTTTGACTTTTAAAAACTTTTTTTTTTCTACAATACACAAAGTTATGTATGTGACAATCAGTAGTTAAAAGCTTCATCCCTTCTTCACAATGCTGTATTATGGTATGGAGCATCAAAGGACTATGTTAAGTACAGGTTGTCCTTGACTTATGACAATTGATCTGAAATTTCTGTTGCTAAGCGATACATTGGTTAAATGTGTTTTGCCCCATTTTACAACCTTTCTTGACACAGTTGTTAAGCAAATCACTGCAGTGAAATTAGTAATATGGTTGTTAAGTGAATTTGGCTTCTCCACTGACTTTGCTTGTCAGAAGATTGCAAAAGATGATTACATGTCCCTGGGACAGTCATGAGTCAGTTGCCAAGCATCTGAATTTTGATCATGTGACCATAGGGATGCTGCAACGGTCCCAAGTGTAAAAACTGTCATATATTGCTTTTTCAGCACTGTTGTAATTTGGAATGGTCACTAAATCAATTGTTATAACTCAAATATTATCTGTATGAGCAGAATCAGTTAAAATTTTGTATCTTATCTCAACAGGGCACCATCGTAGCCACAGACATCGTAGTCATTCCAAGTCTCCAGAAAGGCATGTGTTTAATATTTTGCTATTTCAAAATGGTTCGTAGAAGTTTTGTCCCACAGGAATAATGAGTCTTTATAATTGAGCTGTATGTTCATGTATTTGGACCAATGATTAGGTACTATCTTATTGTGCAAACTTGAATTTTAACTTCTTGATTGTGTGATTTTCCCTGAACTCAAGTTAATGAATACTGAAAAGCTTTTCTTCTTCTTTCAGATCTAAAAAGAGCCATAAGAAAAGCCGTCGGGGAAATGAATAATCTTAACCTGTTTCATGAATTGGAAGCTTTTTTTTCTTTTTGGTTGAGGGGTTCACAGATAGATGCTCCTGTGGCAGCTCAATGTTTTTTGCATTCAGTTTCTTGGGCAATGTAATGAGGACAACGTATATATAGTGGTTTTATCCCTATACTCTGTGCACCAGCCTTAATCTGCTTACATTTCTGAACTGTTTTCGTTTAATGACAGATTTTAAAAAACCAATTCTCTATATTTATGGATCATAATCAAAACAATTCTTCTCACACTCAAAATTCATAGCTCTTTCCTTCAGATTTTCTAGTTAACAATAAGGTTGTGTTATGTAGTCACAGGGTCACTGAGGATAATCTGCTCCAAAGGGTCCAACTTTGATAACTTTAAGACTCATGGACTTCAGTTCCCAGAATTCCTCATCCAGCATGTTCACAGGTCTTAAAAGTTGCCAAGTTTGGACACCCCTGATCTACTTCATCTTTTCCTATTTCGAATCCTTGCACATTTAGAGAAATGACAGAACCAAGACTGTATTTGTATTCATTGCCCTGTTTGATATCTTTAACTAAAAATGGACATCCTTTCAATGTATTTTCCAATCACCTGTTTTTTACAACAATTATTGTAAATGTGAAGCAGGAAGAAAGTTTGTCTTGTAATTTCTTTATTAAAAAAAGTTGATACAGAAGTATGTCTCTTTTAAAAAAAAACATTTTTTTGGACTGACTTATTCGGAACTGATTTAAATTACAAATATTTGTAAAATGAAGGCAATTGTTCTGAACATATTCACTATTAATACATAATAAACAGGAGAGTGCAAATATTTGATTCAGTTCAAAAGCAATCCAATTGAGTTACTGAAATAAAATTTAGAGGTCTGAAAGTTTCAACTTTTGTGCATGTTTAATTTTTCCAAGTTGATTTAGATTTATTTCTAATCTGAATTGCAAATTGGTTCAATCCAATTTGAACTGTACTTGAACTTGTCTATTCCTAGAATAGTAATACTTATGGCACAGATACACATATTTATTAAGATGGAAATATTACTTAGGATTATTTTGCAATAAGTGGGATGAAGGTTGCAGCCTTAAAAATATAGGCAAGTTTAGTGTTACATTTTTCACTAAGTTACTAGAAGGATTTGAACACAATTTCAATGCCTCAAGTTTGTTTTAGGCATCATGAATATTTAATTAATTAGAGCACCAAGATTTTCATGTTGGTAAAAAAGTCAGAAAGCACTTTTTATGTATCAATCTTAGACTCAGGGTGGTATTACCATTCCAGAAATACTTGAACTTAATGAAAATGGCTCTGTTTTGTTCTGTACTTGCTTCCATTAATAGGTAACAGACATATCAGGCATGTGGAGCTATGTATCAGGTTACACGAAGGATAAATCTGAATGTGTCACAGAGTTCAGTGAGCTAAATGGTAACACTTCACAGGCATATGTGAGACTTCTTTTTTAATGTTTATGCTGCAAATACCTTTATAGGTAGACCTCCAAATCCCAAACATTTCCATAACCAAAATGCTAAAATTGATTAACCAACCCTTTACATCTTTTTTTTAAAGTACTGCCATTTAGCATTCAATTCCTAACATGAAAGAAAATATGGCTATAATTTAGTATTTTCCAATTTTTATTTCTTTCCTTTTTAAAAAGTTTTTTGGCACTACATTGTTCAGTAAAGAAAGGCTTTAACACATGAATTCCTTCTAATTTCTTTTTAGAATAGATATAAAGTCTGAACCAAAGTATGAATAAAGCTAATAGAAAATAAACAACTTAATTTTAAAAACTCTCTTTACAGTTTATCAAGATAAAATAAAACACAGTTCCCTTAAAAATAGGGTAATAAAATAGATGACATTTGTATCACTAATTCTTGTGATACTAGTAAAAACTATATTTTATATCTATTTACAAATTATACACTTAAAAAGTTTTAAATAATCTTTTTATCTAAACATGTTGCAATAACATTCCAACCTGATTTTTTCCCATCCCCTTAATTAAACTTCATTTCTTCTGCTGAATAAAATTAATGTTCAAGTGTGGATGTCCTTGAGACAGAAGTGAAAACCGCTGGTTCTGCATCAATAAGCCAGCTAAAAGAAAATTATTGCAGTATATATTAAATAAATTCATTTTATATCTCATGTACATTGAAATTTCAGTCTAAAAATGCTTGGAAATGCTGCTGTACAAAGGCAATGGTTCAAAGGGAAAAAGACCAAAACAGGACAATTTGTGGATTAAATTTATAAAAATCAGCTTCAATCTCATTCTCTAAATATCTACTTTGAACGATCATTGCCTTAATATATAAACTAATAAAAGAGAATATATGTGGAGAATATATTTAGAGTTCAATTGTGTGAAGTCTTTGATGCCTCTGAGCTTGATTGTTTGTTTCAAATATTTCAACACCTAGTTAGGTAATGAAATGTCTCCAAGCAAATACATAAACCAGAAGCCATGTATATATTTCTGGTGCGTGGAATACTTGCTGCAGTAAAATAGGTTAACTCCATATAAAAACACAGATTTTATTTAAATATTAGAAAAAATTAATGTAGCAAGTTAACAAAGATGTGCTACATTTATTCATATTCCAAAATCTATTGTATGAAAAGTTCTGTACATCACACATTTCTTATGTGTGAATAAGGACTCAAAAAGCCATGCTTTTATTTTAATCTATTTCAGAATATATTACTAAGGACTGCAGCCACAAAGAAATGGAAGGTATCAAAGCTGTATCACATTAAAATCTTATCCTACCTTGAGGATAGAAAGGTTTGTTCAATGGGTAACTGGCATTTCCCTGCTGCATGTAGTTTGGAGATATACTGTAAGGCCAGGTCCCTCGAAGAAGAGGAAAATGGGTAGTAGCTCCATGGTCCCAAGGAATAGGTGGAGGTGGATTTCCTTTACCAAACTGCCCTTGGAAACCTTGATCTAATTTTCATTACAAAAGGAAAAAAGAGGAAACACTGTAGATGAAACTGATAGTTTTGCAATGCAAATAATAGCATTTACTCTTTGAAATCTAATATTAGTATAAGCATTGATGTGTGGAAACATTATGTCCTTATCGATAATTGATATTATTTTAAATTAAAACTATCAACCCAGCTAAGACATTTGAAAAAACCCAACAGCATTTTTTTGGAGTCAAGAGTAACCATTTTGTTCAAAAATGAATGAAAAAAATAAATAAAACCAAAAACAATATTAAACAAATAACGAAATCTCATTTGCATCATGTTTTTCAAATATAGAAAGAAAGAGATATTCTGAAAATACAGAATACTTGACAGGTAGTCCTTGACTTATGACAACAATCAGGAAGGGATTTATGGTAGATTGTGGCACCCATGTAACTATCTGATTTTACATTTTTTTAGTGGTCACTAAGCAAATCACTGTGATTAAAAGAACTTGTGATTAAATAAAAGCTGCAGTTTTCATTCTAAACCAGACTAGCAGAAATATAGCAAATCATGGTCATGTGACCATAGGATGCTGAAACCATTCATAAAGGTGATCCAGCTGCCAAATGCCTAGGATGCAGTCACATGACTGGGGAGTTGGCACATTTTACAATGGCCAAAAGTGCTTTATGTGCCATAGCACCTATTCTGGATCCATCACAATTTTGAACGATTGTAAACAGTCTTAAGCCAAGAACTACCTGTAAAGAGAGCATGAACACATCATTTTGGGAATCTTTGAACTATCAAAGAGTTGTTTGTAATATTTTATTGGCTTGATTTGACAACTTCTACTTCTAAGAAAAGCAAACCTAAAGTAAGCCATGGATCCTTCTAAATTTGTTCTAGGAAGTATGGATCAGAGTCATTGTTAGATGAAAACGGAACTATTAAATATACCAGCAGTAAACACTGGTGAGCCATTGGGAAGGAACACATTTCTGACCAGCTATATTTTTTAAAAAGGTATAAAATTCATGCTGGTTCATAAATTACTGTTTTTTTCAGACTATAAGACACTCTAAAGTGTAAGATGCACCTCGCTTTTGGGGAAGAAAACAGGAAAAAAAATCTGCCTCCCAGCAATGTGCCTCCTTGCAGCAAACAGCAGACAGCCGGGTCAGCTTCAGCACAGCTGATTAGAAGCAATTGATTGTTAGTTGACAATCAGCTGTTTCAGGCTGCAAGGACCGCCATCGCCTATTGCCGCCTCCACGCGCCCCATTTTTGACCTCTGTGCCAGTGACGGTATTCTACCGGTTTGGCCCAATTCAGACGAACCAGTTGTAAAAAATGTTATAGTTCGGCCAAACCAGTAGTAAAAAAAACAGCTGCTAGTTCTGCAGAAACTGTATTTTTTTCTCTCCATGATCAGCTGTTCTGACAATCTGTATAACCCCCCCCCCCCCGTGCTCTTTTTTTGCCTCCTGGGCCTCAGGGAAGCCTCCTAGGAGCAAAAACGGCCTCCCAGGAAATTTCCCTGAGGCTCAGGAAACCAAAAAAAAAAGAGCGCGGGGTTTTTTTTCCTTGCAAAAAAGCCCCGCCCACCCAGCTACATGGCCACGCTCAGCTAGCCCATGCACAGAACTGGTAGTAAAAATACTTGCACCCCACCCCGGTCTGCGCGCCCCATTTTTGGCCCGTTCCAGGCAGCGGGGATCAGAACGGGCTAAAAATGGGGCACATGGAGGTGTCAATAGGCAATGCGATCCTTGCAACCTGAAATAGCTGATTGTCGGGAGGCCGATCCACCCGATAATCAGCTGCTTGTGCTAGTCAGGCTGTGCTGAAGCTGACCAGGCGGTTGGCTGCAAGGAGGCAAATTGCTGGGAGGCAGAGGCCAAACAGTGGGGATTGGCGGATGGGCAGGGCTTCAGCAACATTCACTGTGTAAGATGCACAGACATTTCCACCCACTGGGGATAGGGGGGGGAGTGCATCTTATACACCAAAAAATATGTATTTTATCAAAGTTTTGATCTAAGTACATCAATATGCAGGATCTTTAAATAAATTGGGTGGAGTCATAGGGCTAGACACAAAGATGTGGTCATACCAGGCCATCCTTGTTCTGTCATATATGTATATCACTCCTGTCCCATCTAAAGCTACTTTTGATACTATTTTTAGAGCAGCATTAAGTGCAACATGAGAAAATACAAATGAAAAACAAAATGGGACAAAGTGCTTTCAGCTTATGCCTAGATCTGATGTGTTGATTCTCTAATCCAGTTCACATTTGCTAGCAGATTTTCACAAGAAGATCAGCCTTTTCTTTCAATATCATGTCTATATACACAATGCAAATGCTTGAGCATTATTTTTTTACTTTTCAGCTGTTAATGTCTTGGACTAAGTATTAAGCAAATCAATCTTCCTTAAGGCATTTTCTTATAAGCAGCTGATTAGCAGAATCAAATGAATGAGCTCAGAAATGGTTAGCAAACAAAACATCAGTATTTGTACAAAGCATGTGGCAATAGAGGAAAATTACCTGAATTCCCCACTGTGCCATTGTTCACCAGTGAGCTTAGAGTCACGGGGTTGTGCCAGGGTCCCTCATGAGAAGTGCTGGGGATTCCCACAGGCCTGGCAGCAGGCTGTGCAAAGATGATACTAGGATCATTCAAGCTTATGGTGCTCTGATTATTGGGTGGGTTGCTGCTGCCAGCTCTCACCGAAAATGGAACGTTTGTTGCGTGAGGAGGATTACCCGGTGCAGAGTGAATAACAGGCCAGGAGGTGTTAGGAAATGGAATTTGGTGGTGGTGGGGCATTTGAAATATCCCCAAATTAGGCAAGGTGGAATACTGACCTGGGGGAGATTGGGCAAAGTTAAACAAAGGCAGCTGGACCTGGTGAGGTGACTGTGCCCCTTGTTGGGGCGGCAATGTATGCTTAGACTGGGATACTGATTGAGGCTGACTCTGGTTAATGGAGGCTGGTGGAGAGGAATTCTGGGTAAATTGCTGAGGCTGTGGAGAGTAAGATGGCTGATGCGAATCAGACTAGAGAAGGAGGGGAAAAAGAATTGTATTTGGATTAGTTTACCAGTTAAGTGATTCACCGTGCTCCTGACAGATTAAAAAGTTGCCACAAAGGAGCTTCTACTGTTTCAGCTCAAGAAAATGAACAAAAGACAATCCTTGACTTACAATTGGGATCAGAATTTGGATTGACCAAACAGAGCTTTAAGCAAGATGTCATGTGACTGCTTCATTCAATAACTACGATCCTGGCACTCCAGGTTGTGGTCATTAAGCAATTTCATAGGGTTTTAATGGACAAAGTCCCAGCTAAGGAGTTCATGTTGAGGATAGGGAAAACCCTGTGAGACTGTCTGGCTCTGAAAATCCTTCATGCAAGCAGGATTTTCAGTGCCAGAACAAAGATACATTTGTAGGTTGCCTTTAAAAGGCCACCCAGGGCTCTCCTCACGACCTAAGGTAGCCTGTACTCCTTATGTGACTCCTGTCTCTTCACTCTGACAGCTGCTGAAATCCAAGCATGCAATTCCTTAGGAAAGACAGGCATTCACTGAAATAAGTTTGTAAAGGAGCGTTTCCCAGTAAAGAAATATTCCAAGGATCTGCTTCCTCTGTAGGAATCTGTTTAATGGTATGCAGGAGGAAGGGAGGGGGGAGAAGGAGATTGGTTTCAAGATGAAGAGTAAAAGGGAGAAGAAGTGTGTTTTATCAAACTTTTTCTCTCCATCTTCCTTCTTTTCATCAGGCTACAGGCACACATGTTATTGCGAGGGATAACAAACTTATTTCAACAAACTTCCACATCTCCTAAGAAATCCTGCATGGAGCTTTACTGTGCTTAGATTTTGGCAGGTGCCAGAAAGGAGATGCAACAGTAATATAAGGAGCCTGGGCTGCCTCAAACAGATGAGGGAAGAAGCCCTGGGAGGTGAGGCTTACTACAGGTCATAGTCAAGTATCTCTATGCTCAGACACTGAAATCTTTCTTGTTAAAATCCAAGTGGAAAGCATTGTTTCTGGGAGAACCAGCAGGGAAGATTGTAATCAGTCCTGAGTGTGAACAGATTGTCAACTACCCAGACTGCAATGACATGATGGTAGCAGGGAGTATACACGTGACATTTTGTGATGGTCATAAGTGCTTTATGCACCTTCTTAGGCCATCATAACTTCAAATAGTCTTCAATCAACCGGTTGTAAGTCAAGGACTACCTGTAAATTTTTCACTGGTTCGAGTTTTGTACATAAGGTTTCTACTACTAGAAGATTGATCTTACGTACTCTTCTGACGAAGTTCTCTTTTAAGTAGAGTAAAACATATAACTATAAACATGATCTTTAATTTTCATACTGCAGTAGCATATTCATTAATTCAATTATTTCAATTACCAAAAATAAAGCCTTAATCTATGATTTTTGAGTGTGTATGTATATAATAGCTTAAATGAGACAGCTATAAATCTTGGAAAACAAACTACTGACCTGTCCATGAGGAGTTTCATTGTAAGAATCATCATAAGTACTTATAACTACAGTTGCTATAGAATTGCTAAAGATTTTTATACTGTCAATGCTTGCTTACTTATACAAAACATATTCATAAAAACACTGAAAATATAACTTACACATTCTGATGGTTGTCTGGTGCGCAAGGGTCTTTCCACCTGCTGTTGAATTGATCCAGTGACTTGCTGTGAATTTACCAAATTTCTGACTAATTGAGGAGCTAAATGATCAAATATAAGGAATGTATGGTATAATTTAAATTAAGCAATCAAACTTCAAATAAATAAGTGCAAAGAAAGGCACATTTACAATCAGAATTGTATTCATGGATCTTTAGTAGCAGCACTTTATGCTAGGGATAGATTACAACAAATATATATTTTTCCTACCTTTAGGAAAAATTACTACTGCAAAACTCACAATATTCATTATTGCTATTTGTTTGGATCCTTCACTGTTAAATTACCAGTTATAAACCTTCATTTATTAATCTGTTTACAGCAAGATTTTACGAAATTCATGTTTGGTTAAGTTAACAAAATTTCATTTTTGAAAATTATTTTTGAAAAAATGTAAGGAAGAGCTGTTAAATCAGTATTATGCAGGGCAGAATGACAAGCATTTCAAGATGTAAAGATTGCAAAGATTAAAGCCAGAGTATGGCTAGAAATTACTGTTGCAGGTCATGAAAAAATGTAGCATGAGAAATAAGCTAAATATAGAAGCAACATATAGACCTACATTTCAACAGCAATAACTGATAAATCATGCATTTAGTTTGTAAAAGATGTTTAGGGGAAAAAACTTGGCTACAATAATTCTTATCAAATATAAGGTGGAAAAAATAATTTAAAACAAGTATAGAAATCTTTTTTCTATTTAGTCCAAATACAATTGCAATAATTAATTACATGAAACTTATTAACTGTATTATAAATAAGATGAATAAAATACATTGCTTTGTCATTACCCTTCCTGTAACTCACTCCTCTTAGATTTAAATAACTGGATTAATTAAAAATTATCCATTCCAAAGAAGTTAGTTACTTATAGATGCACATCTGCTTTTGCCATCATTACAGTGCAGTCGGGCATCACAACTGGTAATGTTGAACTCATCTTACCAATCATTTCTATGGATAGCAAAAATTCCCCTGAAATTCCTTAAAGCCAAGTAAAATTATGCACAGGCTTTGATGAATAACTATCCTAGCAAAAATCACATTTTGGAGTCAATCAGAACAAAAGCCACAAAAACAGAACTGGAAATACAGGATACAAAACAGAAAATTGGAAAATCTATTTTACCTGCTATACCATTGCTTCTTTGTCTTGTTTGTTTGAATTCAGGACAATCTCTTCTAACATGTCCCATGTCACCACACATAAAACATCTCTTTTCTCTGGTATCTCTTTCTTCCTCCTTTACTTCTTTTTCATCATCTCTTTCATTCTCCTTTTTCTTTACCCTTAAGAAGAAAAAACACAGAAAGGAATGCCTTATAGTATCCCTAAAAAGTATAACAAAATGTGAAAAAATATTTTTAAAAAGATAACAAGAGTATGTAGGTGCAAAGTAAAAGAGGGAAAGAATATTTTGAAGATTGGAATACTGCAATACTATTTTGGTCACCATAATGTAAAAAAAAATATTGAGACTCTAAAAAGAAAACAGAAGAGCAACAAAGATGATTAGGGGACTGGATGCTAAAACGTATCTCATCACTCCTTATCACCCATCCCCCTCACTTGTGATTGTATGACTGTAACTTTGTTGCTTGTATCCTTACAATTTATATTGACTATTTTCTCGTATGATTTGATTGCTTATTGTACTCTATGATTATTTTTAAGTGTGATACCTGATGATTCTTGACTCTTGATGAATCTTTTTTTATGTACACTGAAAGCATTTGCACCAAGACAAATTCCTTGTGTGTCCAATCAGACTTAGCCAAAAAAGAATTCTATTCTATTCTATATAAAAAAAAAAATTGGGTACATCTAATTTAATGAAAAGAAGGACTTAGGGTGACATGATAGCAGTGTTTCAATTTCTGAGGGGTTGCCACAAAGAAGAGAGAGTCAACCTATTCTCCAAAGCACTTGAAGGCAGGACAAGAAGCAATGGATGGAAACTAATCAAGGAGAGAAGCCACCTAGAACTAAGGAGAGATTTCCTGACAGTCAGAACAATTAATCAGTGGAACAACCTGTCTCCAGAAGTTGTGGATGTTCAACACTGGACATTTTTAAGAAGAGACTGTGGACAACCATTTGTCTGAAATGATATAGGGTTTCCTGCCCGAACAGGGGGTTGTACTAGAAGACCTCCAACCCTGTTTCTCTGTTATTTCAGGCTCATTTTATGAAAGAGAGAGGCATATGTTCTTACTAACCTTCTTCTTTTAGGGCAATCCTTCATATAGTGACCAATTTTGCCACAGACACGACAACACCTGTCATTTGGAGCTAGTTCTCCATCAGTTAATACTTTGGAATTGAAAAAATATTCCTGAAAGAGTTGGAAACATATATTTACCAAAAACATATTCTATATTCATTTTCCAGAGAGAGAGCACAGGTAAATAACACTTTTATGTCTTACTAACGAAGTCATTTATTAAGGAGAAAGGTGTTTCAACCAGATATTCAAAACTTCAGCAAACAGTGAATGTGTTCATATTTTGGGGTTATTTTCCATGTGTCTGTCTGTCTGTGGATATCTACATAGAAGTACTGATTATCAAACTTTTATAGGCTTACATTTCCAAGACAGCATGCACTTCTACATGATAGGTAAGTAAGTAGGTAGGCAGACAGCCCATAGCATATGCAAAACAAAGGTTCATATTTTTTTTAGGATTTGCAGAACAATTATTTTAATAATTTCATGAGGAAAGAAAACACAGGAGAACAGTCTGAGAAAAGCATGATTCTATTAAGTACAACCTGCTCTACCAGCATAACACATATATCTCCAAATCAATTCAATGGAATATATAGTGCAAAATAATATTTAATGTATTTGAAAGATATTTGAAATATCCTACAGCACAACAACAAAAAATACTTGCTCATTTATTAATAAGGCAGAAGAACTTACAGCTTCTCTTCCTGAGATTGGATAGTAAGGGGTACCAAATAACTTTCTCCCGTTGATTAATGCTTTCATTATGAAATTGGTCACTTTGGATTAAAAAAAAGAGACATTTTTTAAAAAGCTATATTATTTTTGAAGTTTATTCAGTTGAATAGTACTTTTTCTATACTTACTTTTTCTGGAAACTCCTGCACCAAGATTATGATTCAGGTCAAAGGGATCTGAGTGATAACAACCAACATTAAAAGAGGTTTTTTTAAAAAAGTAAGTAATGCACACGTTTCTTTACAAAATCTACAAATGCAGTTTGTAGTTTGCAGTTTTTCAAATATGTTAGTATAATGTAGTATAAATGAGGAAGACTCTTCAGAAGAACACACTGATTTATTAAACAAGAAATATTCAATAACTACCTTCAATAGCAATGCATTTGGATGTCCACTGTTTCTCAAATGTGGTTAACAGCTTCTTCTGCCGAATGCTGATGACATATTCTTTGAAGTCAAATTCTTCAGTGTAAAATCTCAGTAACCCTAACCAGAGTTCTCCCAGTGACTCTGTGTTTTTCCCAAAAGAAGGTAAACGTTTTTTCTGTATAAAAGTTATAGCATAAACATATTAAGAGAACAACTTTTTCAAAAATAAATATAATGATTTTAACCAGAAAGCTTCTAAAGTAGCACACTACAAAATATCTATTGCTGTCTTTTATGATTATCTATTAACAGGGTAAGAGGAAAAGTGATTAAGGTTTTAGGATAGAAAGCTGAAGCCTTTTGAATTCTAATCCCACCTTAGCCGTGAAAGCCAGCTGGGTGACCTTAGGCCTGTCAGTGTCTCTCAGCCCAACCTACTTTACAGGGTTGTTGTAGGGAGTGTAAGAGATAGTGTGTTGAATATGCTACTTTTGAGTTATTTGTAAAAATAACAAAAAGGGGGGATACAAATAAATAAAAGTGTTTTCTCCACAAAATTTTCTACTTATGCAAGCTCAAAGTAATCTTTCCTGATGATCTTATTATGGTAGAGGCAAAACATTTATTGGATGAAATATGCATTTGTTTTGAAAAGGAAATCTCTGCCTAAAATATGATAGATGCTGATAGAATCTCTCTTCTGTGGTAGCCCCAGTTTGCTTTATCTATATTCAAAAAAATACCAGCTTTTTTTTTTCCTTAAGAAAAAAACACAGAGAAACACAAAAATATGTAAGCTACGTCATACTAATCTTCACTACAAAACTAGCAAAGACTTTTATTTATTGGTCCAATTCTAATACTTCCCCATATTACCTCAGCTACTTTATCCAACAATAAAAGACTGGAGAGAAAGTTCCTTTTTTAGTTTCCTGAATGGCGAACGTATTGCTGGCAGACTATACATAGTATAATTAAAGCAGACCTAATAAATAATTAATAATTAATTGATTATTCCAATATGAGGACTTTACCAGTTCATCTGTATCATCAAAAAAGAAAGCATTCCAACCATCAACCATCCTCTGCGGGATCTGCTGCCCATCAAATATCTATATCACCAAGAAAAATAAGAGCAGAGAATTACAGAAACTAAAAGCATTCCCAATATAAAAATATGTGTTACTTATCTGATTATTTCTAAAAATATGAATAATAAAAGAACCTCTTCTCAAACTTTCAAGGAAACCATAAATCTCTGACCCAGAATACCAGACAAATGCACAAGAATGGTGGGGGAAATGTGATCTGATTGTGTTAGTGGTAAGGGTAACAGAGTATACTTTTGCTAATAAAGAGATTTGGGAGTAAAAAAGGGTTATCAAGTAGACTTTGTTTGATTTCAGAAATCGAGTTAAAATCAAATGCTAGCCACATTTGGCTAAAAACATAACTTACTTGTTTTTATTTGTAGAATAACCAAGTCACTTCCAGATATTTTAAATTATAATTCCACAGTGCCTAATTATTAGTCATGTTGACTAGGGATTATGCAAACTAGTTCAAAATATCCAGATTACCTCCCCTTATTATAGACTTTGTTCAGACTTTTGTTAGGAAGGAAACTCTACATCTTATGAGGAAAACTACTGTATATACAACCCATGTGAAATAGCTAGGAAAAGATCCAAATTTGATTCAGTAATTCTTCAAAAAGAACTCTAACCAACACCTCATAAGAAAATTATAACAAGAACAGACAGAAATCTCAAAACTGTTTTCTATCATAGTTGGTTTTTTTCCTTGAATATTTACCTCTTGAAGTACTGGGATTACTGGTGGCTCTCTCTGTTGTAAGAAGTATAATACCATGAGAATATAAGCATATGAAGAAAGACTTCCTCTGGATGCATCTCCAATATCACAACGCTGTTCAAACATTTTCAATGCAATAAACATATAGTTATTTTGAGTAACAAATATATCCTCAGAATAGAAACTAAGGAAAAACATTTTATGCCAAACCAAAAAATGTTTCAGTAAAACATAACCAGAGTCAAAGGCACACTGTTACTGAAATTTCATACTTCAATTTAGAAATGCCTTTCTAGGAACAACTAAATTGGCATCATGAGAAACTATAGGAGCATGAATGTCTCAACAGAATGTAACAGAGCACGAGCTATTTTGTTTATGTATTTTATCCATCGATAAAAAGTACAGTCATTCACTTTAAATAAGCAGAACTCTATTTGATCATTCACTTCAAGAGAGTGAAAAGAGTGGAGAGTGAAGAGAGAGATACAGATATACATACATATATACCACTTGAAAACAAAAACACTTTTATTCTGTTCTTCAATATAATGTCAGCCATGCCACCACATTAGTTTCCTTGAACGTACAGATGTGAATATCTATCTACTGACTCATAAATTTTCCTCTTTTTTATTACAGAATTCTGCTGGGTCTTCTGAAATGTGTGGACAAAACTATATAGGGGCCTTTGTATCATGTGATTTTTTTTCTCTTTCCTTGGGGATAATGCAGTTAGTAACATAGACAGTTATAGATGTATTGATGGTGGGTGAAATAACAAGGTCATTTTCTCTGTATAATTTAGATTGCTGTTTTTGGTATCAAATAAATCAATGCATATTTCTGTAGCTTGAATTACTGAGCTAGTTATCTTAAATTAATGAACAATTATTCTACCTATGGTAATTAATCTATTTCCCAAAGTAGTATCCTTACAGTTCAAGTCTGCCTATGCACATTAAAAGACATCACACATAAAAATTGCTCCAAGGCCTACTTTGCATCCTGATTTTTATAGATTTCATTTTGAATAAGTCCTGACACAGGAAATACTAGCAGTCTATTACACCATATAAAAAGTCAGCCAATAATAATACAACCACATCTGAAGGCCAAAATAATAAATATGTATAATTAGAAAACAAAGAGAATTTGGATTCACAAGAAAAGTTTGCAAATAAGAGACAATGTGGCCAAGGATATACACAACTCACTGCCATAACATTATTTAAACTTTCTGCATTTAATGGGAACTTGAAGATTTTTAAGATGCCCATTTGACTAATTAAAGTTCCCAAACCCCTCTCTTAAAATGACTTCTGGTCCTACCAGCTTTTGGAATTTGCCCTTGACATGTTCAAGCCAAATGAATCTGTAACATTCACTAGTGAATCTAAATCCAATTGAGACACAAGTGTACTTTTAACAATTCAGCATAGCAGCCATCATATCTTTAGTGCAATTAAAATATAACCAGTATTTGAATTAGCCTCAATTATTTGATGGAGGAATACTGAACACAGCTTGTGTTTTAAAATCACATTAATATTGCATTCACCTTTGCAAAAACTTTCATTGTATATCCCAAATACTGCACTCTTGGATCAATGGCTGCGTAAGTTGCAAGCATTCTTGTGTTATGCTGTGCCTAGAAAATAAGTATATCAGATTATATTCAATAGAGTAACATTAAGGTGTAACCCATTATACAGATCATGTAATAGCTGAGACCAGAGAGGTAGGAACTAGTAGTTCTTGGGTACAGAGAACTATACTGTAATGTAAATGTATATTTACTGAGTCTCAGAGCCATCAAGAGGCTAGCTAATTACCTATGAACTCGAAATGGGAGGAGGGAAAAGAACTTGGGAGGAGAGGGGTGGTGGGGTGGGATGAGGCTCTGACTTTTTTGCACTATAGCAGACAATCAGTTTTGTTTAAGGTTTCATTCTTGACTGCAAGTAAGATTCTAAACATAGACATCTGTTTGACCATACAAATACTAAAATGATGAAATATGCATTGTGAAACAATTTCATTTATTTTTCAAATTTATTCAATGCTCATCTTATTGTCTCAGTGACTCTGAGCAGCAATCATAATACATACAAGCTCTGCCCTTTCAAACTTGAATCCTAGTCTTATATGCAGAAGAACTTGCATGATTGTAACACACTACCTTGCCTGCTCCCACTTCTCCTGAAGATATGATTCTAGCTTAGCTGACTCAAGACTGTTAAATCTAAATGCTGAATGGAGGTCAAATGTCTGGAAAGCTGTGATTTATTGCTAAGATATGCTGTAAACTTAACAGATCATCACAAAATGAGATTCTATAGGCCTCTGATTGATGTAAGGGTTTAAATTTATTGCAGGTATCCCAAATAAATTAAAAGTGCAATAAATGAATATTAGGTAATAAAATATACAATGAAATCACTTATGTTTACACAGAAATAGCATTTTATGAGTAAAATGTAACTAACTTCTCAATAAATGAGCACAGAACTACAATTGGGACATTGCAACTGGGTAAAGTGCTCTTTTAATTAACTTTATAATTCAATAATTCATTAAAGTATCGCTTATTTTGTGTAGACACTGATTGCAATTTTTAGACTTGGCCAAGGAATACACATCATGCATCTGGAAGAGGGGCAACTCTGCCAGCTTAGGGATCATACCATGTTTGAATGGCATAACAAGCCACATTTTTAAAAAAGGAGGGAGTCTTAGGAATGTATCCTGAGAGCGGAGAGTGATATATGATAGCTGGAAAGATGTCACAATGAAACTAGTTTTCTCTCATTCCAGAGTGAAGGATATGGAATAAAGGATTTAAATTACAAGAAGGCAGATTCCAATTCAATTGCTGAGAAAGAAATCCTAAGAGAAAGAACAATTCAACAGCACAATAAATTACAGAATGGATCTCAACTCCCCTTTGTTAGATATATTTAAGCAGAAGCCAGATACATATCTAGCAGGGATGCTTTAGATTTTCGTACTGAGTTGACTCATTGACCTGCATAGTTTGATTTAGGACTTCATGATTATTCATGAATATTAGGGAGTGAAAAGGCTGCCAGAAACAACTGTAAGACTTAAAACACCAATTTTGCTTTTCAATCTCCTCCAAATATAAGAAAGGGTCCACATTTTGATCAAACTTGTGAGGATGTGGAGCTCTGAAATCATAAAAAAGAATTTGATAAGTTGTCCAGTTCCCAGGCTGCACATCTTTGCATAAACAATATTGCTATTCTAAACATCTGTGGTGCATAAATTTTGAAGGGAGGTATTATTATACTTAGCATTTGGGAAATCGATGATCCTTATAATGTATAGAGTAAAATGAATATTATATGTAAAATTTTAATTGCATCTATATGGAAATCCAGAAAAATAGCCTATCTATAATCCTTATTTCATTATACTGAGCATTTTTCATTAACAAAAAGATACTTGCCAGTGTGTTGTATAAGCTGATATCACCTTCTAAGCCACTTTGTCTGTGTTCAAATTTTACTATAGGCACTTTGGCTGTTGTTATAGGCAGAATGTTTCTTAAACCTGCAAAAGTAAGTAATAGTTCTTAAAACTAAGAATAATAAATACTAAGTAAAACTGAAAAAAATATATACAATACTATTCAATATGCAACACCCTAATCTTACCTGGATGTTTTTTAAGAACTTTTGCCAAGCTTTCAATAATTTCCTTACAATTTAATTTCTGGAGAAAATGAATAAAAACACTGTATTATTCACAACATGCTACAAATACTTCCAAGAACAAAAGTATGCAAAGCTATTTCAAAAGAATTACCTCTGCATTTTCATAGCCTTCTAGAGTCATGCAGATATCCAGGTCACTATCACGGAATCCAAATCCATTCTTTGAAGAGCCAAATAGGCACAGCCTGGCCTTGTCTGAACAAAATAAAGAGAGAGACAGAGATCCCCATAATGGAGAAAAGAGTTTCATAATCAAAAGAATTCATACTCTTATGAATTCCAATGTAACTATCAATGGTTATTTATAAGTGGTCACTTTTTCCTATAATCCAATGCTTGCTTTAACACAGCGGTCCCCAAATTTTTTGGTTTTGATGGCGGCAGCGGTCCCCAAACTTTCTGACGGTGGCAGCGGGAGAGACAGGATGGTTTTGTGCATGCATGTGCTGCTTGCACAAATACAGCTTTGGCATGCGTGCTCGCCCACTGATTGCACGGCCCAGTTCCCAAAGGCATGGACCAGCAC
Organism: Laticauda colubrina; assembly: GCA_015471245.1. NCBI lineage: Eukaryota > Metazoa > Chordata > Lepidosauria > Squamata > Elapidae > Laticauda > Laticauda colubrina. Next base: position 40,583,227 of record BLBF01000020.1, on the reverse strand, counting down.
CAGGCCATGGGGATCCTTGATCTAACATCTATGAATATTTGATTGTGAACTGAAACACACGTTTCCTTTATTAATCATGCATATAAAATAGTACTGTGAACTATCTCAGAATAATCTTACTTTACAACACAGGTATCAAACTCGCGATGTCACGTTGTCGTATCACAATCCTTTTCCCTTTCGCTAAACTAGGGGTGGGCATGGTCAGTGTGTGACACATCTGGCCTGTGGGCCACAAGTTTGACACCCCTACTCTATAATATTTAGGGATCAAAAAAAATGCATTTAAAATGCAAAATACACACACAATTGAGAAATATATAAACATTTGGGTCTTAACAATATGACCATTTTACCTAGTTATTTTTCAAATTATACTAATGCACACATGCAGTGATTTAAAGGCAAAGGTTTCTCCTATCCAGTTATGTCCAACTCTAGGGGATAGTGCTGTTTCTTAGCTGAGAGTCAGCACTGTCCGAAGATATTTCCATGGTCATGTGGCTAGCATGACCATAAACTGAGGGGCACAGAACACTGTTACCTTCCCATCAAAGTGGTAGCCATTTATCTGCTCATATCTGCATGCTTTCAAACTGCTAGATGGCACAAACTGGGGCAAATAATGGGAGTTCACCCTGTTGTGAGGTGCTTGGGTCTCAAACTGAGGCTGTCAGCTTTCCAGCTGACAAGCTCAGCATCAACCATTCTAGCACTAATCAGAATGTTTTCCAATTTTTTAAATCTAATTAATTACTGCTGCTTGTCATCAATTTCTTTAGTTTGAAAGCACAGAATCTTTGGAAGATTTTCAAAGGATGTGGAATAACCTGACCATGTTCTTGACACCTCTTATCTAAAACATCACCTCATTAATGTTAAAGAGAAATGTATAGGGCATTAAGGTCCTATTATAAAGATAGATATGGACAACTTAATACTTTAGAATTATGTAATTTTGATACTGTGTTGTCAAGGCAACTTATAATTTTAATATGTTGAACTGTATCCAACTAGTGCAAATATATTTTCTTCACATGCCACAGAAATATCCTTTCCTTTCTTCCCCTTAAGCCCTCCATAATCTACTTTTAAACTACATCAAAACATCTTCCAATCCTTAAGAGCACTGGAATGTAAAAAGAATTGGGATATAATTAGTTTAATATTAATTTATTAGACCCAGGCTTCACTAAATCTTTCCAAAAGTCCATTGAAACCAGTAGAAATTGTAGTAATTATTAATTTCACTAAATCTAAATACAATTTTATTCATTTAATATTTGTGGTAGGATTTCTGCTAAGATGGAAATATGGTATGAAATATTTCACATTTTCAAAGCACTGTTTAGATGTCTATAACATATGCTTTTGTTGACATAAAGACCTCTTACCATTATATTCTTTCCGAATGAATCTTTCCAAACTTGCCAGAATCTGCTCTCGATTTTGTTGTTCTGAGAAAGGAGGTGACAATTCATCTAGACAAATAAAAAATAATTGAGGCATTTGGCAGTATCTAAAGCCAAGCATAAGTTATCTTTCAATTAATTTTTCTATGAACTTGTACTGTATTCTGTATTATTTACAGTATGTTACAAGGGTTTCATACAACACCAATTTGCAACCTCTCATTTTTCTAATTGTTTCCTTAAATCTAAATCTTTTTTTCTCTCTCTCAAAAAAAAATCCATTTTAGAATTACAAAATCTACTGATTTCAAAAGTCTTCTTGACATTTTTTATAAACTTTATTGTCAGATACATGGCAAAGTTCAAACTGTCATGTTTATCTGTATGTGAATTGAAACACAGGAGACTGTGTTATTGATGGCAATACATAAATATATTTCCACTGAGTTAAGTTAAAAACTCATAATAATGTAAGCCTCGACAAAAATTTGAACCTGTTCAAAAAAACAAAAATGTTACTTACCAAAGCACCTTTTACATACAAGATCAAGTATTTCTCTAAATCTATTTGTCATTGGTGGTAGTGGGTTTAAATCAATTTTCTTAAAATCTTCTGGACAATCACTTTTGGAATGGCCATCCCTTTTGCAGATACTGCATACTATAGTTGGAGGCTTTGAAAAAAAAATAGTATTTTACATTTAAACTGAGTTATTTCTCTAAATGGTACGTGTTGACTTATGTATGTTTGATAGCGGAAATACATTGTTATATAGTTCAATAAGAAAATTAAAATTAAATAAATGAAATAGCTTAATACAATATAAAAGGACTTTTGATTTTATTTTACCTTTCCAGAAGTCAAAATAAATTTATCGAACACATAATGCATGTCTTCTGTGGTGACTTCATCTCTAATGTCTTGAGTCTCCTCTACTGTTTTGCAATTGTGCGAGGTAGCTGATATGCTAGTGCCTGAGCACATGCTATCTGTTGGATATTCCATCACTGAATCCAGTCTTTCAGTGTCAGATAATCCACTAACAGAATCTGTATCAAGGAATTTATGTTCATTAAAAGCACAACAGTGGCTTAGTTCTTCTTCAGCTGAAAGCTCTTGATCCTTTCTTTTAAGTGATTTGTGTTCCAATTCACAGCATTCATTACTAATAAACGATACAGTTTCTTCTCTATCTCCAGAGTCTGTGTTGATAATTTCTGAGTTTACTAAAAAGCTTTTAAGTTTCTCAGTACATCCCCTAGTCATAGATTCCATTTCATTACATTCATTACATTTACACTCCTGTAAATTACATCCATGACCAGGTTTATGTTTTCCTGTAATATTGGTCTGCTGTGGAAGGCAACAGTTAATTACAGGTTCTCCAGTTCTTTTGCTACCTATTTTTCCCTTTTCCTTTTTCTTGGTATCTGTTTTGGGCTTAGTCTCATCCTTACTCTGGGGACATGCAAAGTATTTATACGCTGTCCTGAACCTCTCCAGGATGTATTCAAACACCATCTGGCTGTTCAGACTCCGTGCAACATTTCTTTTTAGTGCAAAGGGATCTAAGAAAAAGAAAACAAAATAAATTAGATACTGCTTTTCAATTAGGGTTTCAAAGATGAGGTCAATATACTGCATTTTAAATAGACCTGTTACATTTTAATTCTTTGATTCCTGAAAACATTTAACCTATTATAAAATTACCTTGAAGTAGTCAGTTTTATTTTACAAAAAGAAAATTATTTTAAAATAAACATTTATAAAATTATCAGATATTGACTGTGATCTAAAAAGAATAGAAACAAGAAATTATTTTTTAAAAAATATTTTAAAATAAAGCAAATATTCTTGTCATTTTCAGAATTGTTTTCATATCTACTTTTATCAGTTTAACTAATAAACTCTGTAAATACCCACGTTTTTTAAAAATTAACACAACATAATACAAAACATATCTATAGATCATATGCAAAAAGTTTTCTTCTTGAATCTCCTTTGTTGTAATGTTAATATATGAAAAACAAAGAGCAAAACAATAAAGAAAGACTGCCATTCTCCTTAGCGTGGTACTCAACCATTTTCTTTTCTGTTTTATTTCTATCTACAGTAACATCAAAGTGTGAGGAAAAAGGATTGGTGTAGTTCTTGCCAACAATTAATTACTTATAGCAACCTAACATCATTAATTCTCTACAAATATGATCTGTTTAGTCATACAATTAAATGCAATTCACTGTAAGCCTTTAAATTAAAATTTTTACTTATGAGGCAGCTGTATCAAGAATGAAAATGCCACAAATACATTTAAAAACTAAAGTTTTTATAGCATACGTCACTGTGTTATATATGCAAAATCAGATATGTCAGGCAACTGGTAAATCATTGAGAAGAACTTTTACAAAATGCCATACCTTCAATGGCTATTCGCCTTTTGGGCCAGTTTTTGTTTTCTCTGGTTAAAAGTTCTTGTACCCGTATGCTGATAACATATTCTTCCAAAGCAAATTCCAGTGTATAAAACTTCAACAATTCTAACCAGAGTTGTCCCAGAGATATCTGGTGTGATGTTTCCAATGATAATGGAGACTGAAAGAAGCAGGAAAAATGGGGTGGGGGGGGGTGGGGGGGGGAGAAAGCTTATCCTGTTTTATTCTCATAGCTTATCCTGTTTTATTCTCAGGTCATTAAATGAAAATACTAATAAAAAAAGTACTTCGCAATTAAAAGGAATCACTTACATGGCCTTTTTTCTCCTTTGGATTATTCTGAACGTCTGACTCCAAGGCTGCTGTATTCTTATTACCATTTCTGTGCTGTTCTCCTTTAGATTTGCCTTCTACAGTATTCACATTTTTCCCTCCATTATTTGATAGTTTGTATTCCCACACTACAAGCTTCTTCTCTTTTATTCCCTTCAGTTGATAATCATCAGCCTTCTTAGAATCAAAGCCTTCAATCTAAAAAACAAAGTACTTTTTATATGTAATAAATTTTATAAGATGAACAGTTATATTATACTATAAATAATAGCTGTATCTAGTTCTGATTATGAATCCTAAAGGTTCTTTAGGAACTTTCCCAGCAATTTTTGAATAATTCCTCAATACCATTCAATAAATCATATGGTTAAGTTAAAAGCTTACCCAGTTGCCTAAATATGATGGTAGGATACGTGGTTCTCTTTGTTGAAGGAAAAATATTATCATTAAGGCAAAGGAATATGAAGGGATTCCACCTTCTGCCTGGCAGTCAATATGACAGAGCTATAAAAAAGAGAAAATTATGTATTTATATTAGGTTTTTTTGCACTTTGCATTTTTCAAGCATTTTTCAGTTATACACTATACAATGACGCTTACAAAAATGGTGCGAAAGGGGTAATCGGCCATGAAAAAAAAAAATGAATTTTTTGGTCAGAACCTGATTTGATCGTGGTCAGAAGAGTTTATGACAAGAGGTTCTACTGTTTTTAGAAAATGTAGGCTAAGGACCAATATAGCAATACAGATAGGGGCCCGCAGTGGCTCATGTTGTAAAACACTGGGCCTGCACACAGCTGAGTTGGCGGCTCAAATAAAACCACACAGGGACAAGAAAGAAGCCTACCCCGGTTACCTACTGGCATTCAGGCGTCCCGCGGGTAAAGATAACACCACCCAAAAAAATTCCTTTCACAAAGGCAGCTAGCCACCTCGGTAACCCTGGCTAACACATGCCATACACGGGGGGGGGGGGGGGGGGGGGGGGAGGAAGGAACACAGAGCAGAATTCCCCAACCTTTCCACCAATTGGGGGGGAAAGAGCAACCTTCCCAGGCTCAGTTCTTGTCTACAAATCCTTTTTACAAAGACTACCGGAGCCTACAGGGATGCAATCTCTCGTCCCTGCAAGCCTCAGCAAGAGAGGCTGGAGAGGAGCAGGGAACGATCACATTCAAGTTATATGATTCACTCCTAAAGATCTTGGGTTACGAATGTAATTATAGCAGGCTTCATTACATTCATAACTCGAGGATTACCTATATATTTCCTGTCTACTTTACCCAGGAAGGTTGACTCTAGTGACCATCTATCTATAGTTGCAGATGAAGCTACACTACCATATTCACAACTTGTGTGCAATCTAGGGGGTTTCTTAAACTCAACAACTCCTGCTCAAAGAGGGCCTTAGAACATTGACACCAATTCTGGATTACAAGGCCTTTTAGATTGGATTACAAGGCCTTTTAGATGGGGACACTCATATCCTCATCACCTTCAGTTGAATTACTGCAATACACTCATAAAGCTGTCCTTGGAGATCATCTGAAAGCTATAAGACCTGGTATTTGAATGAGTGCTTATCTTCCCAGTTCTTAAAAACCGAGTCTTCTCCAAGGTTCTGGAGAAAGTTGGCTACAGAGCCTACCAGGTGTATTTTGTGGAATCCTTAGAAATTGCATTTGGACATCTATATTAACTGCTTTTTATTTTTTATCATGTAAGCCACCCAGAGTTCATTTGGAGTTAAGTAGCCTTAAATATAATAAATAGATAAATATATAATTAAAAGTACTGAAGTTCATTAAATATTATTTATTTTATCTGTTTAGTTAAAAATATTGGTAGAATATTTTTAAAGAAACCTTATGTGTTTTGACAGAAGTTGAAGACAAATTCAATTGTTGGTTACATATTCAATGAGAGATGAATCAGTCACCCTATTTAATTGCTATGTGTACTTTGATTTCTAATTATTTGAGATTTCAGGTTATACATTTACCTTAATATTTTGGCTGTATAGATTTCATAATTTCATGGTATTATTTCTGATACAACCCCCACCCTTCATAATATATTGTTTATAAGGATATTCCAAGAGCATGAAAGTTGACTGGAGTTTTATACACATTGGGTTAGCCCTAATAAAAGTAATGCCTAAGTAATATTTTCAGAATTGTGGGGCGTGAACCACAGAACTTATTTTATCAACACTTTCTGACTCAGAAAAAAGAGATTTTCTTCTAACAGAAATACATAACAAAAATGACTTTTTGTTATATTATTTACATTAGAATATTATCACTGCTTAAGTACACACAAGGAACAAATATATATATATGTATATATATATATTTTAAAAACTTACTCTAGCCCAGTAGCGAAAAGCCAACACCAAAGGAACAAGGACTGGCTCTAGCTTGCCGAGTGCAGCTAGCAGATCAGTTGTAAGGCAGGCCACATCATTTCCAGCGCTCACTTTACAAGTTAAACCACTGATATTGAAAGAAATTGTGAGAGAAGATGTAAGCTCTACCACTTGTTACGAATAAAATTTGGAAAAAAAATAAAACCCAAAAATATCTAATATTTTTTGTTTTACATATGAAATTTACATTAAGTTCTTTTCATAATATAGTTTCCCCCAAAAGATATTGAAATCTATTTAATTATTTTAAAGTAACTTTAATGGAATGTATTGCAGATCTTATATTTTAAAGTCAAGTTTGTCATGTGCTTCATATTTTATCTGAATTGTTATTGTTGATTCTGAGACATATAAATATTCACCTTAACAAATTGAGAAAATAATTTTAAGTTATTTTTAATAATAAGTAATATATAATTTTTCAGGACAAAATGTCCTACAACGATCAACGTTAAGGTGATATCTCAGCCATTATCTTCTGAAGATGAACATATACAAAAAATACACAAACCTTTTAACATCTTTACAAAAAACAACAGGAACCTTGGCATGGAAATCTGATTCCACATCAGAGTAAGATCCTGAAGGAGAAAATAGAGCAAAGCAAATAAAAATCATTTTCATAGTACCTCCATGCTGATTGAAAATCATCTGGTTAATACTTATGTATCTCTGTAAGATCCCCTTACTTTCTCAGCAACAGATTATGAAGAAATTAAGAAACAAATAATGATGGCACAAACTTACCAGTATTTTTTAAAATATCGAGCACTTGTATCAGAACATCTGGATGACTCATCTAAAATAATGAATGAAGTTATTTATTCTCACATTGATTCTATTTATTCTTAAATTGATTCTATTGAATACATTAATATTGTAGTGATAATAATACAAACATTTATTCCCCAATCCTTTATTGCCTATCACACGAAGAATATAGTATATTTTTGTATGTACAAATATATGAAAATATGTCTACATTTAGAAATGTAGAATTGTACACATTAACAACTTTAACAATGTTAACTCATGTGTCAGCCTTTTTCAGCACACTACACAGAAAAATTGCTACACAGGTTAAACTGGCTTATACATAGCAGTACCTAAGTCTGCTAAACTTAAAGGCCAAGGGAAAAAGTTTTCAGACAAATTAATTTACTAAGGCTGGAATAATGAAGGCACCCTACTCTTGGGGATTCATTTAACAGATTTTATTGCAAAAAAGAACTGTCATTTGTGAGGCCAGATCAGTGAACACTGATGAAGAAAGTCAGAGAAGACACTGAAAGCCACTTGTATATTAAGCATGTATAGATTAAATTGTGTATTCTGCTCATGTTAACACAATTATTGCCTCTAGATGAAGAGAAAAAAAATATGCTGCCTCATTTCTTAACTAGGAGAACATTTGTCAACACATTACTCTCATCTGTGCCAGAATAGGTGGTCTAAGATAGCAGAGTAAAATACTGGAATTGCTCCAAAGTCCAATCAATCAAAGCTATGAGGAGAGACTAAATTATATATGTTCCTCTAGGCTTGAACAGTAACTATGATTCTTGGAAGTCTGTGAATTATGCTCCTGCATAATTCTCATAAATGGCAGTAAAAAGCAACTGACAGTGGTAATTTCTGGCATTTGTTCTAACACAGGACTAGTACTGCAGCAGATAAAATGGATGTATCCAAAAAGAAACTCCAAAAAGAGGAATAATTTTCAAATTCAGAAGGCTGCACCTGTTGAAATTTGTGGCACTCCAAAAACTTGTCAATATATTTTAATTCAGTTTTTCTTTTAACATATTGCTGAAGATTATTGAATAGATTTTAAGAATAATTTTGACTGGGATAACATCTATAGCTCCTACCCAGATATGGTAATTTCTACATGTTGTTCTATTATTTGGTCAGAATCTAGAAATCTGGAGATTGTATAAAATTAATTTGCTCTGAATTTCTTAATTTGTCTGAGAATTTCTAAGTGAACTACTGAAGTCTCTCTTCAGCAGAAGGCTGTAGATGTGAGAACTGTGATGATTATACCCTGTGAACTAAAGGATTGCTTTCCAGAGGACCTGTGGAAATTTTACTTACATAGCTAAGAGTTATATTTGTGATTCTTTATGATCTAACAATTTATATAGCAATTCTTGTCGCAGTGCACTAGTTTGCAATGAAGCACATTTTAGTGTGTGATAGGAGAATGAAAGTCTATTGATTATATATTAATCATTGCTTATAAAAAGAATCAGTATAGGATATAACTTGCATTTGCGTTTTCATAAAATATTAAAAGCATTTAAAAAATATCTGTGCGCAAAAAGGTATTGATGAAACACTTTTAGATGAACAGCAGAAATAAAAAACCACAGGAATCCTATCTGTGAAGCCTATTTAAGCAAACATTTCTTTATTGAATTATGCTAAGTTCTAGAACCAGTTAATGCAGTGCTTCTCAAACCCAGGTAAACTACCTAAAATTGGATGGAAATGATTTTTCTTCAGGTAATGACGTATGACTTCATAACCCAATTACAACAGGGTCTTTTTATTGACTTAGCATTTTATATAATTGGATAAAAAGGACTTTCTGATAAGGACTTTTGGGTAATGAAGGAAAAGTTTTGAGAAGCACTGAATTAATCAATATGAATTAATCAATTTGAGAAGATTCTGGAAGATAGCCAACTAATTGAAACTTCCTTGCTATAGCAAAAAAAAAAAAAAGGTTCTATCTGCAAAAATTGAATCCCCTGTATGTATTTCATGTTCTGCCTTCTATTACACAATTATTTTAGACTAGCTATTGAAAAGTAAAAAGTGAATAATTGAATAAAGAATTATAATTTAGGATGTTTTAGATTTGCAAGTTCTGCTTTTGTACAGTCTTGTGTTAGATTGCTCGATATCCCCTCTACATTAAGAATCTGATCCCACTGCCCTGCCAGGAAATAAAATAAATCACTGCATATATAAACCTCTATATATCAGGGGAAGAACACTGATTTTTGCATTTAGAAACTGATGTTTTCCGGTTCTTCTGAGAAAATGTATTTTAAAATTCCCAGCTAAAATCCTCACTCTTAGCATGAGAGATTTCCTCAATCCATAGTCAGAATGTTTGCTAGCTTCTGAAAACTCTTAAAGCTAAGGTGCTGCAACCTGCACAATCAAATGTCAACATTCCTTGGAAGAGATTAGGTTTTTGCATATGTGGTTTCTTAACAGCAAGGTGAAAGGATCTGACTATTCAGCAAGAGTTACCTTAGGATTAGCAGATTTAGATTAGTTACCACATCTAAGCTGCAAAACTCCTGATAAATAGACAACAGTGAACCCCTAGAGTTTTCTGTATCTAATGCTGATCCAAATTTTTGCAGATGTTATTGGGAAGTAAGTAAACCGAACTCAAATTCAAATCCAAAATAATTTTCATATTGGGCTCAGTAAAGTTTCAAAGGGATCCAAGACTATAATGTATGAAACATCCTTTATGAACATCCTTTATATATTACTTCATGAAGTACTGTAACTTGTTTCCACTTTTTCCAATTTGAGCAAAATAAGCATATTGGTTTGTTTTGTCTTGCCTCCAGTTTGTTTTGTCTTGCCTCATTCAAAAGTTATAGGAGCTGAACAAGGCTTCTCACATACATAGAATCTCTTCTAACATGCCCACTACCTACTAGAGGCATTGGACCTCAAATTGACATAAAGTGCTCAATTTGTCCAACAAAGAGAATGAAACTAGCTCAACAGCGAAAACTGCCTCTCAGGCATAAAACTCCTTGCTGAAACAAAAGTTTCCTTAAATAGGTCTATATCTTGGTATAGAAAAACATTTGAGCTGCAATTTCAATATATAAAACTAAGCTTTTTAAATAATGTGACAAATATTTAACTTACCGTTGAGGGAAATTTTATATCAATATTTACATCACTTGTTTTAAAAGCAAATCTAGTTAGACAGGATCCATACATCCTCAATGAACACTCTAGAAATAAAGAAACAGTTTTATAAATGATGATGTAGTTGTGATAACCGTTCCCCCAAACTTTTATATTATTACAGCTGTCCCTAATTATGTTAAATTTATATTCCCTGTTAAAATACACAAATAAGACAGTACTTTTGGAAGACAAAGGCTCAAACACTCCTCTTCTCATTTTTTTTTTTTACTCGACAGGATGGATAAATGAATTATGATTCAGTTTTATCAGATTCCAGATTTTTATTCTTCTATGCAAACTGATAACCATGGTTTGGCATAAAATCTAAACATTTTTCCATTAGTACATGTGATTCTTATATTCTTATATATGTATTACATATATAACCATATATGTAGTATAAATGAAGACATAAAAAGAATGGGGTCAGGACATAAACAAATTACATAAATACAGACTAAAATTAATGGCCTGAAAAATAAGGCACCTCATTTGTAAAATTATTTATTTCAATTTACATGGCCACCCATGTCAACATTTTGATTCTGTGCAACTACAGTATAACAATAATCTCACTACAGATACAATACATAACTGGCAGTCAGTATTTTTTTAAAAAAATCACAACCATTAGTACAAACATTCTATGGGTTCCATCATACCTTCATCCCCCAGGCCCAGCGACGGAATTCATTAATCTTTAATGCTTTATGAAAATTTAACAGGATTGGGGCTAATCTAATCTTTGGGGGGATGATGTTCCAACCACAACTGAAGAGGCTCTCCTCCTGAGTCCTGCCACATAACATTCTTTATGACAGGACTCATAGCATGTCTCTTTCCCCAAATCTGATGTGATCAGTAGACACAATTGGGGAAATGCATTGCCAAAGATACATTAGCCTCATGCTATGAATGGCTTTTATAACTAAGTGCCAACATCTTGAATTGAGCCCAGAAACCCACTGGCAATTGATGTGATTTATATTCAAAAGCATTACTTAGTTTTGTTTTATTTTATTGTCATTGCACCTCGTACAACAAAATTAAATACCATCTTCAGTGTACATTATGACTATGAAAATAAACACAGACACACATCCTTCACATTCTATACATTGAATTGAAAACCCCTGATACTACATTATGATTACACTATACAGTAGAATTCAATAGAGTTACTGCCCTGGGATAGAAGCTGTTTTTCAGCCTATTTTCTCCTTGTTTTTATTATCCTTTACTGTCTGCCAGATGATTCAGAAAAAGGGTGTCCAGGATGAGATGGATCTTTGAGAATGTTTTGAACTTTCTTAAGGCAGCAGGAGTTATAAAGCTCTTCCAAAGAGGGGAGAGGATAACCAATGATCTTCTGGGCAACCCTCTGGAGTGCTGTCCTATCTGCCAATGTGCAAATGGCAAACCATGCACAGGTGCAGTAAGTTAAGATAATCTATATGGTGCAGCAGTAGTAGATCACCAGCAATTTTTCATTCAGTTGTTTTCTGAAAAGTCTCAGGTAATATAATCTCTGCTGGACCCTTTTAACCAGTGCTGCAATATGAGCACCCAGGTCAGGTCCTTTTTTATGGTAACACCTAGAAACTTAAAACTGGTCACTTGCTCCACTCAGTCTCCATTGATAAGCAAGAGCTGGATGTCAGATTTGTTCCTTCTATAGTCCACTATAAGTTCCTTGGTGTTATTGGTATTGAGGTTCAAGTTATTGTCTCCACACCACGAAAACAACCAGTCCACCTCATCTCAGTAGGCAGACTCACACCCACCCACCCGGAGATGAGTCCCACTACTGTTGTATCATCTGCAAATTTAGTAATAGTATTACTAGCATGAGTGGAAATGCAGTCAAACACATAAAAAATAGAGAGTAAGGGACTCAAAACAGAACCCTGTGGTGTACCAGTGTTAAGAATAAGGGCTGAAGAGGTTTGATTATCTAATCTGACACTCTGTGAGTGGCCAGATAGGAAATCCATAATCCAAAGGCAGATTGAAGAAGGAAATCCAAAGTCCAGAAGTTTAGACACTAGTCTACGTAGAAGAATTGTGCAGAACTAAAATCTACAAAAAGCATCCTCACATAGCCCCCCCCAGCCCCCCCGCCATTCTAGATGAGTCAGAGCAGTGTGAAGAGTGATGGCTATAGTGTCCTCTATATATGTATTTCTTCTGTATGCAAACTGATATTTGTCAAATGTATGTGGAAGATCAGAAATGATGTGCCGGCAGACCAATTTCTCAAAGTACTTCATGATGATAGGAGTGAGTGCCACTGGTCCGTAATCACTGAGGTTATTGACAGGGAACTTCTTTGACAGTGGAACAAGGGTGGAAACCTTCAAACAAGATGGAATAGTGGACTAAGATAAAGACTGATTGAAGATCCTGGTAAAGATTCCAGCCAATTGATCAGCACAGTCTTAAAAAGCACTCAGCCAGAGATACTATCAGGACCGGCAGCCTTTCTAGGATCCACAGCCCTCAGAATGCTCCTCACCTCCTCTTCCTACACAGTGAGGTGGGTCTACAATTGGCTGGTGGCTATATTTTAGCTGTCTGATGTCTCCGCTTCAAAATGAGCAAAGAAATGATTCAGTTCCTCTGCCAATGAAGCATTCCCCTCAGCAGGGATGACATTGGTCAGTTGATAGTTGGCAATTTGCTGAATCCCTTGCCAGACCTGCCTCATGTTATTGCTATAAAAATTGTAGTCCACTTGAGGGGAAGCGACTAAATCATGAGTGACTATGAACAGAACTTCTCAGTACAAGAATGGGCACACCTGGCACACAACACATAACTGTGCAAACGTTGTCATTCGTATGCAGAGTTTCTGTCCTGGAAGCAACAACAGTTTCATCCACTTGCCTTCATATTTGCACCACTTCAACATTTTCTATTACTATATTTTTAGTAAATGAACAAAGATATTCTCCCATGTCCTATTTTCTTTTTATGTAAATAGAGCAAACACAATTAGAATGAAAAAGTTGTATCTTTTGCTTCTTTAGGAAAGACTATGCTTCAATATTTGGAATCAGAAACTCAATGCACATAATAAAGAAACTGTCATTTTATAAAATCACTGTTATTAAGCACAAACAACAGAAATTAAAACTGTTTAATTGTATTTTTAGTGACCATTTGATAATCAATGCTTTTTTGATATTGTTTTCTGTTACAGGTAGTCCTAGACTTACAAAAGTTCATTTAGTGACTGTTCAAAGTTATAATGGTACTGAAGAAGTGATGTATGACCAGTTTTCACCTTTATGACCATTGCAGCATGTCCATGGTCATGTGATCAATATTCAGACACTTGATAATTGACTCAAATTTATGACAGCTGCAGTGTACCAGTGTCCTGAAATCATCTTTTGAACCTTCTGAGAAGCAAAGTCAATGGGAAAGCCAGATTCACTGACAACAACCATGTTACTAACTTAATAACTGAAGTGATTCATTTAACAACTGTGGCCAGAAAGATTGTACAATGGGGCAAAACTCATTTAACAGATGCCTCACTTAGCGACAGAATTTTTGGGTCAATTGTACCGTGTTTTTCCAACAATATGGCCTCCACCAATTGGAAGGCATGAGGTGAAATTAAGCCCTGCCCCCAAAATTTAGGCCTATTTAAACCATGCGTTTCCCCGCCATTTCTCACATCGTTCGTTAGAACTACACAAGGTGAAGAGAAATGGGGGGAAGGGCGGGGGATGGGAAGAAAACTTGCCTTTAGGAGCGCCCTGCAGGTAGCCTAGGCTAGAATATCCCGATCTACTACCAACAGAACATCGATAGAAGCTCCCCAAAGGCAGAGTCACCAGCCACTTTGATCGGCTGGTAGAAGCGGCCTCGGGGCGACCGCCCATGCACACTCCCCTCGCCACGAGGCCATTTCTATCAGCCGATGAAAGCTCCTCAAAGGCAGTCACTAGCCGCTTCGGGGCAAGGAGTGGCTGCCCGCGTACCCTCACCATAAGGCAGTGTCTTTTGGGCGATGGAAGCTCCCCAAGGGCAGTCACCAGCCACTTTGATCGGCCGGTAGAGACGGCCTCAGGGAGAGCGCTCATGCACACTCCCCTCGCCGTAAGGCCGCTTCTATCGACCGATGAAAGGCAGTCATCAGCCGCTTCAGGGCGAGGCGTGGTTGCCCGTGGGGCACTCCTGACAGGAGCGCCCACGCACACTCCCCTCGCCATGAGGCAGTGTCTTTCGGGCGATGGAAGCTCCCCAAGGGCAGTTACCAGTCACTTCGATCAGCCCAGCCTTATTTTGTGAGAAACACGGTAGTTGTAAGTCGAAGACTATCTGCATAAGCAATTACTGTATTTTTCAGGCTATAAGACCCTCTGAAGTATAAGGTGCACCTAGATTTTGGGGAGGGGAAAAAAAACCCTGCCTCTGCCTCCCAGCAATTTGCCTCCTTGCAGTAAACAGCCTTGTCAGCTTCAGCATAGCCTGATTAGCACAAGCAGCTAATTGTCGGTTGGATCGGCCTCCTGATGATCAGCTGTTTCAAGCTGCAGGGACCACCATCGCTTATTGCCACCTTCACGCCCATTTTCGGCCTCCCGGTTTTGGCCTCTGTGCACCCTATTTTCGGCCGCTGCATGCTCCATTTTTGGCCCATTCTAGGGGGCGGGAATCAGAACAGGCCAAAAACAGGGCACACGGAGGCCAGAAACAGGATGCAGAAACCGAAAATGGGGCACACGGAGGCGGCAACAAGCGATGGTGATCCCTACAGCCTGTAATAACTGATCATCAGGAGGTCAATCCAACCAACAATTAGCTGCTTGTGCTAATCAGGCTGTGCTGAAACTTGCTGAAAGGAGGCAAATTGCTAGGAGGCAGAGACCAAAGGGTGGGAGCCAGCGGGTGGATGGGGCTTTGGCAACATTTGCTGTATAAGATGCATAGACATTTCTACCCACTTTGGGGAGGGTGTGTGTGTCTTCTACACCGAAAAATAAGATATGTTAATTTTGCTATTCTCATTCTAAAATATCCTGCTAGGTGGTAGCACTTAGCTGACCACAATAATGTCAAAAAATATAATCACAATTGGACCTGGTTTGCATTCAGATGATACCAAGAAGTTACCTGGTAAGGATTGCTGAATAATCTTTTCCATATCATATACAATTTCTTGGCGGACTTTGAAATCATCATCAGATATTCCTTTTTCTTTTGCTGCCTCCATCAGCATAAAATTCAAAGCAGCAACTTGTGCAGGGGAAGGGGAAGGGAGGGCACGGAGCTCATTTTCTTCTTGCTTTTCCTAATGAAAAATGATAAAAAGTAATGACATGAACTTTAACAGAAAAATCCTCCAAATATCAGTTTAATTATTCAAAAATGTATTAGAGCAAGAGTTAAGATTAATCTATTAAACATTTAGAGTAAGAACAGCAAGAGAGACAAGTTGGTATTTGTGTCCTTATGGCCAATGAATGAAACATGAGTGAGACAGGGAAAAAACTGTAACAAGCCAACCACAGAAATCTCAAGCCTGTAGCCAGTCCTGAAGCAAGTTTGAAATGGTCAGATAATCTGCTCCCTGTAGTTGAGAAAACACCACCTACTCAATACCTCATAATCATGGAAAGTTAAGAGACTGCATTATATTGCCCAGCTTAACATCCTGGTTCTTAAAACAATATCTAACCACTGTTATCTTTAGCAAAGGAAACATTTTTGCCTCCTTTTCCTCTGAGGGGCATTTATGAAGATAACCCAGGTGTCTCTCAAAAGTTCCAGACCAGAAATTGTAAACAAAATTGGGCAAGAAGAGTATGTGTTGAAATATATTGTTCAAAACAGCCTGTCCATTTCCTCCGGTATTATGAAAATGATCCGCTCTAGTAATACAATTGTAAAAGGTAATCACAGCATTGCATCAATTATGCTGTACAAGATATTTTATCTGTAAAAAACCTCCAAAACTGAAAGTGTTTCCACACGCTTAGAGAGTTCTGATTAGAACTAGGAGAGGAGGGAAGGCTGTCAGTCACTTCAACTCATAGGTTGTAAGCTTCTCAATACAGTATATACAGAAAAATTGTTTCTTGGTGCATGGATCACTTAAAAATAAACTTTCAAATGGTCTTATGATATTTAAGTCAGGTCCTCTCCTCCACCTGCGCTCCACCTGTCTACATTGTTGTTTCAACCACACTTCATCTAGGTTTACTACAAGGTCAAAGCAGGTAACAAACTACTTTTGGCAAACTGTGTCAACTACTCCAACAGATTCCTTTCTGAAGAACCAATAGGGGCATTAATAAAAGCACGGGTAAAAGAAGCTCCAAGACTTTTTGGAATCCAACTAAATCAAATTGGATCAAAATACTATTTTGGGGTAAACCATACTAACAGGTCCACTACCTATATAGATGGGATACAGCTACATATTCAACCTTAACAGTATGATTAAGGTTGAATAAATCTGACTTATTCTCACCCACAGAACGAACTTCTAATCATAGTAAAATATTAAATTGAGTTTGTGCTGTGACAATAGGAATAGGCCCATGGTTGTCAGGGTTGCTATGAAACCACTCTAGACAAAACAGCCCCAACGAGACATTGAAGTTCCCCCACACTATAACCCTAGGAATCTCCAACATCAATTCTGAGACCAGCACAGCTTAGGCAAAGATTCCATTGGCAGCAGGTTACATATAATAACAAAACCCCTAAGCTATTCCTGCTCACATATCTATGAGACAGTTCTTTCCCAAATACCATGGTAACCTTAGGAACTGCACTTCTATTCTTTGGCTTATAAATACAAAATGCCTAGACTTAAAAACTCCATACTAGCCCACATGACTTTCTCTGCCATTTTTGTTACACACCAAATAGCTCAATAACAGTTGGATATTTTTTTCACCATCAACAAACTTCTTACAAGTATTACCCTATGCCAGAGGTGGGCAATTATGGCCCCTTTACAACTTGTGGATGTCAACTCCCAGAATTCCTGAGATGGCATAATCATGACAATTTCTGGGCATGGCTGGGACAGGAATTCTGGGAGCTGAAGTCCACAGGTTGTAAAGGGGCCATTGTGGCCCACCCCTGCCCTATGCCTATTCATCATGGTTGCTATTAGCCAATGTTTAAAAACTGTATCATGCATTTTAAACCAAGACTGAACTTTAAAGCAAAATTTCAAAAATTATTCTAGCACTTACCATGATATTCTTTTTATGACGTTTTTCTTTAATATGTTTATGAGCTCCCTGGATATTTTCAATGTGAACTAAACATAACTTACATAGGTACTGGCAATTAGAGTACTCTGGAATGCGCTGTGGAAAAAACCACATATTTAAGATTCAGCAGCCACTTAATTCCCCCCCCCCCCATCATAACAATAAAATGATTCTAAGTACATTTGCCCCAGAAGAGTACAGTACACAAAGATGGTCCCAATTCACCATCGAGGTTTGTAAATGTAATCACTGAACCAGTAGTAACGCCGGTTGAATCCCACCCCTGCTGAGATGCAAAAGTCACCCTAAATACTATAATAAATACTATACTAAAACAAAACTATACATAAAGTGTAATTAAGCACATACATTAATGGCTTATCATCAACTATGAATCGGCTTCTTCAGTGTTTACTACAAATCAAGAGGTGTATATAATTCCTTCTTCTTTGTCCCAGTCTTCTTGTTTTGCAGACATTTCTTGTTGTTTCTCATAGTTCCAAATCGCCATTTTTAAGAATTGAAATTCGAAGCCAAAAGAACCTCTCCTTTCTTGTGCATCTTCTTTGTACTTTTTAAGTTCCATTTTCACTTCATCCAAAAGTGGTGCCATTTTAAAAAAATTTAAACCACCACCCGATTGATTTTAATCATTCAAATTCAATAATCAAGAATCCAAAGATCACCAAGTAGTCCAAATACACGCAAGCTGTTTCTTTTTGCTTTTTTTTTTTTTTCACTTTCTCTTCCTGGGGTTCTACTATTTAGTTGCCAAGTTTCAATTAAAATGTATCTTTTAAAAGTCTTGTTGAAGTTTTACTGTAAATTCCTTTTAATTCCAGGCAGTATCCTCTCTTTTTTCCAGATCCTGCCCTTTTTTCTTTTTCTCTCTTTTCCTGCTTATAAAAAAATTTTAGTGTCCAGAAATCTTTATTATCCCTTTGACTTTTTTTTTTTTTAGCTTAATTGCCTGTTGATGTCAAAGCAGATTTTTCCCCCCGATTTCTTATTTAAGTCTCTTAGCTGTCAGTATAGGGAAAGGGAGAGAAGAAAAAACAACAACAATCCTTTCCCTTTTCACTTTCCTTAGCTGCTTCAGAATCTTCTTTGGGAACAATGTTACTTTTTTTTTAGTTTAAATTCCAGAGTACCTTAGTTGTTGCTTTTACAATTTAACCCGGTCAACCAGAACTTTCACTTCTTATCTTCTTCCTGCACATTCTTTTCTGGTGGAGTTCTTTTCTGACCATCGCTGCAATCGCCTTCGGGAAAGGGAGTAATGGCCAGCTGAGGAGGAGAGATGCAGCTCTCCTCAACCCTGCTGGCAGTCTCCCCCCTCTTCACCACCTCTATGGGGTGGCTTAGCCCCGAAACCAGCTGGCTCAGGGCGTTCCAGCGGCAAGCCCAGAACAAAACCGTGCACAATCACAGATTTCTGTCTGTCGCCGAAGAAGCTCAAATTCAGAAGTATGTTTCTTGCCATGCTAAAAAGAAATCCAGAATTCTTCTAATCCAAAATTAGAAGATTTTTAAAATTTAGGTAAACTTCCTCATACTATAAAATTTAAAGACAAATCCTTTAATTAAATTTTTCTTTTAAGTTAGATATACATTCTAGCATGCAAACATATACACAAATTAAATTCTGTATTTACTTTTTCCAAGCGAATAATATAATCTCTTTCCAGTCGTTCTTCGGCTTGTTTCAAGCCCAGCTGCTCTTCTTTCATCAGTGTTGATTCATCCATGACAGCAACATTTTCTAAATAATCAGTTTCTGGCTTAGTCTCTTTAGCAGAGTCAGAATTTTTTATTTCACCTTGTAGGAGAGGGATGAAAAGAATGTTTAATACATTTTTCATAACTACCATAAACCTAAATTAAGAAACCATGGGATGTACACGTCCTTTTTTTGAAATTGTGGAAACTAAGTTTGAAAATGCTTATAATAAAAATTTTAAATTTAGATAACAAGTTTTCTGTGTTAATTCTCTTTTTTATTCACATGGATCAAATGTAAGACAATTGTAAAGATGACTGAAAATCTCTTTATGAATGTCTTGAGAAATTAGGAGAAACTTACATATATACATACAGATACACATATAGACATAGACACACGGTCCTCTTAGAAACTGCCTTGTTTAGCAGCCATTCACTATTACCATGGTTATATAAAAATAACCTTACAACTAATCCTTGCATTTACTATAAAGGGAAATAGAAGTAATATCATAAACACAGTAGCAATTTCATGAGCAACCACTTCTCAAAATGACTGAATTGCTGGTCCCAATTGGGATCACTAAACAAGTGGATTTGTATATCGCAATAGCTCTTAAGACTTATTTAAACTGCTCCATGGTGTTTTACAGCACATTGAGCGGTTTACAAATGCCAGCACAATATTCCCAACAATCTGGTTCTTCATTTTACCAACTATAGAAGGATGGAAGGCTGAGTCAACCTTGAGTTGGTCAGAATTGAACTCTTGGCTATGGGCAGAGTTAACCTGCAACACTGCATTCTAACTACTGCATCACAGCTCCTTTGGTGTATACCAAATCCATGGCTGCTATGGTGCAGAGGGCAGTTATCTTTATCTCATTTAGAGTAATATGATACAGATAATCCTCGAGATACAACCGGAATGGAGCATCCAACAACAATAATATTCCACAAAGGTCATTAGGTGAAGTGTCTCCCCTATTGACCCCCCATTCCTTCTCTCCCCAGTGAATTGTTAAAGCAATGCCCAGGAGAATGAAGTGCCCCAGGGGTGGCCGAGGCCCACCTGTTCTGCCCCTTCCGGAGCCTTCCCCCACTCCCAAGATGTCTTATGCTCCATTTCCTAACTCTTGTGACCCCGGGCCTTTTCTCACTCCTAACAGGCATCCCCAGGTCTTAGGTCTGATTTCCATCCCACCACACCAAACAACCTCCTCCTTGCATTTAAAGAGCTGTAAGACTTTCCAAAGCACTGGAACTGATTCAGCTTTTTTGTGCGGCCAAATGGCACAGTTTCAAAAGCGACCACCATTTAATTGTCCTAATTAATGTGGTCCAGAGGTAAAATGCTTTGTTTTGCTAACTTAACAAGTATCTGCACAATCCTGCAGCATTCAGAAGCTTCTGTAGTGCTATATGGATTTTATTAAGGCAGCCAAATGAAGTCCTGCCTACTTTTGCATGACAGCATGTAGAAAACCTTTGTATTACTATGCAGATCCTTCATGAAGGAGAGAAGTGGTTTTATTATATGAATGAACTTTCATTCATACAATGTTTGATGGCATTCTAAAAGGGTCATTCTTCACTTAGCTTAGAGAAGATAACTGCATTTAAATTATGTCTCTATAGCTTTCTGAAAATTCCTTTCAAGCAGAAAAGCAACATAGCATGGAGAAAAAACTCAAGCTAAAAATTACAAAAATAGTTGTGTTTAAATTAAGAAATTATTATAGCATTTTATATAGCAAAATGCCAGAGAGTATTTTCAACTAGAATTACAAAGATTTCTATAAAGTCTGACAGAAAACTATTATTTTTTTAAACTTTCCCAAAGAAGATACCAATTTGTTCCACTTAATAACATATAGATAAGTAACACAAGGAAAAGCTTTAATTTCTGAATGCACACTTACAGTAATCTTCAGATGTTTGTTCTACTGATCTCAAATCCAAATCACTTTTCTCTGAGTCATTACACCAAATAACATTTATTTTGGAAGTATCCTCTTTTAGTGGATTTTCCAAATCAGGAGTCCCTCTCTGGGCAGTTGGTAAGATTTCTGTACTGGCACCATTTTCTAAAATATGAGAAGTTGGAAGGTTTTCATGTGCAGGCTGAACTTTTAACGCTTTCTGATTTTCTACTGCTGCTGATACATTGGGTAATCTTTTTCCTTTGCTATGATTCTGATCCTGAAGACCTGATCCCATGTCTTTATATCCAGGAATGCAACTATTTGTCTTACGTGATTTATTTTCTCCTGACTTTTCAGGACAAATATCATTTTGCTTTATCTTTTTGAAACTGTTACCATTTGTAGAACTTTTCCCAACTTCTTTTACAGACTTGTCATTTCTGTTAGTTTTATAATTTTGATTGGTTACAGCTCTGGCAGTCTTGCTTTCTTCACACACAATACGGGTGAATTTTCTTATGTCATGATTTCCACTTTTTGGAATCTTGCCTTCTTCCATTATTAAGAAGACTTGCTTTTTCTATTACTTGAGAAGATCTGAAATGAAATTTTGCAACAATTGGGATCGAGCAAAATCCACCATTCACGCAGGGTATCTGGATGATTGTCTGTAAAAAACAAAAATGTAAAAATATTACCACAAAACATAAAGCAATATTTGTCAAGCTGGTGTCCTGAACTAGTGCAGACATATTAAACAGATTGGAGTAGGTTTTAAAGCAACCTTGCCAGCCTAGGAAAACATGTGGCTGCTTCATTAATTTTATAAAATGCTTCATAAGCCCTCCTATGTGCATCCAAGCATGTGTAATTGAAAGACTTGTGCAGGACCATGCTATATTTCATTCAGCGAAAATTAGTTTTTATTAACTACAAAGCATCAGATTTATAGCCAAGATTATATATAAATTAGTACGAGCTAAAGAAAGAGGAGGTTTGGTTTTGCCACATTTGAAATTGTACTTTGATGCTTTCTGTTTGGTCTGGCTTAAAGAGTAGATGACTCTCCAAAACAAGAGGCTACTTGATCTGGTGGGCCATGAATTAGATTTGGATGGCACACCTACTTATGGAATAGTAAGGTTAACATAAATGTTGATTTCAACAATCACTTTATTATCCTAAGGGTTTGAAATAAATCTAAAGTTCTCCACAAAGATGATTCTTTCGGAGAGTGGTCCCCAACCTTTTGGGGACCAGGGACCAGTTCTGTGGACAGAAGTTTTTCCGCGGACCAGAGGGGGCGTAGTTTTGCATGCTGCTTGCATTCTGCAGATGGGGCTTTGCTTGTTTGCAGGGCCTGATGGCTGGCATGCAGTGGACCAGTGCCAGTCCACGGATTGGGGCTTAGGGATCCTTGCTTCATTGGAAGCTTTATTTAGAAAATAAATGGTGGTGAGGCCAGACTGGTGGACTTATCGTCAAATAATATTTCTTAATTATGTAAAAATATTACCACAAAATGGTAATATTAATTTTAATTATAATTATGGTGAACCTACCCCCAAATCCAAAGATGAGTTGTCATTTAAAAGACATGTCTGTCAATGGTTTATATATTTACAATTGAAAGAAAGGTTTAAATTGGATACAAAAACTTATGGATTTGACTTTGCAAAAAATGAACTGGAAATTCTATTCTGTGGTAATAATTATTATTGCTAAGTTTTATAAATTAATATTAAAATTTAATTTGGAGAATGAGTATATGAAGCATTGTTTGATCCAATGAGCAAAGAATTTTGCTTATAATACTTGAAAAACATGCGGGGGGAAATGTGGACGAAGGGTTTTAATTTTACATTAAATTATAATTTAAAAGAAAAAAATTATGAAATTATGTATAGTTGATATCTAACACTGGATAAATTGCCAAAAATGTATAAAAAGGTACGTCAAATTTATGTGGAAGTGTAAATGTAAAGAAGGATTTTTTTTTAACCATCTATGGTGGAGCTGTGACAAAACAAACAAATATTGGTGTAGGAAAAGTATATCATTGTTACAAAAGTGACAACTCCCAGTTTGCCTGGAGAAGAACAATAACATTTTTCAAAAAAAGTAGTGATACCCTTCTAAATTTCTTAAATGAGTTCTAATATAAAGAGAAAATTATTTCATTCACAATAAGATACGCTGCTAACTTCAAAAACAGGATAATGTTCCTTGGGCACTAAAAGACCCAAGGAAGACAGTAAAATACAAAGGTTTCTATTACTGTATTCAAAAGATCTATTTACGAAACCACTATTTTTTTTAAAAAATAATTATTATAATACATGAATATTATTATATTCAAATTGCGCAAGCTTAATATTGTCAATCTAGGGAAAACACTAAATATTACTTTTTAGGTGATATCCTCAATATGTATGTGTTTATGTTCACAACTTTTCAAGCATGTTAAATTAATAAATACACAATTTGTGGTAATTTTTGTTGACATGAATTAAATAAGAAAAGAGCATGCTACTGATTTGTAATATCTGAAATACGTTCAAAATAAATGATTTTCAAGTGTTATACCACATATACAAATATAGTAAGCATGAGTTATTAATTTATTTCTATCAATTATATTCTGATCATTTGGTGAGAAAAATTTCTGGTATTTACATACCTAACATAACTTTTATGGATTTGTTTGTTAAATTGGGTAATGAAACTATTAAACCAGAAGCTCCTTAATTTAAATCAAATTAATTCAACATTTTGCAAAAAAACCCAACCCCATATTATTGGATTAACAAGTAAACTAGTAAAATAATTAAACAGTAATCATATAGTTTTAGATTTAACATAAATACTAATCTATATTCCTTGGGTTTTAAAAATAAGAATATTTTTAAGAATCATAACATATTTCTACAGATCAGTAGCAATCATCTGATTACCTAAATACTAAATTCCTAAATATTTCTTTAACAAATTTCTACATCAACCATCTCACCTAAATGAATTTGAGCAGTTTACAATAAAAATACAGTAGTATAAAATGTACTTAAAACAGAGATAAAAAACAGAATTAAAGCAAAGTTAAAATAAAGATGTTAAAAAGTTAAAGAGATTTGGGGGGGGGGGTGCCCTCAAGCTATCTACCATCCCCAGGGTTTCATGTCATCTTAAATCCTCAAAATTACAAAATAAAAATCCCACTATCTTCTTGTGATCCCAGAAAACTTGGATTGTTTTACCTGCATGAAGGCCCAATGAATCATACTAGACAGGTAGAAAAGAACATGTTTATTTGCAAGTAAAGAGGTTACCCAAAAGCAAGTTCCAAATGGGCACACCTTGACTTGGATTGGACCCCTTTTATGCAATTTTGAAAAACATATATTGCCATGAACCAATGGGGGAATACACATTGTAAATCAATCATTAAGAGAAACATCCTGCATGGATAGATCTTCAAGAAGTCTTAGTAATGCAGATCAGCTAAAGGTTACAAGTTAAAGATTACAAGATAGACTAAGACCTTTATCTTATCAATAAGGTTCTTCCATACTAAACAACTTGGTATCACTATCAGGTTTTGCTCATCACCTTTATGGTCAGGCATTCCTGAGCAGGAGACAGATGGTCTGCTCAAATTGGTATCATTTCTGCTTAACAAAGCAGTTCGTCAATGGCTAATCACACCAAGCAATGCAAAGTACCATCCCCAAAAGCTATTGCTATGTACTAAATAATAATGTGTGAAATTCTAAACAATACCTTAATACATGAATAACAAATAGTTTATGAATAGTACACATAAATACGTGGGTTAAGGCTATATGAATTGAGCTGTTTATCATTGCTACTGGAATAAGTTGTAAATGATTGTCCAACTGATAATTAATTGTTCAAAACAAGGTGAAAATTGATTCAGATCTAATGAAGAAATTCAAAGAGTGAAAGAGTGAAAGAGAAGCCAAAATAGCCATCCAGAACTGGGGAAGACTGTATTTAGAAAGAGAAATATAAGAAATGAATCCTCCCTTTAATACCACAGAAGTACATGAGAGGTGATCTATCACATGATGGTAAGTTATGAATGAGGCCAATGCACTTTTTACTTATATTAATTTTGTTTTTAAAATCAGATCTACCATTTGTCAACTCATGAAATATTTCTATGGTCTTTACCATATTCATATTTATTTCACTTTTTATATTCATATTTAAATGCACAGCTTTGTTGGATTGTTATTTTTTGGTCATGTATTGCTCATATCACAGATATTTTTTGAAATATTTTAATACTGCTTCCTATTTAAAGATCTTAATAAATGCTTTTGGTTTATACTGATGGATTTAAATTGACTTTCTACTGTTGTTTTAAGAATATATGATGCATTTTTTTCTGGAAACCAATTAAAAGTATGGTATCTTCATCACCATATACAGTTAACATGAAAAACTGCTTTATTTTGTTTAATATACAAAAAGACAGCATATTATAAAAGACAACTTTTACTAATCCAATAATACTACTTAATCAACTCGTAAATTCAGCTAATGAGGTAAATCTTAGCATATTTTTGAACTTGGGAGCAACTACTTTCTGAAAATACAACTATTTAAGGTGCAGTGATGTAAACATATGCAATTTGTCTCCTATACAAGGAGATTTGGAGAAGGTATATTAAACTTATCAGTTAAAAACACAGTTTGTAAAGGGTTTGAAATGACTTCTCAATTTTCTTTGGAAAAACAGCACTTATAAAAAGGCAACTCAAAATTGGCTTAATTGGCATTAAGATTTCTTGCTGTAAGTGGACAATCATGCATATTATCACTGCTGCATCATTAACCTGATTTTGCTTCTTACATTCCTTTAGTCTTTAGAATGATACAAATGCCATGAACTTATTGCATATAAATATTAATATCCTGAAATTGAGAAATTGCTTTAACAGTGTTTAGAAGAAACACTTTTCATAAAAGGAATAATTAAATTACAATATTTGCAATGTAATATCTACTAATGGGATGTGATATTTACTAATTTAAGGTTAGTTTTAAAATAGAGGAAATATAGGACTATCAGTAACTGGATTTGATGTCTGACTCATAGGCAACATATTTAAAATAATAGCAGCTAGGAAAAACTGAGTTCCATATATACATGTGAACTTCTTGAATACATTTGGCAAACTATTCTATGACAAACAAGGCTGTATTTCATCCTGATCCAATAGATTTAATTCATATGATCAGAGTTGTCCATGTATAAAAAAATCCTAAATACAGACATGTCATACAGCATGTACCACTTAGTGCATGCCTTGATATAATCAAATAATATTACACCAAGAAAATAACATCATCAGTTCTCTATTTTATTCCTATTTGTGTATTTTAATAAAAAAAAATCTACACTTGTTGCAAGATACCAATTTACTTGCTGTCAAACACGCACCTACAAATTTTAAAAACCTTTTTTCTGTTACAGTAATATCCTTATTTTAGCAAACGACCAACCCTTAAATTATTACGTTTTTTCCTTTCACTGAAGTGCTCATGTGTGCTCCCATAAACTATATACATTAGAGAGATGCTGCCAGAAAAATATCAAGATCTGTTCAGCCTAGGTATTTTTTGCTACCTCTATGTTGGAATATCACTAAAAAAAAACACTCAGAAAGTTTTGACACAAACTCTGCAATTTAACACTGTTCTGTGTATCTTCATATGGTTAAGAAAATATTACAGTGAATTAAACATTAAGCAAAAGCACAAAGTAAAAGCATGCCCATATAACATTTTGTTTTTTTTAAAAAACGGACTGACTGTGAAATTGGCCACTGCCATTTCACCTGATGCAGTAAAAGCAAGTACATGCACAAACTGTACTATTTAGAGTCATGACTCCTTACCTAGTGTTTTTGTGGTGTACAAAGCAGGCGGGAGGTAAATTTGTAACATTTGGTGAAGTGGGATGCCTCTGTTTTCCTGTTTGCAAAATGCAGATAATTAGCCTTTTTAACCAGTTGAAGACAGGAAAACTTTTTATTGCCAGAATATTCAAAGAGAAAAACAAAGTAAGGCTATGGCAGAAAGCCAGAAACCTTCACACATCAACAACTCTAAATATAATGTACAATCCGTATTTTACACAATAGACTCATGGGGGGAGAGGAGGTGTCTGATTTTTGTTCATGAAAGCCTTTATAGATTCCATTAGTTTCTATTCTGCTCTGCTAAGGCCCTTCCAGGGACCTGAAATTTTAAAATCAACACGTAAAAAACCCTAGAGTTGACAAGAAAAAAGCCCTTGAATGTGTCCCAGGAGCTCTTTCTCCTAGCAAAACCTACAAGTAGCACTCTCAAATTAGTCTTCTGTCGCAACTCTCCACAAGACGACACACCAGACAAAATCCCCTTCCCCATCTGTAACGTATAAATGTTCCCTCCGTGAATCCTCAAAGTATATGTGCAGGTCCAAAGCCGCTTTTTTCAGGATTCTGCGGTCTTCCGATGAACAAACGATACCACCAACACCCCGAACCCTTCCAAAAACAACTCTCTGCTAGGCATGCACGGGCGGCTTCGCTCAGGCCTTTGCTTCGAAACCTTCCCCTTCCCCGCCCCTAGAAACAAAAGCAGGGAAACGAAAGTGAGGTCCCAAAGAGCTGAGTTGCGAGGACCTATGAGGAAATAGGAGAAGCGGGGCTCTGGATATAGCGCCCTGAACAGAGACAACTTTAAAGGAGGGGGGGGGGCGAAAAAGCGTCGGCGTACCTTCCTCTCTCTCCCCCCCCACCCCTCCTCCGAAAATTACTTCAACCCCCAAGAAGGGGAAGAGCCCAGCCGGGGCCAACCCATGCAGGAGCGTTTGGCAAAAGCGGTCTGATCGTCCGGACTCCCTTTCTCCCCCACTGGGACGCAAATACCTGGCTGTCACCCCAGGGATGTCCCAGCCGCGTCCCACTCCATGTCTTGCTCCGGCAGTTGGAGGCCCAGACGCGAGCGCCTCAATCTGGGGCGGCCGCCATGTCAGCCGCGGCGCGCACTGCATTGTGGGGGAGGGGAAAGGACG
Source organism: Laticauda colubrina (assembly GCA_015471245.1). NCBI lineage: Eukaryota > Metazoa > Chordata > Lepidosauria > Squamata > Elapidae > Laticauda > Laticauda colubrina. Next base: position 40,554,689 of record BLBF01000020.1, on the reverse strand, counting down.
GGAACACCGGACTGAGTGAGAGAAAGAGAGAGAGAAGGAAGGGGCAAGCGGCGGTGGCTGCCTTCTGCCGGGCTACCTCGGGGCCGAGACAGTTAGGCGGCTTCCCAAACTACACAAGGGGAGACTCCTCCTCCTCCTCCTCCTCCTCCCTCAAGGGGTGAAATTGTCGTTCCAACCCGGGAGGCCTTCAAAACAAGAGGAAATCCACCCGCCCCCGCGCGCCGAGCCAGGAGTTCCGACTAGCCGGAGAGACCGCTTCCATTTCGCCCCTCTGCGCGAGGGCGTCCGCGGCTCTCCCGTCGGCCGACAGTTTATTTTGCTCTCCTGGTTTATTTGCCTTCGTGGCCGCTTCTAGTGCCACGGAAAGGGCGAAGGAAAATGTCGATATAATAAAAGCTGGAATCAATGCCTTGTGGTTGTTGTTGTTTTGTAAAAAGAAAGCACCATTCTCGACCTACTGTTTTAGAAATATGTGGCCAAGAAACTACTGGAATACATTTCCCATAATCGTTAACATAAACATATCTCCCGTGAAGTTTACTCTCCCTGCCCGTTATTGGTTCAGTGAGATATAACAAGTACGGTGCAACAACGAATACAGTCCATACTCCAAGATTGTTCTTATTTATATATTGCTTCGTGTATTAAAGCACCTTAAGGAGTTTAAAATAAAAATACACCCATAAATTACATTATAAAGTAATGCCTGAAATAATTCAAAATGGTACAAAACAATCATATAAGCAGATTCATTAAAATATGCATGAAAGGGGAGAGTTATTTTTCCAACGTTCATACATATAATGCTGGATGAAGAGTTTTTTTGAAAAAAATACGCAGATGTGAAATACGTAATAGATTTGTGTAGAGTGCATGTCAGAATAATGACATTACAGTATAGTATTGCACTAGAAATGGAGAAGAGAGATCAGTAGCAGTTCAGACCAGTCTTGGTCTGATGTCAGAATAAACCCATGAAAAGAGAGGCAACATATGGTGATTCTGTCAGTCAGAATGTGAGGGGCCTTTAGATACTTTAAACCCAAATGTGGATGATATTGTAGCTGCAGCATATCCAAATGGCAGTATTCAAGTATCTGAAATGGATTAACCCTATTTTGATTGCTGTAAATTCCAAAGAATTCAACTTCTAAGAAGCAATATAGAAGTGTTGATGTTGGCTTGATTGTATGCTTCAGTAATCAACATGATCATTCAAATAAAGGATTTAAATTTGTACCTTCAGTATGATGATAACCTTCAACATTTCATTGATCAACTTTAGCATTACTTGACTCCAGACTAACATTTCTTGCCATACTTGTATTCGTACCATTCACTAGCACTGCGGCATGCTGAGGTTTACTGTCCCCTAATGACCTACTGCAGCCAGGTGACCAGCAGTAAGTGTGATCGGAAATGTGTCTTGGGATTGTCAGGAGGAAGAAGCAAGCCTGCTCCGTCTGTTCACTAGCATATGCCACCACCATTAGCACTTTATTTCTACTGTTCTTTTCATTGTATCCTCTCTACCATCTTTGTTGGTTTCCAACAAGGTAGATGAGAAGACAACTGTCTTTCTCTTGTTATTACTAGTGCTAGTAATAACACCTAGACTTATTTACAAATGTCAGTTTATTGCCCCTAACTATCTGGGTCCTTATTTTACCAAGCTCAGGGCGATGAAGGGTGAGAGAATCTTGAGCTGGTCAGGATTGAATTCCTGTCTGTGGGCAGAGTTAGCTTGCAATTCTGCATTCTAACCACTATGGCTCATTATGGAAGAAGAGGAATAGTGTTTGCATTTGCCAGATTCCCTGGATTTGCCATTTTCAATCATAATCCCACTTTCCTCTAAAGTAAGGGAGGTAGTTTACCAGCAGGTAATTTTAATTTTAGTTAATTGCACAATTATGAACAAACCCCTCCCCTTTAAATGCCACATTTTAATTAGGGAGATACCAAATGTAAAAAGAAAGAGAAATAATGTCCTAAAGAAGACATACCTCTTGTCTGGATTAATGTACTACAATGTGTTTTTTATATATAGGGCTGCTCTTAAAAGACTACTAGAAAGTTCCACTAGTAGTCCAAAGGGTAGCAATGTGAATAGTTACGGATGCCCATGTAGTTGTAGCTTCATGAGCATACTCCTTGCCAATAAGCTTCCAAGTACAATTCAAGATACTGATTGTCACCTAGATACTGGTTGTTACCTTTCCTGGTACAGGGCCTGATTACATTTGAGATTTCCTGATTATTTCTGACAAACTTAATGTTAACAAACCCACTGATGGGGTGAGTAAGCTCTGTCCTATCATTTAAGCAGTGTGATCTGTTAGATCCTGCAGCCAGTTTTTCTTTTGCAACAGTCGTCCTTGTGGAACAGTATTTTCCCCAAGATTTGGATGGCTTCAAATCTGCCTACTTTTGGGAAGGCTCTGAAGATCGGATTTTTCCCCCAAGCATGGGATCAGGAGGTTTTATGGCAATTTTGATTATAGAGTCCTTGGTGCCCCTTGAGCTTGGTTGTTTTCTTGCAGAAGAAACATCTGAAAATTAGATAAAGTCATCACTGTTAGAAGGGATTGGGGCTTGCTCTGTTTTTATATACTACAGGCTTGCCCTGCCAATACCGAAGAAACATTATTGGTGGTTCTTTTTGGCTGTTGTTTATTAGCTTGTTTGTCTGAGTTGATAGTTCCTTGATTGTTCCTTGAGTGGTATTATTTACTTGATGATTGGTTCAGTGTTAATCTTGGTGTCAGTGTCTGCTCATCTAGGCATTGATTGGTGTTGTGGTCTTTTTGTTTCCTTTTTTTGTTTTTTTATTGTCTCTTTTGAATGGTATGTATATGTTTATCTCCATATGCCTATTGATTGCTGATTTGTCTGAACTTTGATTTGTCAGTCTTTTCATTGATTTTGATTATTTTTAGTTGTTTGATGTTGTCTCTTGGTGCAATCTGTTTTATTATATTTTAATGTTTCATCATTGTTTGCTATTTTTAATTCTATACAGGGTCCCAAGTTGCACATTAATTGGACAGCTATATAAATTAAATAATTAAAAATACATATTGAAATCACCACTGGACATTGTAGTCAATTATACTTCCAGCCTCATCTACTCGGAAATATTGTTATATAGAAAAAGATGGAAAGAAGTATTTATTCTTCACCCATTTTTTGAAAGAAATATATATAAAACCATATTAAATAGATTGGTGATCATTTAATATAATATTACTGATCTTTAGAGCAGCTGAATTTCAAGGATTTATCTCAAAAATATTTATCTCAAAACATGCAGGAGAAAAATAGAAGAGAAACCAGATAAATATTTGCCCATCCACTATTTCCTTTAAGATTGTCACAGTAACTGAATCTGAAAAACTTTACAACTGCTGCACTTCATCCCACTGGCTACAACAGGTATTAGACATTCATCCTAAAGATAAATGAAAGCTTGTCTTCCAATGTAAATCTCAGGCAGAATCTAGAGAACTGCTGATGACCATTACGACACGAGTTGACTCTGAACATCATGTAAATATGCAACTCATCATGTTGGCAGAGAATTGGTTACGGCTAGGTCCCACTGGCTGACAGACACAAAACGTATGCATAAAGGACACAGCGGATAAGCAAAATTTCCGGGGTTGTTCCATCCGTTGTCATCCGCTCCAAAAAGTGGTGAAAATTTGCATAAACAGAACAGAAAAGAACGGACGTGGGTGTATGTAGCGGGGATGTTAAATGGATGTTCATAAGAAGCCTAGCGGATGACAGCGGATGGAAGCAAATGACACCTCCGAAGGGGTTCCGGGGGAGAATTTTGAAGCGGACGCATAACGGAAGGGGCAGATGCATAGCGGATGAAGCAGATGCATCACGGACACCTATAGGAACCCAAAGGGGATGCCGCGCGGATGTATATCGGATGAAAAGCGTTCACTGAGCATGCGGGGAGTATGAATTGTATCAGCTCCGTGGATATAAAAGGATGCAGCACGCACGCAGTCAGCATACAGGGGAAAGACGTGCTGACACATACATCTTGCAGGAACACCATGGTTCGTCAGTCAGGCAAGAAGAGGAAGCCCGTACCTACTTGTTCAAGCCCTGGCAAGGTGAAGAAGGCCAGAACCAGCATCCCACCCCCTGGCACTGACTCTGAAGCTGCTGCTGCGGCTGCTGCGGCTGCTTCTGCTGCTGCTGCTGCTGCTGCTGCTGTGGTGGACCAGCCCCAAGGCCCTCAAAGCCCTGCTGCTGAAGCCCCTGAAGGCCTTGTTGCTCAAGCCCCTGAAGGCCCTGCTGCTCAAGCCCCCTGAAGGCCCTGCTGCTCAAGCCCCCTGAAGGCCTTGCTGCTCAAGCCCCTGAAGGCCCTGCTGAAGCCCCTGCCAGAGGGAGGAAGAGGCAAGGGAAGGAGAAGGAAGAGAGGAAACAGTACACCATTTCCAAGGAGCATGAGGATGAGGTGCTGGAATGACTGAGGGAGTACCTCTGGAGAAAGGGCCACAGACTGTATCGGGACACCAAGAAGAAGCAGGCAGCTTGGAGAGACAAGGCAGAGAGCCTGGGGTACACTGCAGAAGTACTCCTTGGATGGTGGAAGCACATGCACACACCTGGTATGGCAAGCTACACCTCAAGAAATCCGGGCAGGCCGCTGTCAAGCTCACTGACCAGGAGATATACGTCATGGCCAAGTGCAGTTTCCTGGAGAGTGAGATCCGCCACCGAGGAGCAGCCCCTCTGAGACCCCTCTCCCTCAGACAGCCCACAGACAGCCAGTCCTCTTCCAGCCAGGAGCCAGCTATCCTGTCCAGGCAGGTGTCTTCAGAGGGCCCCACAGCAGACACCCCCCCGACAGCTGCACTCCCCATGCCGGCGGACTTGGAGGATCCCATGGAGGATGACGCCCTGCTGTCACAAATGGAGGAAGAAGCAGTAGCCATCAGAGGCCAACCCACCCCCACCCCCACCCCCAGCTCCAGAGGATGCAGGCAGAGAGGCAGACTGGAAGGCCAGGACCACAGTGTTCTGTTGAAGATCAGGGACACAATGAAGACCAGCACAGAATTTCTCTCTCAGCTGGTCCACTTGGACAGAGCATCCTTGGGCCGGAACACCTTCATCACCTACGTGAACCAAACCCTGAGGGACCTCCCCGAGGCCCAGTACCAGGTGATGAAGCAGAAGATCACAGCACTTCTGCACAACCCTCAAGGCCCACCTGAAGCTGCTCCTACCCAGTCCAGGTCTGCTTCTCCACCCCAGGCGATGTCACAGCCCTTCCACGGCTTTCAACAGCCCCTCACCTACCAAGGCTACAACTACTAGGACTTCCCACAGCAGAAGCAGAACTTCCCAGTCCAGGCCCAGGTTCGTCGGATGCCACAGACGCCAGTCCTCACCCAGCTGCAGACCAGACAGCCCCACTACACTCCTCCCAACCCTTCCTCCACCCCACAGCCAAGCCCGTCAACGGACAATCTGTCATCAGTACTGGGCCTGACATCTCAAGTCCTTGATGAAGGGCCTCTCAACCTCACGGGACTGAGTCAGCTCTCGGATAGCTTCCTGAACACACCACCACCTGTTGTACCCTCCGGGCCAAGCACCCCTATGGTGCCTCAGACCAGCACTCAAGCCACAGCCACCTCCACAGTCCCTGCCCACTTAACAGCTGAGACCATGGACATGATTCAGAGTGACTGAGAATAGTATCAGAGACTGAGTTGTTTACTTGTTCAGTTTATCTTTGCTTAAGACACTTTACTTGGTTCATTTTGCTTATTTAATACAGTCATAAAGTTTACCTAAGAAAGTTTATCTTTGCTTCAGACACTTAATACAGTTTACTTGGTTCATTTTGCTTATTTAATAAAGTCATAAAGTTTACCTAAGAAAGTTAATAAAGGTTATCTTTGCTTAACACACTTAATACAGTTTACTTGGTTTATTTTGTTTATTTAATAAAGTCATAAAGTTTATCTAAGAAAGTTAATAAAGGTTATCTTTGCTTAAGACACTTAGTTTACTTGGTTCTTTTTTTTTACTTAATAAAGTGTTGGTGAAAACTTTGAAAAAATGGTTTAGCCTTTGCATGCTTGTGGGATAGATAAAGATAGTTGTGAGATAGATAAACCTTCAATGCAACCATAATGGGACTGTATGGTCCACCATCCCAGCATCCAGATGATTTTCTCCCCCTTTTTATAGAAAATATTGGTTGTCTGCTATGGGACCTTCTACATACTCTAGACATACTGCAGACATCCTAAATATACGAGATACATCCCAGATACAAACGATTTGTCCGTTTTGAATACTTTATATACGAGATGCATACGCTTACATCCTTTCTATTTCCGTGCTACTAAAGCTGTGTAGACGTTCTGTTCTGTATGCAAATTGGGTTACTCCAAAACATGCAAATCTGATTGGTCAACTAAAGTAAGCATTGGATTGGTTCACTAAGAACCAATCCAAATAAAGTAAAAGAGGCGGCAAATTCGATCAGCTGCCATTGGTTACAAGCCGGCAGGCTAGCCTGTATAAAAGGCTGCCGCTAAGTCGGCCAACCGTTCCGGTTTTACTGACTCCTGTAAATAAAGACTTTTCGTTGTTGGAACCCGGTCTACCTCGTGTTTTTCCAAACAAAACACTGGCGACGAGGATGGGATCGTCCTGAACACGAAAACTGCACGCGGTGATAAGAAGCCCAGATGACGACAAAGATGCCTGGAAACAACGCACCGCCCGCACCCTTCAACCCCAACGAAGAGGATTGGGATTCCTATGCAGATTGCTTCCAAATGTATCTGGAAAGCAATGAAATGGAAGGAATTTCAGAGCAACGAAAGAGAGCTGTGTTTCTAACACATTGTGGGCCAACGGTTTTTAAGATGGCAAAGGCTCTAGCGACGCCACAAGATGTCAAGCAACTAACGTGGCCAGAATTGCAACAACTCCCAGTGGACCCAGAAACTGCGGAAGCACAGACTATAGTTACCCATAAGGGCACATTCAAATGTCACCGACTGCAATTTGGAGTAAGTGTAGCCCCAGGCGTTTTCCAGAGTCTAATGGAACGCCTCCTAAATGGCATACAAGGAGTCGTACCATACTTTGACGACGTCCTGATCTCAGCCAAAGATGAAACCCAATTAAAAAAAAGACTCAAAGAAGTACTAACTAAGTTTCGAGAATCTGGCCTCAAAGTGAAAAGAGAAAAGTGTTGCCTAGTTAAGAATAGCGTTGAATTCCTGGGCTATTTAATAGACGGAGAGGGTATACACCCTACAGACAAGAAAATTAAAGCCATCAATGAAGCACCAGAACCAAGAAACAAAGCCGAACTACAAGCATTTCTTGGACTGATAAATTTTTATAATGTATTCCTACCGAATAAAGCCACAATAGCAGAACCATTGCACCGTCTATTGGATAAGAAAGCAATTTGGACTTGGGGTTATAGAGAAAAGGATTCTTTCCAGAAAATAAAAAAAATGCTAACATCAAAAAACGTTCTCATCCAATTCAGCAACACACTGCCATTGAGGGTGACCTGCGACGCTTCGCCATTTGGGGTCGGTGCCATCCTGAGCCACCAACTGCCTGATGGCAGAGAGGCACCCGTTGCCTACTACTCAAGGACTTTGTCTAAAACCGAGAGGAACTACAGCCAACTCGATAGAGAAGCCCTAGCAATTGTCGCTGGAGTGAAACGCTTCCACAAGTACCTCTACGGGCGGACTTTTCAAATTATAACAGACCACAAGCCGCTAATGGGGATTTTGGTGGGAAACAAGCCAACACCAAATATCCTTTCTCCAAGAATGACTAGATGGTCAGAGTTCCTAGCAGCCTATTCATACACTCTGACACATCGACCAGGGAAAGAAATTTCCCATGCGGACGCTTTGAGCAGAGCACCCTTGCCAGAAACCGAGGAAGACCCGGCACCAGCGATGACAGCATTACAAATAGAGACTTGCCCCGATCTACCCATATCTGCTTATGTCGCCAGAGCCACCGCGAAAGACTCAGTGACTTCCCGCATCCTCAGCTGGGTAGGTAAAGGCTGGCCGGAAAACCAAAAAACTGAAAACTTTAAACCTTTCCGGACCAGACAGACTGAACTTTCGATTCAAAAAGGGTGTTTATTGTGGGGTGATCGGGTAGTGATTCCTAACAAACTGCAACCCAGGGTACTTGGGATGTTACATGAAGGGCACCCGGGAATTGTGAAAATGAAAAGCCTTGCAAGAAGTTATGTTTGGTGGCCGGGAATTGATAAGGACATAGAATATTGGGTAAGCTCGTGCAAAAAGTGCCAGGGAATTAGACCGTCCCCGCCTAAAGCACCTATTAGAGACTGGGAAACCCCGCGAGGCCCTTGGTCAAGGATCCACATTGATTTCGCGGGTCCTACCAAAGGGCATACATTTCTGATTGTCGTTGATGCCTATTCTAATTGGCTAGAAGTAAAAATCATGCCATCAACGACAACAGAAACTGTAATCAAACAACTAGACAACCTTTTTGCCACCCATGGTCTACCGGACGTCCTCGTATCAGACAACGGGCCACAGCTCACCAGCTTACAATTCGAGCAATACCTAGCCTCCCTAGGTATTAGACATGCCCTAACCGCGCCGGCTCACCTGGCCACGAACTGCAGGGCTGAGAGAATGGTCCGGTTGACCAAAGAGGGAATAGAAAGAATGGATACCGGGGACGTCCAACAGAAAATAAACCGATTGCTCACTCTCCAACACATAACGCCCAGTACCACGACCAACAAGTCCCCAGCAGAATTGCTCATGGGGAGGAAATTAAGATCACACCTTGATAGGTTGAACCCAAATTTTACGCCAGAAAACCCCCCCGACTCCTCCACACGATTTAGGAAATTTGAAGTAGGCGAGTTGGTTTACGCCAAAAACTTCACCGGGGACCCTGTTTGGCTACCAGGACAAATAACGCAAATTACAGGCCCCAAATCCTACCGGTTAACAATTGACGACGGCAGGGAATGGAAGCGGCACATAGACCAGCTCCGTTCCCGAAACATAGAACGAAATACAGACATACACCCATACATGGAAAAAACCGGGGATGGACAAACCAGAGGGGGGGGGGGGAAATGCGAGAAACAAATAAAGAACCGATACAAACAAAAAACCAAAGAGATTAACAAACAAAAAGAGCAAATAAAAGACTCACTGTTTGAAGAGACTTGCGTGAAGAGCCCATCAGAAGGGGACAGCCAGGCCAGCTCGACCTGCCCGGAGGAAACGGGAGGGAGCGGCAAAACCGCCGGCCTAAGAAACTCAGGCGGCAGAATGGCTGACTCACCCTTCCAGACGGTTCCAGAGAGAAGGACGGACGACACAGCAGCCCCATCCGAACAGGTCGAAGTCTCCGCCGAAAGTGAACTGCGCAGGTCCAGTCGAGTCAGGAAAAGCCCCGCCTACCTGCGCGACTACATCACCACGTAGGACTGAACCAAGGGGGGAGGGGTGTTCTGTATGCAAATTGGGTTACTCCAAAACATGCAAATCTGATTGGTCAACTAAAGTAAGCATTGGATTGGTTCACTAAGAACCAATCCAAATAAAGTAAAAGAGGCGGCAAATTCAATCAGCTGCCATTGGTTACAAGCCGGCAGGCTAGCCTGTATAAAAGGTTGCCGCTAAGTCGGCCAACCGTTCCGGTTTTACTGACTCCTGTAAATAAAGACTTTTCGTTATTGGAACCCGGTCTACCTCGTGTTTTTCCGAACAAAACACGTTCCGTGTACCTTTTGTTTCCTCTCTCTTTCCGTTTTCAGCTGCAGCAGATGTGAGTTGAGGGGATGACCAGAGGATGCAGAGAGGATACAGAGGACGTTTAACGGATAACAGACATAGAATGTTTGTTGCCCGTTTATGTCGTGGATGTACATCGTACACGGTGGAAAGTTCATCCGCTCACAAATTTTTGTGCAGCTCAAAATTTCTTGCACGGATGAAATCGCAGTGGACGGATGCTCGACGGATAAAGAGTATGAAACACGTATGCAGTGAGTACACAACGGATGCATAGCGTTTTCCAACGGATGGCAAGCTTTTTTTTACGTTTTACATCCTCTTTGCATCCGTAAGTGCAGTGGGACAGGGCCTTTAATCTCTGAACTGAGAATCTTACTGAAATTTGAATTAGTTCTTTAAGTTGATCAAAATAATGTATTTCATAATATAGTGACTTTTGATAATATATGACTTTTCATAATTTTCATAATATATGACTTTTATTTGCATTTAAATTAGTGATAGAAAAGTCTGGGGCATTTCTCTAATCCTTTGGACTGAAGTACATAACAAAAGCGAAACAAAAACCAGAGACATTTCCATGGAAATGTAGGAAGAAACAAAGAATAACAAAAATAGTAATATTGCATTGTGCAATACTGTTCAGTTTTGCTTGGCTGGATTTAAAGTTAGACATGCACTCAATAGCAATGTATTAATTTATGTCCAATACATTGCAATGGATCTTTTCTAAGTATAGCTAAATGTTTTTGCTTTTGTTTAGCCCATTCTGAACCTGCAGATTTATGTGAATGTATAAATCAATGAAGTAGCAGAGATATTCCATTTATTTCTTATTAATTAGCATCAATTCTTGATGGTTAAAGTGAACTGGATATAATGTTATATAAGACGGGCACCTCGTGTTTGAAAGTATAGGACTACTGTCTCAGGATGATAAACCATGGTTTGGCTGATCATGGCCTGTATCAATTTAGCTGAAAATCATAAAGCAAAGCTTCTAAGGAACTCTCCCATCTTTGTTCAACACTTTTGCTCAATAACGAGTGCTGAAAACTCAATTGCTTGTACAGCATTTCATGCATTTTCAACCAATATTGTGAAAGAAACGCTTTGCGAGGAATTTTGGATTTTTTTTCCCCCTTTACAACGTCCAGGTCCTTGACAGACGAACTTCTCTCGTTCGAGAAGACTGAATCCGTTACCTTTACAGAAAAACTTCCTTTATTTATTCCTTCGCTCCTTCATTCCAAGCCGTAGCTTCCTTCCCGCAATGCTTTGCGGTAGGGAGGACGTCAATCGACAGCTGTGCGGTATGTTCGATCCCGAGGACACCGCGGAGCCCCAAATTGGTTCTTCCTTCCCCAAATTTTTTCTTCTCCCTCTCGCCATGCTGATCGTCGTAGGAGCCTTGCTGTTCTTGGCCTTTTCCGCCTCGGAACAGAAAGGGGATAATTTTTACTCGTTTAAAGTGGTCAACATCAGGGGTAAACTAGTCTCCCTGGACAAATACAGAGGCTCGGTAAGTCTGCGGAGGAGAGAGAGCCACCTGTCTGCCGCCACCAACTAACCAGCAAGTCATCTCGGCATGCCTGCATGACGGACGGGGAAAAAAGGAAAAAGGCGCACCGATCGGGCTGGGAGGGTTTGCGGGATGGATGCCCTTCATGGGGCTCCCGGTTGTCTGCGACTTTGCGCCTACGGTTCTGTAACGCCCTATTTATTTGTTTGTTTGTTTGTCTGTCTGTCTATCTATCTATTTATTTATTTATTTAAAAAGAAGCAGTTGACAGTCGGATCTTTCCCCTCTTTCCTTCTTCTGCTTATGGTGTGCGCGGAGTTTGTCTCCCTCTGCTTTTTGTGCACAGCCGATCCCGCGTCTACGTGGCAGGCGGGCTGAACTCCCTGCTTTATAAGGAGCGTGTTTCTGAAGAGGCGAGAGAAAGGCGTGGGTTTGGGATCTACTCGTCATGGTGTTTTTTGTTCTTTTTTTCTTTTTTTAAATGATTTACCAAACGACTCTGCAAACCATTTGCCTTCCTTAATGTAACACAAACGGTTGATTAACCGGGATGGAGGAAGACAGAAGAAGGTATCATCCGACAGAGACCGCTCCAACATCGGAGTCGGATTCCTGAAGTATCAAGTATTAAAATTCACTTGAGTTTTAACATTGGATGTTTCTGTCATGTAGAAAGTTCAGTCTGAAGAAAATTCAGATAAAGTAAATCATTTAGAATTAATATTTTAGAACCCAGAAATTGAACTTGATGGTCTGTTTCTAGAGATGCGAACTTAACTAAAGGTTCAGAGGTTTTTATCATATAGCAGGTCAGAAACATATGTGATACATATAATTATTAAAAAGCACATGAGATAAAACCTTCTGCCTGAAAACTATTTAACATACTGAACGTTTAGGGAGAGATTTAAGAGTCATATGGAAAGCACAAATATTTCATTTGAAATGGTATCACTTGTAATGAATTGCATAGAGAAGCATGGTTCCAAATGCAGGCAGATATGTAACTAATCCTATATAGATTAGTTTACCATAATGCATACTGATCTATATTAAAATGTATTCATTATTGCTTGCTGAAGCTCTTAATTACTGATATAAACTGGTGATGATATTATCTTTATTTAAAATCTGAAACCAGATCGGTAAATAAGTATTCCAATGCCTTAATTTTAATTTTAAATTGAGACCTAATTAAGAACTTAATTAGGACAGTGCATAGAAATCCTATTGTAACTCATTAAAAGTAAATTTACTGTAAGATTAAATCAAATCAGGATGCTGTTTTTCCCTTCCTTCCTTCCTTTCCCCCATACACACATACATGTGCACACACACACATTAAGAAGTTCCTATGGAGAAAAAATAGTGACAATGAGATGCTCTGGGGTACTAATTTTGGGTGCTTTGGGAAACTCACAGAAAGAACATTGTAGTATATCTTGGCAATCTACAAATAAAAATCCTTTATCCAGCCAATGATGCATACAGATACAAAACTTTGATGCTCTGATATAAAACTGGTTCTATATTCTAACCAAGATTAAGCATTCAGCTCTTGCTGGTTATGAAAAATGCATTGGGACAGGATTCACTACTTTCCAAATATATTCCAAAGTATTTTCCTATTTATCATTTCAACAATTTTTATTTTATCAGCTCCCTAGTAGATTTCTTTGTCTAGCTAGGTAGTAAAATGAATGATCTTGGTTGGTCTCAACTGAGCAGGATAGCATATTTTTATTTTATTTATACTCTGTTAGTTTTATAAACAACTCAAGGCAGTGAATGCACTGTATCTTATGCTCCTTCCTCCTCTTATCTTTCCCACAACAGGAGAACTGTATGTGTAAATACTGTAAATATATTCTCAGGAGTCTTCTCCAACTCCAAATATATCAACACTTTTTCTATCTTTCTTCTTCAGTGTTGTTCTTCCATATTGTCAAAAGGAAAACCATTGATCTAATCTTTGTAGCTATAGACATATTCCCACATGTGAATATATTTCCAGGGTCTTCATTGCTCTTTTATTTAGCAATAGTCTGTAGGGTATTAACTGCTAGTTTGTTTACTCTGTCTTGAAGCCTTTTAGAATCAACCTAAAGTATTTTCATTGTCAACAAAGGTTATGTGTACTTTAATAGACTTCTTTAGAATATTTAATTTATGCCATTATACTTTTTACATTTCTCACCATCCAGGAGGATAACATTTACAAACACTTGTCATTAATTTGTTATATCGCATACAGTATTTCTTCTAAAGTGTGCAAAGTAACATTAACACAGTCAATCCTTAGTTTTATCCTCACAAGACCTACAAGTTACCCACTGAACTGCAAAGTTTTAGTTTTATCCTCACAAGACTACAAGTTACCCACTGAACTGCAAAGTACTTGGCTAAGCCTCCCAGAAAGAGGCATCCTAGTATTAATATAGTTATTCCATTTTTTCTTCCATATAGAAATATAAAAATTATGCCAAAATTATCAATTTTTCATAAAGTCATTAGTAAAATCAGCCATTGCCTAATGAAACCATCTCTGAAAGAGATCAGTGGTTCAAAAAAAATGTGAAAAATAAAAATAAACAAACATTCAAAAGTATGCTTAAAAGTGTTTGTGTCTGTGTGTCATCATTTCAAAGCTACTTCCAAGATAGAATTCCATATCTTCTCCTTTTTATGATACCAGCTACTATATTTTCCAATATTATATGCTCTGATAATTTCTTCCATAGTTCTACAGAGATAATTCAAGTGATCCGAATGCTTGGTAATATAGCCAGTTTGAGCTAGTGGTTAAGACATCAAGCTAGAAAGCGAGAGACAAAGTTCAAATCTCACCTTGGCCATGAAAACCAGGTTAGTGACCTTGGACTAGTCAGTCTCAGCCCAACTCACTTCTCAGGGTTGTTGTGGGGAAAATAGGAGGAGGAAAGTGTGTTGGATATCTCTGCCACCTTGAGTTATTTATAAAATTAATAAAGATGGAAAATAAATAAATTCTGACCATACGCTATGCATATATAGTATAGTACTTATATAGTGCTACGATGCATGTCTAGTACTCTATCTATCTAACTTACATACTCCACATCTCTCCAAAAGCTCCTCTTACAGTATTTTGTTTCATTTTCAACTTGTTTTGATGCACACATTTTTTAATGTACTTTAAGATGTTGGAAGTAAAATGCAGGAGGAGTTATAGGGTCCACTAGATGGCAAACGTGATTCACATTCAGTTTTCCTGAGTTGAACGTACTGTATTTGTAACAGTTTGATTCTCAGCTGTTACCTTACATGTAAGGGCTAAGCTCTCCACAATCTAGTATTCTCAAGGAATCATGGCATGACAAATCCCATTATTTCTAGTCAGCACAGTTGTTGTCTTTCTCAGATTAAAAGAAAAGAATTAAAATATAGAGACAATTCTACATTCAAAATTTGATAGCTTATTAAAGCGTAGATTTTCCATATTTATCATCCAGTACAGTAGCTGGTCTTTAACAAGCTCTGGTTAGCCATACAGCAACCTTCCTAATCCAGGTAGTCCTTGATTTAATGACCACAATTGAGCCCAACATCTCTGTTGCTAAGTGAAACATTCGTTAAGTGAATGTCACTTCATTTTATGACTTTTCTTGCCACAGCTATTAAATGAATAACTGTAGTTGTTAAATTAGTAAATTTCCTGGCAGTTAGAACAATTAATTAGTGAAATGAGTTTTTTTCCAGATGTTGTGGGTGCTGCAACACTAGAGATTTTTAAGAACAGATTGGACAAACATTTCCTGAAATGGTATAGAGTTTCCTACTTGAGCAAGGAAGGTTGAACTAGAAGTCTTCCAAAGTCCCTTCCAACTCTTTATTCTGTTATTATCCACTCAGATATGATTCTTCATTACCTACCTACTACGGAATTTTGAACAATTTGCAACCTTTTTTCACTGTTGCCCTATTAAAATATCTATTTATTTAAAAATTTATGACCAATACACCAAAATGTAATCACAACAAATCATGGGCATCCATGAAAGGTCAAAAAATATCAAGATGGCAATCACAAGCATGTAAAACCCTGCCCCTCTTATGCATATGTGTAATCTATTTCTATCACTTACACATTCAAGGAGGCAAGGCAGTAATATTTTTTCTCTCCTCCACCAATACCTCTGATTTCCATACAGGTATCCTCAGCTTAACTTCAAGAATAAAACTGGATTGTACAGTAAAAGGTTTATCAGATGACTGCACATTTTATAAGACATTTGTCCACAGATCAATGGCTAATGTGTTCTATTAGTGAAGAGAGGGGAAAAATAATTGCAAACATATCTAATTTCAAATTGACATGGGTCTCAAAAGAATTTAGTTATTTACTTCATCAGTGTGTATGTATTATTATTTTTTCTTCTGTTCAATTGTATCTGAGACTGCCTGGACAAGTTCATGCAGTTTTCTTGGCAAGGTTTTTCAGAAGTGGTTTGCCATTGTCTCCTTAGGGCTGAGAGAAAGTAACTGGCCCAAGGTCACCCAGCTGGCTTTGTGCCTAAGGTGCAATTTAAAGTCATGGTCTCCTGGTTCCTAATTGATGCCTTGACCACTGCACCAACTGTCTACCCATATATGTATTATATTAATTTTGAAAGCAAAGTCTAAGAGCAAAATATTCTTCTCAAAATGCTCCATTTCTGAAAATGGGATAGATGGGAAGTAAAGCATGCTATACTTCTGAAAGTAGAACGCAGGATGTATTATAACTTGTACTTTTGTTGTTCCTTCCATTAGGTATCATTAGTTGTCAATGTTGCAAGTGAATGTGGGTATACTGACAGTCACTACAAAGCCTTACAACAGTTGCAGAGAGAGATTGGTTCTTATCATTTTAATGTGCTAGCATTTCCCTGCAATCAGTTTGGACAGCAAGAACCCAACAGTAATAATGAAATTGAGAGGTTTGTCCAACAAACATATAGCGTTACATTTCCTATGTTCAGCAAGATAGCAGTGAAGGGCATCGGGGCAAATCCAGCCTTTAAATTTTTAATTGGTGAGTGTTAAAATAGGTTGAAACAGCTGACAATACTAACTTTATTGTTATTCCCTATAAATTGTAGACTTTTACAAGACTTTTCATAGGTTTATGATCGTTATCAGCGATAGCTTACTTTTGAGAGATTCAGGGATTACCATGAATTCAACAATAATTTCTTTGCTTCTTTTAATTTTATATAGTAAAATAAATTGATGTTTTGATTTGTTTTGGTTACTACTTTAAGGAGGATTTCATCAAAATGTAGTTATCTTATACTTTACCTCATAGTTACCATATTCCTGAATTGCATGTAACTCAATATAATGTGCCTTGAAAAAACTATAGCAAGCACAAATCTTTTTCAAAGCATTTGTTATTGCTTTAATATGAGAGAGAGAGAGAGAAAGAGAGAGAGACAGAGAGAAGAGAAAAAGAAAATTAAAAAAACGAGGTGCAGGGGAGAGAAATAGACAAAAGGGATAAGGGATGAAAGAAAAATATGCCTATTGGTCATGTTTGCTAGTGATGGTGGAAATTGTAATCCAATATATCTGAAGATTACCAATTGGAAACAAAATGATTTTAATTTAAAAAATAATTAAATGTGTGATCAGTGCAGTTGTAAGGTTCTTTTTGCCAAAATGATCCATTTTGTTGAAGCATTTGAGCATTAAGCACTTTTTTCTTCCAAACCAAAATGAACTTTTGTAAGATCTGGGTTAATCTTTATTTCTATAATATTTAATATTAGTTTTCCTTTGGATAATCACATTTCTTCTTTAATCTTACATGTATTTTAAGGTTGCAAATATGCAAATTATAGATGATTCAAATCTCTGATATTTAAACTTTTTTATGTAGAATCCACTGGAAAAGAGCCAACTTGGAACTTCTGGAAATATCTGGTAGATCCAGATGGGAAAGCGGTAAATGCTTGGGACTCTACTGTCACTGTTGAGGAAATAAAACCTTACATCATTGAACTTGTGAGGCAACTCATTCTGAAGAAAAAAATGGAACTCTGATTATTTTTTAAAAACACACATTTTTCTATTTGTTTTTGGATCATTGTTGTAGGTCTTCATATTGCTCACAGATAAATACATTTAGATTACCTGAGCTACCTTCCATTCCATAAATATAAGTATTTGTTTCTTGCATAGTACCTTTTCTAAGTAATCATACAGAAACTAATACCCAAAAGGAAAGTGAAAGGCCAGGTTTTATTTATTTTGCTTACAAGTCACTTATTGATTTTAGTGAGATGAAATGCTATCTATGGAGGATTTCTAGGTAGCAAAATTCAGTTCAGACAGAATTCTCTACAGTTACTCCTCGACTTATGACTGCAATGGAACCCAAAATTTCAGTTGCTAAGCAAGACAGTTGTTAAGTGAGTTGTGCTCCATTTTATGACCTTTTGCCACAATTGTTAAATGAATCATTTTAGTCATTAAGTGAATCGTGGTTATTAGGTAAATCTGGTTTTCTCCATTGAGGTGCTTTTGTGGGAAGCCAGCTGGGAAGTTACAGATGGTGATCACATGACACCCTAACATTGCAACCATCATAAATAGATTCCAACAGTCATGCTCATGTGACCATGGGGATGCTGAAACAGTCATAAGTGTGAAACCAGTCAAAAGTCATTTTTTTCAGTGCTGTTGTAACTTTGAACAAGTCACTAAACGAATGGTTGTTAATCAAGGAGTACTGTAAACTTATTGATGGTAAGATTTATCATGAACATATTACGATCATGAACAATGATCATGTTCATAATGATAATGATAATCTACATTATCTTGAGAATTATTTATACAACAGAAGCCGGAACAGAAAAACTTAATCTTAGCCTGGTAGCAATATAAAAGCAATGATTATGCTAGAAAAATATAGTATAGCTAGTCCTTGACATACAAGAGTTCATTTACTGACTGTTCACAGTTACAATGCTAGTGAAAAAAGTAATTTATAACCAGTTTTCACCCTTATGACCATTGTAGCATCCCCATGGTCACCTAATCAGTATTTTGATGTTTGGCAACTGACTTATTTATGATGTCATGCCCCTGTTAGAATCTGATTCAGAGGGGGAGGCCAGAGCAGCTGACAGGGAGTGGGAATGTGGTTCTTTTGGCTGTGGAAGAAACTGGGGAAGGGCAAAGTCTGGCTGGGCAGAGCACGGGAGAGGTAGAGCAAGGCAGAGGGAATTCAGAGGAAGACCCAGGTCCACCTCCCCTTCATCCTAGGACACACAGGGAGGAACGGCGAAGGAAGCAATGTGAGTTGTATGGCTTATGGAAAGGGTCCTGATTCCCTTCATTAGCTGCAGCTGGGAACACAGTGTTAGAAAGGGAAGCTGTGTATAGCAAGTTGTTCTCCACTTAAAGACTGTTCCTGAGACAGTTTTTCTCCAGCCAAAGTTAACCTGGACATTGGGGGCAAAGCTGGAGATAATAAAGGGAGTCTCCTTGCTTATTTAACTGTGTTGCCTTTGTGCCACACCCCGGGTCATCACAGATGGTTGCAATATCCCAGGATCATGTAATCACCTTTTATGACCCTCTGGCAAGCACAGTCAATAGGGAAGCCAGATTCACTTAACAACTGTGTTACTAACTTAACAACTGCAGTGATTCATTTAACAACTGTGGCAAGAAAGATCATAAGATAGGATAAAACTCACTTAACAATTGTC
This sequence comes from Laticauda colubrina, assembly GCA_015471245.1. Lineage (NCBI taxonomy): Eukaryota > Metazoa > Chordata > Lepidosauria > Squamata > Elapidae > Laticauda > Laticauda colubrina. The sequence goes on along the minus strand of BLBF01000020.1, from coordinate 40,535,604 downwards.
TCACTTAACAACAGAAATTTTAGATTCAAATAAGTCAAGAACTACCTGTATAACATAAAGTTATTGAAAGTTTCACTCACCCATGTATTCCTGAAAATAAGAACTTCTCAAGAATGTGTGTATGGAGTTTCATTCAACTTTAGGTTGCTCCAGAAGTATATTAGTATTGTAGTTTTCTAATTCTTTTTGTAATTGTGATTTGCTATAGGAGATTGTGAGGTATCCATAATGACATTTAGATATGTGGACAGGAGTTGCTAATAAGGATGAATTGATAAAAATAATCTATCCCATTATTTGAATCAAAGGTTCTTTTTTATGAATGAAGAAAGACTGTTGAATCCATACCATTTAATAGTTGTTTTTACTCCCAAATAGCACTGAAAAGATGCTTTAGAGAAGCACTGATTTATATAAATATAACTTTAATTGTTGTGTAAAATCATCCACACTTTTCTTCCATAGCAATGTTACTAAAATTAAATAACTTTATTTGGAAAGGGACCAACTCTGTTTCTAACACTGTGAAGACTTGGAAATTTTCAATGATTGAACAATAATAAAAAGTGGTTCTCATAAAATTGAGACCTGTGTTTGTGAGCTTCCATGGACAGAAAAAAATCTACCATAAAAAAGTAAATAAGTGACAATGGTCCATTAAATACTCTTTTTAAGAAATGTGTTTAAAAATATTGGCAGTGTTTCTCATATTAAACTGAAAGAATGAATGATACCCCTGGAATAATCCTACAGGCACAGTTGTCAGGTAATGCATACAACAATCATAACATAATAAAAAATGAGACAGAAATCATTTACTGTATTTTGTTAAATGTGCTTTCAGAAAGCTTTGAAATACACCTGTGATGTTCAATAAACTCTCAACAAGGAATTACTAGATATATAATCCTTGTATGGTTCTCCAAAAATATAATACTAAGTGTATTATATACTAGCCAAGTGTATTAAATACTAGCCAATGTCCTACAGGAATTATTTCTTAAATACTGGTAGTTTTCATATTGTTTCATATATTTTTCATTTTAATTGAGATGCAGAAAATGGGATATGATATGTGCAATAAAAGAATTGTCACCTTTATATTCAGCAGAGCCTAGTTCATATAATACCCTAAGCCATAGCTTAATTAACCATGGATTAGTAAATAAGCAATTATCTAGAATCACACATAAATAAAAAATCATATTTTATATAATTGGCTTTCACAAATCTCCAAATTCACATTGCAAAGTTATTTCTCAAACCATAAGCCATCAGAAGAGTATGTCAGTATTACATTTTGTTCCAGTGGCCATACCTTATCCTAATACAGTCACCATGCTAGTGATTGATGCTGGCCTGACCATTTTAATGTGAAACCAAAGGAAATTGATTGGTGGCTTGTCCTGGCTTTGCTTTCTCTCACTCCAACTGTTATCTACTCGTAGAAAACAATAATCAAGACCCCTAAAATATGTAGATCAGGGTTGGGTGATTGTATATTGGTGCATGGAATGTATTCAATGATCAGTCAAGTTGTCTTACCCTCAGTTTTGTTTTTTGTGCTTGTGTTGATTCTGTTATTTCTGATCACATATAGCATTTTTCTGGAAGAGCACTAAACCATGTCCAATAAAAGCCTGGAATGAAGCAGGAGGGAATAACTGATAACATGTGAACTTCAGTCTTGTCTAGCACTGCAAGGTAATGGCAGTGCCAACAGCAAATCTATTTTTTTTTTTCTGCAGCTAGCAGCACCAGGAAGGATTTTTTTGTGGGTAGCTTTAGAGTTCGACTGTAGAGTAGCCACACTACACTGCCTTCTATCACCAAAGTAATAAAAACAATAAAGTTTTAGCTGTGCGAGTTCCTTTGTTTGCTGAAGCAGCAGAAAATCTGTAATGTCTTCAGTGAGTCAGTGGACTTCCTTGTACAGTTGATTGGCCAATGTAAGAACAGTAAGTGGATCGATGATCCAATCCAGCAGGGTAATGTTTTTATTCTTAACAGCAATACACACATGGAAGAACACAGCTCTCTTTCCCAGTTCAATCAACGTTCTGTATAGCACAATACTAGTCACATTCCAAAGAATGCTAAACATGTGCTTATAAGGTGCTCACATAAAATTTTGCAATAACTTTGGAAAGTGTTAAATAGGTATTATGCATACTTATCTGAATCTGAAAGTAAAATGTAATATTCCTTTAAGCTGACCTAACTGTAGTGCTTTGGAGAATAATCAAATTTGCTTATCAGACACCAGAAATTTAAACTTGGAATCTAAAATATGGCAGCATTTATTCATTCAAAATGTATTATTTAAAGTATTAAAACTTCAAACCATATGCAGTTAAGTAAGAAATTTCTTTTGGGAAGCTAGAAAACCTACACAGTAAAAAGAAACCCCTGGGAATTAATAAATTAATAAAAAATGATTTTCATATTTACAGCTTTATAGTACATTTCATTGCCTAAGCAAAATGTTCTTTTAAAAGAAAATATATATTTTCTCAATGAATTTATTGGTTATATGAATGTTGCATCATTTTGCAATAATATCAACAAAAAAGGAGCTAACCATTTAACCTAGGATATTACTCCCAGGGGACATAGTCCAGATTAACTGTGTTATATTTTTGCTATTGTTTATTTAGCTAATTTGAATAGATCTCATAATTTACATATCTCTGGAATAATTCCACTTTCCTTCCCATTCTTGATCATCTTCATTGTCCTCAAGGCGAGATGTTTCAATAGGGTGATGAGACGTACCCTCTAGGTCACTCTGGAGAGAAAACGTGCGGAAAAGATCAGATATGGGCTCCTCAATGTAGATTTCACTTTGAACAGTTTTGGGTGTGGGGGCATCTCTGATTCCAATGGATGGCTGAGTCCTCTCCGATCGCTTACTTCTCCCAGAGTGGTAACTTCTTATGTCCTAAAATGTACACAAATGAAGAAAGGTGACAGGAACTGGGCATGGCTAGTCTAGTGAAGAGCAGGACCAGGGGAGACATGATAGCAGTCTTCCAATATTTGAGGAGCTGCCACAGAGAGGAAGGGGTCAAGCTGTTTTCTAAAGCACCTGTAGGCCAGACAAGGAATAATGGATGAAAACTGAACAAGGAGAGGTTTAACCTGAAAATAAGGAGAAACTTTCTGAGAGTGAAAACAATCAACCAATGGAACAGCTTGCCCTCGGAGGTTGTCAGAGGATCATCACTTGAGACTTTCAAGAAGAAGCTGGACTGCCATTTGTCAGAAATGGTGTAGGGTCTCCCGCTTGGGTGAGGGGTTGGACTAGATGACATACAAAGTCCCTTCCAACTCTGATTGTCTGTTATCTGTTACACAAATATATAATGCCTACATATACAGAAATCCTCACATATGCACGCATAGTCTCACATATCCATTTTTCTTATCCACCAAACTGAATATTACCAGCATCTTACATATGCAAATTACAAAAGAGCCTTTGCCATGATTCCAGAAAAATAAAGGATTGATTTAGCAAAGTTAAAATAATTAGTTCAATCTAGTTAAGACAGAAACCAACATTTAAAGGGAAGAACACTATTCATTTAACCCAAAGTGGCAATCTGTGTTCTTAGTTATTTAAAAATAAATATCAAAGCCTTCAGCTGAACTAGAAGGCCATCACTATGAGGAAAAGTATGAAGCCAATGGTTTGATTATGCTTGAGAAAGTTTACATGAAAAGTCCCCAAGGTGCTTTTTCAAGAGACAGCTGGACTTTTTGATTTTTCTTTAAAGACATTTCGCTTCTCATCTAAGAAGTTTCTTCAGCTCTGACCACCATCCAGTCAGAGCAGAAGCAGCTTCTTGGATAAGAAGCAAAATGTCTTCAAATAAAAACCAGGAAATCCAGTTGCCTCTTGAAAAAGCACCTTTGGGACAGCCATGACCCAGATGACCTCCGTAGATATTTACATGAAAAATTTCTCCTTTGCTACTCCCATGCACTATGAATCCTGCGTTTGCTCTGTACATAGATAAAATCGGACAAGTGGGAAAGGCAATACTTTGCAATATATGTATCACAACACAGTAATGTTCCTTCTTGCCCACATCCTCAATGTTTTCACTTCAGCACAGCAGCTATAAAGAGAAACTATTTACCTGTATTCATGTAAATGCTCTACACAATAACCTCCAACCTTTTTGGCACCAAGAACCCATTTCATGGAAGACCATTTTTACATGGACTGGGAGAAGGGAACGGTTTCAGTTTCATTCACTTGCCCATTGCTCACCTCCAGCTGTGTGGCCCAGTTTCTAACAGGCCACAGACTGGAACGGGTTTATGGCCTGGAGGTTGTGGACCTCTGCTCTAGAAGTATTAAATGATCAGGATTGTATACTATACATGGATGTCTCTTTACTGCATAAGTGTTTCCCTGAATGTGCAACCCTCTGATTGAGGCTGGCAAAATTGGCAGATCGACAGAATCAGCACAAGCAATCCTGCTCTGTACATTTAGCTGAACAGGGAGCATCTTAGCTGTGATGAAATCCATGGAAGATTCTGGTTGGAGAATTTTTATTGGCTTTTCTTAGGCGCATTGTGTTTTTCCTAGGAACACAATGGAGTGTCATGCTGGACTGGCAGCTGGAGGATAAGCACTATAATAATCATCACTGATTATTTAATCTAGGGATAGAGAGAATTTGAAAAAGATTATGTCAGTGACAAGGAAGAAATCTGAATCATGAAGCATATAGCAGAACAATATAAGTGCTCTGCAGAATCCTAGGGATGAACTAATAAGAATTGCAAATCATCTTTGCTGGGAGTACTTTGGAATGCCCCTTGTAATTATAATACAGCAATATTTCATTGGCTGAAACTAAGGCTTTCCAGTGGTAATCATGTTGGTACATTTATCATGAACCTTCACTGAAGTATACCTGTTCATCATCTAATTGCATTTCTGCCATCACGTCCTCAGGAGCTGCATTTTGGGTTTCCACTGGAACCATCTCTTCCAATAGGCTTGGCTCCACAGCAAAGAGTATTGCATCATGCAGAGTAGGAAAGAACCGGGCTTTAGTAACACATTGGTCAAAGAAATCATGCTTTTCAAAAGTTTTTATCACAGTGGCTGTGAGATAAAAAGGCAGAAATATTACATGCGGTTGTATGATTTTTTTTAAAAAAAGAAAGCTTTATTATTTTATGGTTCATGCTATAGTCCACAATTGTTGCATATAGATAATTACTATGTCTATACTCACGATGACAAGCAGCTATCAGGACTGAGATTCCAATGTTCTGAAAGACATGACAGAGCTATAAAGGAAGCCAATATGTGATAATTAGTAATAATTTGACTTTCAGAGATTGAAACAGTTCAATAAAAGAGCTTCTTCAAGATGCTACATAGGGACCAGATTCTGCTACAATCACTGCTAAAATTCCAAACCAGCATAGCCCTATGGCTAGGATTTGGATAGCTAAGTGTATTTGTATTGTGGTGAATCACATTTTCTTTTGCAGATTATCAGCACAAAAATCTGGTGGAGTTTAGTTATGCCCTTTATACTTGGGAGAGTTATATAAATTCTTATACCTCTTTGGTAAACAACGTCATGTAAGAAATGTCCAGAAACAATGCATGTATCTTACATATCTAAGGCAAATATGTTTTTGCTATAACTTAGTTCACTTGGCAAATATATCTCAGGATATCTTATCTCATAATAACAGACCAACCTCTCATATTAAATCATTAACACTTATTGATAGTAAGATACAACAGTTGATTACCAAATATCCAAATCTTCTGACAGTTCAAATAGAAGTAGTGTGTGGGTGAAGTGCTGAATATGTTTATTTAACATTATTTAACATTAACAAACAGACAATAGGAATTCTTTACAAGTTGACAGTACGACTTTAAAAAGAAAATCTATTTTTCATGAAAACATGAGGCAGATCTGTGTGGCTTAGGTGACTGGCTTCATAACCAGTCTAGATAATCGAAGGAATTGGATGTTCCTGTGTTTGATTTCTGCAGTGCATTGGGTTACTGATACTGTTGGTGGATTAACCAAAGCATAGTGTCCTGATTCTAGTGTCTTGTTCACTGAGGTAGATAAGACCCAATCAAGGTCATATATTTTTCTAATCAAAAAGGAATCAATATAGATGCATCTGGGACTAGCTAATCAAATTATGCATTAGGTACACAACTGTACTCATATTTGGACAGACTGTACCGAGTGCTTCCTGCATAAAATGTATCACATTTTGTATCACATGCTGACATGGATATTTCTGTCAGAATTTTATACTCTGTGTGATATCTAAACATGAGAATTCATTCCACTGTGGGGCTTCTGTTTGGTAGAAAAAAATAAACCAATCCTTTCATGCTTCTCTTGTTATTTATTTTATAATCAAATTACATGATCAGTATCACCAGACTACCTGCAGCATTTCAAAATGTGTGTTCTTTAAAACGTTATGCTATAAATTAGATGTCACAAGGTTTCGGGAAAGTATCAATTTTGTATATATCTGGAAAACCACATTATTCATCCAGTTTCTTCAAACCTGTTTTAACTGAGATTCATAATACATTATTTCAAAACACTGAATGCATATTTAGCTAACCATTAGACCACATATTTTTAAAAAGAAACCTTCAAATCTGGATGGCTAAATATAAGTAGATGGAACATCTTTTTAATACTAGGAAAATAATATATAGATGAAAATAAATATACTAATAAATAATAAAATAAATATACTAATTATATTTGATTGTGCTGCTTGCATTTATTTATTTATTTATTTTAAAATTTATTGGCCACACCATCTTATCACAGAGTAACTCTGGGTGGCTAACAGTCATAATAATGTATTTATACAGTATATTAAAACATATATAAATTAAATTAAAGCTAAATATTAAAATCAGATGACACATGGGATGGTTGTGAATAGTGTGGAGGGAGGTGGGATCTGTTATTACTCGATCAACCACCTCCACTGTGCTGTTCTCCCATTGGGGCCCCAAGCCAACTGGCAGAGCTAAGCCTTGAGGCCCTTACGAAGCCTTGAGGTTCTTGCTTGTAGTTGATCTTGCCTATTAGATATCCACTTATAAATTCCAAACAGTCTGTCACATAATTAATACATACATACATATATACATACTTACATACATATACTAAATCAATGAGTGGTTTGGTGGCCTAGAGGTAGATCTCTTGCCTCACAACCAGGAGGCTGTGCGTATGATTCTAGATAGAGGCACGTATTTCTCTCTGGGAAGAATGAGAATTTATCTGCTGAATGAAATCCTGCATTGGCGACAGGAAGGCCACCTGGCCAGTAAACACTCTGCTCCAGTGGTGGTATGCTACCGGTTCAGCCTGGTTCTGCCGAGCCGGTCGCAGCAATGAGCAGCGGAGACCAAACTGGTTCTCTCTCAATGCTGGGCCCGCCTGCCTGCCCAGGCTCCCATACTCACCTTTATCTTCTGCTTTTGAAGCGCAGCTGCTTTGCACGGCACAGAAGAGTGCCGTACGGCAGCCGCTGAAGCAACCGGGAGAGTGCAGGCTCGCAGGAGGTGAGTTGGAACACCTTTGTGCCTGCACAAATGCCTCTGTGCTTGCGCAAGGTGTGTGTTTGGGGCGCACGTGGATGCAAAGTGTGTGCACGCATGCAAACCGTGCCTACCAAGCCATGCCCACCAAACCAGTGGTAAAAGTTTTTGAATCCCACCACTGCTCTGCTCCATTCAGTTGCCCAGACTTCACCCCGCAAGGGATTATGGGGTCAAAAAAGGAGATGATGATGTACATATACTAAATCAAAATTTTAGATTAATACAATTCTAAAACAATACAAGAGACTTACCTCCCGTAATAAACAAGAAGCTTGTAAATCAACAAAATGCACCATGCTAAAGTCTAAAACAATAGTGTGAATCCTATGTATTGCATACTCTGAGTCAAGCGTATACAACTGAGTTGTAGACCTTGTTAAACGACGGTCTGATGAAAACCACATTTTATCCAGATCTTCCTTTCTCTTTGCATAGCTGTATGGCCTTTCTCTTGGTGGAGATTGGGAGTATTGAACATCAGAAGGGTTTCTTGTCCAACGTACCAAGGCCAAAGAAGAAGCAGAGAATGTTTCATTAGCAATAGGAACTCGCTTTAGAAGTTTCTCTCTATAGGGTATCTAGAATTTAAGAGAGATAAGAGATTCCAGAACAGAATGGGGGTGACACTGAAAATTATGAAGTACTTCCTATTGTTCTTTAGAGACTCATCATTTTCATATACTTAAACTTTGGGCTTATGACATAAATTTAATGTCATATTTGTCATTTCATTTAATAAGAGTTCTCAGAGTTCTCTCTTAGATATTGGAAAAGGGGTCTTAATTTTTGGGAGAAAATCTAATATCAGAATTTCCTCTTGCTTCCTTATCACCAAGAAAAATGTGGAATGGTAAGGGATAAGATAGGAAGGATTAAGGATTATATGAAATCTTTCCAGTCCTCTGCCATGTTCCTCATTGGAGAAAAAATTTACAGGAGCCATTGTGTGATCCATACCAATTCCATTCTTCTGGGAAATAATTATTAGAAGTGGCAGGGGAGGCATTCTGCCTGCTGGTCCTTCCCTGCCAGGTATCTAGAGTTATGACCTTCCTTTCACATTCCACATACCATACCATGGTAAAGTGAGTAGATTTATTTTGGAGTTCAGCAGCAAAATCACACTTTAGGCAATGTATAAATTATTCTATGGAGGCTAAATTCTGCCATTCAGGTCTTTGATCTCAATCCTAATGCCCTACTAGTGGACTGTCAGTGGTCCTGGCCTCCAGCTACTGGTACCAGGTTAGTCTGTAATAAGGCCTTCTTCATCCATGATTTGAATGTCGATAAAAGAGCCAACCTGGTTTATATTACATCATCTTGTGCACCATTTGTGGATTGGCAGGCCCTGCTTACAGATTTCAGACTTCACCTGCTCATTCAACTGCTTAAAGTTATTCATGGGCTAGTCATTTCCAGATTGGGCTACTGCAGTGTACTCTATATGGGACTGCCTTTGAAGAGTATCCAAAAGCTTCAGTTGGTATAGAATGAAGTGCCAAGGACAATTATTGCACTCCTAGAATAGCACATCTCATACCTCTGTCTCATGAGCAGCATTACTTGCCAGTTTGCTTCCAGATCCAAATGAAGGTGCTAGTTTTAAACTTTAAAGCCCTTCATGGCATGGGACTGGACTATCTGAGGAACCACATCTCCCCAGTTACATCTGCCTACCCCATTAGACCTGGCAGAGAAGGACTACTCATCAGTTCAGGGGTAAAATTCAAAATTTTCCCTTATTGGCCCTGTGGCTTGGTATACTTGGTATAATAGTAATAGCAACCAGGGGCAATTTTTTACCAATTCAAATCGTCCCTACTACCTCTCCAGAGATGGGCCGAGGTGGTTTAATTTCACCCCCGCATCAGCTAGAGACCTACATTTAGTGAGTCCCAGGAGATGAGCCTTCCCTGTTGTTGCACTCACCTTATGGTTGTTCTCTCCAATATTAAATTAGATTAGCTCTATTGTTTTTGACATTCTATAAGTCTCTAAAGACCTGGTTATGTTTATTAGGCGTAGGGTACCAGGGGAATGGAGATATGGTTAGATGGCTCTATCGCTAAGATGACCATTTTTATCCACTCTGTTTGAAGTTTGTACATTTGCTTTCATAATATTTATCTTTTAATATGGATTGTTACACTTTTTACACCTCTTTTTTATATTTGTTTTATTTGAGAGTTAAACATCTCCCACAGTCACTTTTTGTGACATGAGCTGCTATACACATTTGATTAATAAATAAAGAAAACAAATGTTGTACAGCCTATTGCTGTAAATGTAAGGCTGTCAGTGTAAAAAAGTGGAAAACATTTTCCTAAGTGTTGTTTGTCTAAGAACAAGAAAGGTTTTGAGTAAACATATCAGAGGTAGTATTCAGCAGGTTCTGACCAGTTTCCGGTAGCAGAAAATTTGAGTAGTTCAGAGAACTGGCAAATACCACCTCTGGTTGGCCCTGCCCCCATCTATTCTCTGCATCCCGAGTGCCAGCTGATCAGCTGGATCTTCTTTTGTTGCCCTGCAAAAGGAGAAGGAGCTGGAAAGCAAGTTAGTGGGGAAGGAATGAGGATTTTGCAGTAACCTTCCTCCAGGAGTAGGGAGGGAATGGAGATTTTACAGTATCCTTCCCATCATGCCCACCAAGCCATGCCTACCAAGCCACGCCCACCAAGCCATGCTCACCAAGCCATGCCATGCCCACAGAACCGGTAGTAAAAATTTTTGAATCTCACCACTGAAACATGTGCAGGCACACACAGATAATAAAAGAAATTCATAATGAAAGAAATTCATCTGACCCTGGGTATCGGCTCAGGTGGGTCACAAATACAGGCGCAGTTTAAGTCTTTGCTCTGTCCTTTAACACTGGACATACTGACTGAGATCAAGGCTCGCATCTCATTTTCATCCAGAGGCACTGCCTTCATATTCATCTGAAAAAGAAAGAAGGTTAGACTTCAGTTTTTAGATGTGCATAGCTTCTAAACTACTTTATTGGGAGAGGATAATTTACCTTTTTCAAAATGTACTTTTTGAAATGTTTCATATTTGCAAATGAGATAGAAGCACAGCACTGGAATATTTTCACACCCTGAATTTCTATGGCCTAAAAAGCAAACAAAATAAACCTCTTTAGATGTGGAGCCTTTTCAAAATGTTACCACATGGTATGGAATTTTTTGGAATTCCAAACAAGAGTGTATGTTCTCAAACCATTATATCTGATTATTGAACATAATGGATTTCCCCAAAGCATCATGCTATTATCTCCTTCTTGCAGGTACAAGAGGATAATTTGGCTAAAGATGAGTGCATCCATACACAATCCACACAAATGCACAGAGACACAAACTCTCTTGTCCCTGCTAGGGACAAAACAACAATGAAACTATGAAGTACTGACTCTAGAAATCCTCTGGTAGGATTTTATTACAGAAAGATAATGTTTTAACAAGTATCTAAAAAGGTATTTTAAGTTTTAAGCACGTAACTATTTTATCAGTTTTCTTGCAATAATTTGCTAATGAAATAGCAATAGCACTTATATGCCACTTCACAGTGCTTTACAGCCCTCTCTAAGTAGTTTACAAAGTCAATCTATTGCCCCCAACAATCTGGCTCCTCATTTGACTGACCTTGGAAGGATGGAAGGATGATCAACCTTGAGCCTTGAGATGGCAGTTTGTATAGAAATCAATTTTCACTTTTAACATAATCTAGTACCAGGTACTTTTAGGCACATAAAACAGCATTTAGACAATGCATAAATTGATATTAATAAAATATATTTTCATGGCTGATATTAGGTTAAGAAGTTGATGAGAAGTTGTGCACATTACAATCATTAATTATAGTCTGTTATGTTTTTCAGTATGGTAGTCAGGATGCCAATGATTTTGCTTTATGAAAAGTGATACTTGTTTAACAATCATAATCCTGATAATTACATACAATGCCCTAACAAAATAGGAGTCAGGCCTCAGTTAGTGGCTACAAAATCTCTACTTAACTTGATGGACTTACATGAATAGCAGAGCTGGAATGCAGAGAATATACACAAACATCTGTCATAAGTGAACATTACGAGCTTCGAAGATAAGAGTCTTGACTTCAAATCGTACAAAAGGTTTACAATGCACCTGGGTATAGTAAATTCTAAGCTACTCTTCCTTCTGACTCAGAGGCAGTCAACTACTATTATGTGTATCATTTCATGAAATGCAGGTAAAAATAGTTTCTAATAATGCTCATCACTGTCTCACAGGGTGAGTCTGACACAATCATTTCTGAAATTAATTTATCTGGACCTGTCAGCTGTTGGTATGGTGTAACGGAAAATGATTATAGCAAAAAAAGAATACATTTTATCTCCCTCTTACCTCACTGTAGTCAGAGAAACTGCGATAAATATTGGTATTTGGAATCTGACCCAACATCACCATCTTCATTCTGAAACAAGGGTACATATATTGGATCTACTTTCTCCTTAGAAATATAATAAAACCAATGGATCAAAATTTTCCAACCTATCTCACCCTAGACATATGTCTGAAATATTTTTCTTAGAGAAAAAGGAGAAACAATAATGAATACAAATTGAGTTTATACATAATGTTATACTCATCCAGATGAAGTGCACATTCCTTTGTATTATATTTCCCACTTTTAAATCTACATGGAGAAGGGGCAGGAAATATTGTTATTTTTCATACCTAATAGAAAGAGCTCATTTGAAGCAATATAGAGAAGCTTACTACTGCAGAAAAGAAATATACTTTGTTGTTGGTCTGACACTGAAAGCTAACAATTTATTCTGAATTAGGTTATTAGCATTTGCTGATGTTAATTATTTCTTTTAAATATCTGCATATCATACAAGAGAAGTAGACAAACAACAGTGCATGGGACTGCTTAGTACCCCTGGTGATGCATGCTATTTCAAATACAGTAATTTGCCACAAAGTAGAATAATCCTGCAGCTAATTATTCTAACAAGTGAGAGTGGAATCAAGATTGGGAACAAGACTGTCCTGGCAAGTTCTGTCGACACACCACTGGTGCAACATCATATCACATGATCTTGAAACTATCCCTCTGTTGATAGAAGCTAGGATTGCCTTAGCTTTTTTGGCAGCTGCAAGATATGCTGGCTCATACTTAAGTGTTGGTCTACTAAAACATCTTCCAAAGTTCCCACAGTAAATAGTTCTTGTTACAGGCTGCCATTAATCGGCCTCAACACTCTAGTTTTTCAAACATGAACTTTTTGTTCTTTCAACCAAGAGTTGCTTCTAAAAAAACAGAACTAAAAGTACATTGGGACTGCCTGCCCAAAGACCAGAAAAACAAAACATAACAAAACATTGGGTGGGTAATCCTCAATTTACAACTGATCATTTATGACTGTTTGAAGTTCTGACAGTGATGGAATGGATGCATTATCGCCTGTAAACAATCTCCAGCCCTCATAAATGGTTGTGCTGCTCATGCCCCAATAATGTGATCACATGTTGAGAGGGTCAGCATTAAAATCCTTCCGATGTGTGGTGATTTGACTGCTACTCACAATGCTTTATGATGGTTTCCCACAACCATCACAAAAAAGACTGGAAAATTACTTTTGGGCAATTTACAACTTACAACCAGCTTTCTGGATATGATTGTAAGTCAAGGACTACCTTGACTTGTATCTACCTTGTATCTGTTTTGACAGTATCTGACAGATACTACCTTGTATCTGTTTTGGAACACACAAATGTTCATTAGGACTAAGTTTTAATGAGAAATCTACTTATTTACCAACAGAGCCAGATTTCTAGGTGTAAAAAGGAACATATTGGAAAAAGAAAATATAGGGAAAGTAGAGGAAGGCAGCAATCATCAGTTAAAGGAGTCACTTATTACCACTTCGAATAAAGTTTTAGGTTTCAACTTTCTTTGTGTGTTCAGAGTTCATTATAGAAAGGGCAGCTGAAGAAGTGTCTGAGCATCCCACTTAGATGTTCTTAGGCAAGTCTTCCTTGTTCTTTGTTTACTTTGCCCTTTTTCTTTGTTCTCTGATTTGTCCATTTTATAGAACACAAAGGATAAGGGAAAGCCAGCATTTTGGGGCAGATGTCTCTTGCATTATCTAATCAAGTAAAAAGCTCCATCCCTAATGCCCTGAGGATAGTGAGCAAATCAGAAAGGATCTAGCAGTTAGAGCAACCCATCTAACAACTTTGGTGAAAAGATGCAAGCACAGTCCAGATTTTATAGCTCTAGTTTTACATAAATGGGATTATATATAGGATGCTTTTCAGGAGGTATGGGGTTTTTTAAGACATAAAATAAAACAGCTTAGAGCAAATACAATAATAAGTTCTGGGATAACATTTTGTATAAATTCCATCTATTTTTTATATAGCCACAGAGCAGAGAGAGAAGAAAAGCAGGTTTTAGAAGTGGCATGAAATGTAAGAAAGGATTTGGGGGAGGGGGGGAAACAAGGTTACTATCTTCTCAACTTTCTAGTGTAAGAGAGCTAAATCAGGTATTAACATAAGTTATTCTCAAGTCATATTATTGAACTATCAATGTCAGTTTTTCACATAAGTTTTCAAACACGCAAAATTTTTAGGAAGTGTGTGTTAGTATATAAACCATATATAAGAGGTCTCTCTTAAAATCATTTGAATAAAAAAATGGAACAGGAATGGCACTAGGCAAGTGATATTATTACCCCATCTGAAGAAAGAGATCCAGAATTAGAACATTTCCAGCAGATGGCAGATTATTATCTGCTTGCTGATGGAAGGGAAATTTCATTGAGTATTTGGTTTTATTACAAAGTTATTATTATTATTATCAAACATTTTTCTTAAAGTTCAAGTTATCTTACTGTAGAAGGATCAGAAAACTTTAATATTAGAACTTCTCATGTGGGAGTAAGACAACAATATGATAGGAGAAATACCTGTGAGATCTGACACTTATTATAAAAAAGGCAAATCCCAAAGAAATTCCTAACCCAATATCCAGACCAAGGCAAAGGACAGCTAGAAAGGTCACAATCCAAATTCCCTTTAAAAGATGAAAACAGTAACATTATTATTAATAATTTAATTATCATACATTAAATACCTATAACCCCAAAGAAAAATACTTCATTGGTATGATAACGCCCTCGCAGTTTAACTGTAAGTTATTCCAAGAATGATACTGCAATACAAATAGACATATCCAAACAATATACAGTATGTATCACATTAGGAAAAATAAACTGATATACATATTTTAAAAAGAGGCAAGGAAATGTTCAAAACATAGTCCAAAGGAAATATTCTCCTTATTCATCTTTACCTCTCTACCACTTCCTGGAAGTATCACAGCTTTGGAACTGTATTTTTTTTTTCTTAGAAAGTGAACATATTTCTAAACAGAGCTTTGTGCCAGCATTCAGATGTTTTATGGAGTCGTTGTGAGATGTAGAAATATTAATGAGAATAAATGTCCATTAACTGATTCTTAAAAATTAAAGCAATATAAAAAAATTCAGATAGGGCAGGGAGTCTTGTGACTCTCAAGAAAGATGTCTCATGGACACCACTGGGAACACATCTTTAAGGAGTTCTTCTCACTGCAAGTCTGCTCTACTAAAAAGCATGTCTCAGAGGCTAGAGCATTCACATAGAGGCATAGGGTCCTTCTAATTAGCCAGATGAATAGTGTTATCTGTACAATAAATACTCCCAAAATTTCTGTGTTGGATAGAAGAGGTTCTGAGATTTTATTTTCAGCAGCTTCAGTATAAGCAATAGTCATTTTTGAGGTTAAAGCTTAGTGGTAAAAAGAACAAAGCATTTTGTTCATAGCTAATGTTCTAAATCATTTATTTGGAGATAGCACTTTCTAGGAGATCAGGAAGAACTGATAGACACTTTCTGAGACAGTCAGAAAGTGCTCTTTGGTATCACTGGAGTATTTTGATCAAGGCTATGATGAATAGGACTAGGAAGTAGATCTCATGAAGCAAGGTGTGAGATCCATCAACTTCCTCATTGGGGAGCTATCTTGTTAAGCAAGGCTAACAACTAAGGCTGGAGATCCAAAAAATTGAAAAAGTTCTGGTTAGAGTAGTGTTGCAATAATATTGCAGGGGTCTAACTAAACTACTGTGTGTTCAAGTCCCAATATGCAATGGGTCTAATCTGAAATACAAAAATGTCAACAACTAACCTAAAAATCAAGGGTCTGTCTTACAATAGCTATTGAGCCAAGACCAGTCCCATTAAACTGGAATCTTTAGATAGATTTCAGACATATTTTTAAGTATTAATACACATATTGTAGTATCCTCTAGAAACATACTTAAAATATTTATCATTGGAGAAAGTACACAGTGAAAAACCTACTCTCCTTTGATGCCACAATCTAACCTGGGGCACCTGAAAGTTGTTTTTTTTTTGTTTCTTTTCTTCTTCCTACTTCTGTTTTTATAAAATGTTCATTTAGCCTCTATCATCTTACCTAAGTCTGCCACAAATTCATTCTTCTGACTCCAAGTTACAGGGTATTTGACATACTGGCTCTGTTCAATGGCATGCTACCTGGTTTAATCTGATTCTCTAGCATTGTTACATAGATCATGCAAAACTTACAAAATCATATTTATCTTGTTCCCACAGGTAAGGGATGTCCAAAATTTTTTCAAGAAATGGGAACATGTTGACGAGTACAATGGCAGCCAAAACAGCCTGGGTAAATTAAAAAAAAAAAGATTCTGTTGCCAATTCTAGAAATTATACAAAATATATGCAAAATTCTAAACCATGTAGTAGCAATTAAAAATATTTCCATAGATGTTAACAGTTTGATTAGCTAGCCTAATCATGGTGCTGTATACTTTTGCAAATATTTAGATCTTAGGGTGTTTAGGTTTGACATATTCAACATTTTCAGATATTGAGGAAGTCCTTTAGGTATCATTTCAAGGATGCCAGTCATCATTGGTAATAATTGCAAAAGGCAGTTTTACTTGTAACGGCTTACATCCTGCGACGATACCTACAGGTGAAACTCAATAAAACAAGGTTTGTACATAAAACAACATCGGACCTCTGAAAAGTATAAGCATGCATATGTACTCAGTACTTGGTTTGGGCCCCTTTTGCAGCAATTACTGCCTCAATGCGGCATGGCATGGAAGCTATCAGCCTATGGCACTGCTGAGGTGTTATGGAAGACCAGGATGCTTCAATAGTGGCCTTCAGCTCTTCTGCATTGTTTGGTCTCATGTCTCTCATCTTTCCCTTGGCAATGCCCCAAAGATTCTCTATGGGGTTCAGGTCAGGCAAGTGTGCTGGCCCATCAAGCACAGTAATCCCACAGTCTTTGAACCAGCTTTTGGTGCTTTTGGCAGTGTGGGCAGGTGGCAAGTCCTGCCAGAAAATGAAGTCAGCATCCTTATAAAGCTTGTCTGTGGAAGGAAGCATGAAGTGCTCCAAAATCTCCTGGTAGACGGTTGCGTTGACCCTGGACTTAATGAAGCACAGTGGACCAACACCAGCATATGACATGGCTCCTCAAATCAACACAGACTGTGGAAACGTCACACTGGATTTGAAGCATCTTGCAGTGTGTGCCTCTCCATTCTTCCTCCAGACTCTGGGTCCTTGGTTTACAAATGAGATGCAAAAGTTGCTCTCATCAGAGAAGAGGACTTTGGACCACTGAGTGCAGATCAGTTCTGTTTTTCTTTCGCCCAGGTAAGATGCTTCTGATGTTGTTTGTTGTTCAGGAGTGGCTTGACAAGAGAAATATGACATTTGAAGCCCATGTCCAGGATCTGTCTATATGTGGTGGCTCTTGATACACTGACTCCAGTCTCAGTCCACTTCTTGGGAAAGTCCCCAACACTTTTGAATGGCCTTTTCCTGACAATCCTCTCCAAGCTGCAGTCATCCCTGCTGCTTGTGCACCTTTTTCTTCTACACTTTTCCCCTTCCACATAGCTTTCTATTTATGTGCTTTGATGCAGCACTTTGGGAACATCCAACTTCTTTTGCAATTATCTTTTGAGGCTTTCCCTCCTTATGGAGGGTGTCGATGATGGTTTTCTGCACAACTGTCAGGTCAGCGGTCTTTCCCATGATTGTGCTTCCTACTGAACCAGACTGAGAGACCATTTAAAGGCTCAGGAACCCTTTGAAGATGTTATGGCTTAATTAGCTGATTAAAGTGGGACACTTTGAGCCTAGAATATTGAACCTTTTCACAATATTCTAACCTTCTGAGATTGTGGATTTGGGGTTTTCATGAGCTGTAAGCCATAATCATCTAAATTATGACACATCACGGCTTGAACTATCTTGCTTTGCATGTAATGAGTCCATCTCATATATTAGGTTCACCTTTTAAGTTGCATTACTGAAATAAATGAACTTTTGCACGATATTCTAATTTTTCCAAGTTTCACCTATGTAACACCATCAAACACCAACATCTGCCTATCCAAGGTCCTTAGGAAGACTTGATGAAAATGCCAAATCCAGTCTGAACATCTGATGAGTGCACTGAACCATGACAATATATTATTTTTATAGTGCATTGAATAGTCAGCCAGATTTTTAGACTGGATTTGATCTTTTTATCAACTTACTGAGTCCTTTCCAAGAAGCAGGGAGAGGCAGATACTGTTGTTGAATAATATTAACGTTATTCTATTACTATATTTTATTGTCTAACCATTGATAGAAAAGGTCCCAAATTTTGTAATATTGTTTATCCCCTTGTTCTCTAATTTCAAATGTCAATCTACTCATTTCAGCACATTCCAGTATTTTCTTAATAATTTCCTCCTGCAATGGTATTTTCTCATTTTTCCAATTTTTAGTAAATGCAATCCTAGCTGCTGTTAATTCATTTACAATCAAATATTTTAAGTCTTTGCTGTATGTATCAGGTAGAATTCCCAATAAAAATATTTCTGGTTTTAAATCGATATGCTTTTTAATCATTTTTTCCAAGCAAGTGTGGATTTTAGTCCAATATTTTTTTGCATCCGCACAAGTCTACCACATAGAATATGTAGAATTATAGAAAATAATGAATATATAAAGATGTATTTCTTTTTTATTATTATTATTACATATATAAAATATTTTTTAAGATAGATTTGGAATGATTATATGAATTGTTATAAAATAAACTAAGTATAGCTATCTCGCAAAGTATGAATGAATAAAATTATAGTCAAATGATTGATTAATAAAAATACTAGGATATTCAATTTCTGATATGAGTTATTATGTAATGTAACTGTAATTGAGACTATGAAATCAATGCACAAAAAATTTGTAAACCAACCGACACACTGTTTGTATACTTATGGAAGAAAGCTGGATGTTTTTATGTTTTGTTTGTTTTTGTTTGTCCTTAAAAATCAATAAAACTTGAAAAAAAATAATATTAACGTTATTGTAGGATGTAAGCTGTTCCATTGCCTTTTGATTGATAGGGATTTTGTCAACACTGATAGTGTTTAAGTGGTGCTTCAGATGTTTTGGAATTGCACTATATTTGCTTTCTTTTGCATAGATGTTTTATTTTTATTTTCAGAGCTTTCTATTTTGTGATTTTTTTTTCTTTTTCTTTTCTTCTTCTTTTTGTTATATAGGTAAGTGACATATCTACAGTTGCGACTGGATTTCAAATAATAAGTCATTATGATCATGAACTGAGGAACCCAGGTGACTGGACCCAATTTTATGTCTTTTTTGTGATAGTCACTGAGCAGATGTTATGTTGTAAATTCAATGGGTGATTTTTGCCAGAAACTAGTGAAAAAAGGTGGAATTAGTAAAAAAAAAACTTTGCAAATCATGGGAACATGACTATAGGATACTGCGACTGGTCATAAGCCAGTTACCAAGTGACTGAAATGTGGTCATGTAACTGTGGGTTGGGTGATACAACATTTTACAACTGTCAGAAGTGCTTGATAGGCCATAAAGCACCCATACCAGTCCTGTCATAATTTCAAATGGTTGTTAAGCAACTGGTCATAAGTTGAGAACCACCTTTTTACACAAAAATGTGAAATCACAGCTACCTGTTCTTTAGTTGGTGTTGGCCTTCCTAGGAATTGAGTTCTTCTCAAAAAAATAAAATGTCAAAATGTCCTGATGTACTAAAACATATGAAGAACAGTTGCAGGAATTGGGTATGTCTAGTTTAGTAAAAAGAAGAACTAGGGTGACATGATAGCAGTGTTTCAATATTTGAGGAACTGCCCCAAGGAAGAGGAAGTCAACCTATTCTCCAAAACATCTGGATGGAAACTGAACAAAGAGAGAAGCAACCTAGAACCTAAGGAGAAATTTCCTGACAGTAAGAGCAATCAAGCAGTGGAACAACTTGCCTTTAGAAGTTGTGAGTGCTTCAATACTGGAGGCTTTTAAGAAGGGACTGAACAACCATTTGTCTGGAATGGTATAGGGTCTCCTGCTTGAACAGGGGACTGGTTTAGAAGACCTTCAAGGTCCTTCCAACTCTGTCATTCTAAGAATGATCTGAGTATATGTGCAGATTCAAGTAGAGTGGCTTTTTTTAATTGACAGATGGAAATTTTACCAACATGCATGTTTTCTAAATGCCTTGTCAAATAAATAATGTTTTCTGTAATAAAAAGGGAGTTCTTTGGATAAAAAGAAAAGTGCACAATAAATCCACATAATTAACCAACTATTAAATCCTACTTTAAGATTTAGTAAATAGGCGTAGGCATTTCACCAATAAATAAAACTTTATAAAGGTCATAGATCAAACTCAGTGAAAGTTTCAGATAGATAAACATTTACACTCTTAGAATACAGCCAAATAACTATCAGTATCTCCAAA
This sequence comes from Laticauda colubrina, assembly GCA_015471245.1. Classification (NCBI taxonomy): domain Eukaryota; kingdom Metazoa; phylum Chordata; class Lepidosauria; order Squamata; family Elapidae; genus Laticauda; species Laticauda colubrina. The sequence continues at coordinate 40,515,074 of BLBF01000020.1, read as the reverse complement.
ACAATTATTCTATCCATAATAGTGACTTTCTGATAGGTATCTTTGCCTTTAGGGAGCAAAATTTGGCAACTACGTAGGTAACATTGCAATCTCAGACTGCTGTAAAGTAGCTAATATAAAATGTCTTTGTTTGACTATGGATATTTTTAGCATCAGCCAAAGTAACCTTCCTTTCTTCTTTGGAATAAAATTGTAACATAACAACAAAAGAACTTAGAAAACCAAGTTCCCTAGATTCAGAGTGGTTTGAGCCACTCTGGATTTTGTTATTATAGCTAAATTCAATAAAGGTCATTTTATTTTTTCTGTGGAGTTAGGGAAGTTAAAAGTTAGGACATTTCCTGGTCTGATCTACCTGGTAGATTTGACAGATTGAGAATTGACAGCTCATTAAAAAAAATCCCCTAGGGATATATAATGTATCAATATTCTGATGACCTGGGTTTTTGACGAGAGCTATATTCCATTACGGTACAAAATTTATATATCTAAATTATTCAGATTTTCACTTTAACTTACATTTGGAAGGGACTGCAAGTAATATCCCAATTTTAATCCTGTCACCAGCATTAAGGAAATTCCAATCAGAGCTGCAAGCTAATTTTTTAAAAAATGGCATTAGAATGTTAACCTGATGAGGATTATTCTTTCTCATATTTTGTAAATCAAAATACTCCACCTAACTCAGTCTATTTTCAGAACATATACAGAATGATGTGTACCATGTTAATTAATATGATGAAATTTCAACTACCATCACATCAAAAAAGATTCTATTGATTTGATTAAAAGGTCCACTATTGCTAACGTGCCTGCCAATTCCTTAATTTGATTCCTAAATCTATTCATGACTTGCCTTCAATAAAGTTCATTGTTTCGAAGTTAGATTATCTTGACTTGGACTCAAGCTTTTTCACAAGGGATTCTCAAACTTGGAGGTAGGATATCCTACAACCAGTTTGGTGGGGGTGGGGCAATTAGCAGATTTTTGAAAATCTGATGAGGCATATTCGGGCAAAACACATTCCAAGCTTTGCTCCCTGTTTTTCCCAAAGAACATTTTCACAGTACTCATGATTAGTCTGTACAGGCACTGCCCAAGCCTACATAAGGCAGTTGTAGTTAGATCAAAATTTAATTGTTATTACATACTTGGAATGTTTATTTTTAGGCTTATTCACTGGAGAAGTGTCACACAAATTCATTTACCATTGTAGAAGTGATGGTAGCTTAAATTTTGAGAATTTGATTGAACCAGGAAACCATATCCAGACTGCAAAATCCAGAAGACAACTAGATGGCAGATAACATGGCAACAATATTATCTTTAGGAAGGACTCGACAGGTGGATAAAAATGTTAAATCCAGTCTAAACATCTGGTTATTGGGTAACCAAACATAATCATGACCTGGTGAAAGCATTCAAATAATTTGGCAAAAGAAAGCAAAGATGGGGGTGCCTTGAGTGCAATTCCAAAACATTTGGAGCACTACTTGTATACCATCGGCATTGACAAAATCAACATCACTCAATTGAATAGAATATTTATTTTGATTTGTCAATTGCTTACAAGATAATAGATATAAGTATATACATCGTAATGAATACATGAAATGGGTACATATAAGAAAAATAAAAGAAACAATAGGACAGGGATGGTAGACACATTAGTGCGCTTATGCAGGCATCCTATAGACCTCTTAGGAAAGGGTGAAGTCAATAGTAGACAGTCTAAGGTTACACTTTTTGGGGTTTGGGGAAGAAACTACAGAGTCAGGTAGAGTATTCCAGACATTGACCACTCTGTTGCTAAAGTCGTATTTCCTGCAATCAAGTTTGGTGCGGTTAACCAAACGGCCATCTTAATCTGGGGGGGGGGGGGGAGAGGAACATCATTTCAGAGGGCAGGTGCTGCTATAAAGAATGCATGTTTTTTTCAATAGATGCTACTGTGGAACCTGGAGTGCACAATTCTTTCCACACCAGTTCAGCCAGCTTGATGGTGTTACCTTTGGTTGGTATTTTCTATAGCTTTTTACTACAGTCTAGTGATTTTCCAGAGTTTACAACCTAGATATTGTATTTCTTGGTTCAATATTGGACCGGTTGCCTCGCTTCTTGCATACTACCCGACTTAATAGCAAATTCTTGATCATGCATGACCATGGCCACAGACCCCCAAGACTTAACTCAAGATTTAAATCATAACATTTCTTCAAGCCTTTGCAGACTTTCTTTGATGACATCCTGGTCCCCCCGGGGTCTGCAGACCACAGGTTGAGAATCATTGCTCTATGCTAACTATCTATTTCTTAATCTATTTATTTATTTTTTAAACTGTAACATGTAATTCTTGTTATGTTTTTAACATTTATCTGGATGGCAATAGTGTACTTGGTAAACATTTCTTAATTTCAAGGACACAAATGTAACCAAACTTGTTAATTTCTTGGATGAGAGACTAACACTAATGAGCTACACTGAGAAGTCAAAAAGATATCCTGAAAAATGGCAACTGTAAAACATTTCTGACAGTTGCCAACAAACAAAAAACTCATGTCAATGAAATCACCACAAACTGAGCTTGATCTGAAGGAGAGTTCACCTGTTCTTCTGGCTTAAATATAATTATATTTTATAATAATGCTAATCAAAATTTATGATGGGTCAATTTGCAAACATATATATGTAACCAAAAAATCCAAATGGAATTAAAAATATTTCTGCCCGTGACTTCTGATGCAGACAAAAATAATGCATCAAGGGCAACCTTTGAAGTGACAATACAATTTTTTAAAATGCTGTAGGTATTTAACCATTTGCTTATGCAAACAAACTCTGTAAAACATCCCTTTCGCATGATCCAAACAGCAGAGAAAACAATGTTCTAACAAATACATCCAAATCTAGATTTGAAACAAGCACTGGAACTAACTTACCTGCGTTTTTCCACCAGTCTTCTCCTGAATAACAGTTGTAGAAATTGCACAGCTGACAGAAAAACTCTTAAAAAATGAACTGAAGACATTGCATAGCCCAATTGCTACTAAATCCTGTACATGATAAATAAAGATAAACCTACTGGTATTCAGATTACTGTAATATGAAATTTAGGGACTACAAATATTTTCCACTAGAAAAAATAAGGACGACAAACTTCAGAATATTAATATGTCCTAATCATTTATAACCAAAAAGATGTTGCTGTTTTAGGAAGACATTCAGTCATTACAGTTAATGTATCGCTTAAATCAACAATTCTTTTTTTTAATGGCTCCTACTGCTTTCTTGAATATGCTTAGGTTTGCATATGCCTAGAGTACTCAGAGGATACCACCACAGGGAGAATCAACAGCATCACAATGGTAGGCATGACTTCAGCAACCTTTTTACATGCATGTAATATATGCAGTACATGTTCAGAAGGAGGTGGCCTTTACTTGCCAAGTTCTGTTTGCAATTGCGATGCTGTTGGCACACCACTGTGGGTGCCCCTGGAGGGACCTCTGCCTCATCATGTTCAAAATGTGTACAGTCCAGTCCAGTGATTCTCAATCTTGGTAAATTTAAGATGTGTGGATTTCAACTCCCAGAATCCCCAAGCCAATAAGACCAAGAACTAGTTTTCTATAAATATCTTTGTTCTAATAGATAAAGCCATAGTTTTAATGGTCAATTACATTTTGTTGTTTCCTTTTCAACTTGTAACTTTGGTATGATTTTTTTTGTTTTGTGGTAGACTTAAAGTTTTCAGAATAGTTTAATTGCATTGCTGTTGCTGTCACACTTATAATCATGAGCACCCACGGGGACCTAATTTAATTTATTTAATTTAGGACTGCCTGACTCCAAACAACTCTAGGTAGCTTGTAATATAGTAAATAGATCAACATGCAATACAATTCAAAAGCAAACCAACAAAAAATAGATAGGAAAGCAGATAAAGCACAAGATGGCAAATCTGGCCCTGATAGGAAGAGTCAGGTCTTCAAAGTGCTATGAGAAACTAATAGTGTGACAGCCACCTGGATATCAAGGGGAGCTTCATTCTGGGGGCAGACCTCACAACACAGAAGGCAAACTTCCTGGGTCCCAAAAGATGACATTGTTTAATTGAAGGGTCCCAAAGTGTGCCAACCCTGTGAGTTTGTATTGGCTGGACAGACATCACAGGAGATGATAGACAGTCCTTCAAATTACAAATCCTATGTCATATACTGCTTTATAGGCCAAAGCCTGAACCTTGAATTGCAACCAGAAACATAGCGATAGTGCAGGTCAGTCACTGGCCATGCTGCTGTATTTTAAACCAATTGAAGCTTCTGAGTATTGCTCCACATAAAGCACATTGGAATAAGACAAGTTATGAGATGAATAGGGCATGAATGATTGCGTGGAATTTCTCCTAATCCAGCAAAGTGTGCAATTGGTGCACCAGAAGAAGCTATGCAAAGGCTTTTGACTGATCAGTTAAATTAATGAAGAGTTGCTTTGTTTTTCATATTTATCTCAATATGTCCCAATGTATTTCTAATGTTCTTGGAGACAAATAGTGACTACAGCATTGCATGCCTTCCAAAGACCCCAGAAATCTATGAAAAAGTATATTTAATTATAGTTTATTTATTCTCCCAAAGCTCCATCAATTTCTCGAGGCTTCTGCTTTGTGATATATCACTATTACCTGAGTATGTCTGATGTGATAGTTGTGAATACTTGCATACTTCTTTCCCACAAAAATGAGGAGAAAATAGCTTACTATTGCCAGAGATGAAGCATGTAATATAATTTTGTCCAGTTTTGAGAAATCAGGTAGTGTAGGATTCAAAAACCTGAAACAAAAGAGATGCTTCAGTCCTGTGTAAAGAACACACTTGAATACTTTGATTAGGAAGTATAACCTATTGCTCTATTTATTTACAGATTTACTACCATCTCTTTCAACCCACAATGTTGTGAACCAAGCAGTGGTGCTAATAATAAATATGGGCTTGTTTGGATTTCAAACACTGAATTTTATGTACTTATTGTTAGCTATCTTAGAAACCTTTTCTGAAAATGAAAACAAATCACCTTTATTAAAAGTTTAAATTGAGCAATGGACAATATTTTTTCCCTAGCAGAACATAGAACACTTTAAATTTGATCACCAAAGTGTGCTTTGGATAGTGAACACAGCAACACTCTATACTCAATAAAGCAGTTGACTCTTTTCTCGAGGTCACACAACTGGCCTTCACAGCTACCATGTAATCCTGGAAAGGAGAGAGGCATTTTAAGGAGTTACCAGATATCCCCATGTCCTCTAAAGCAGAGCTCTCCAAACTTGGCCATTTTAAGACTTGTGGACTTCAACTCCCAGGATTCTCCAGCCAGCATAGCTGGCTGGAGAATTCTGGGAGTTGAAGTCCACAAGTCTTAAAGTGGCCAAGTTTGGGAACCTCTGCTCTAAAGCAACATTCAAAGATCAATGTTGACATTCCTTCCCCTAATTTCTTATTTCTACTCTTCTTTGTATTTTACATATGAAATAAAATAATAATAAAAAGGAATTTTGATATTTTGCACAGTACTAAAGAGGCAATTTAGAGTTGGCTGAACTGTGATATAAACAGCAAATAAATCTTATGAGTAAAATAAAATTATACATTATTATTTTTAGCTCATTTTAAGAAATGGGCAGTAATTATAGCTCTTTATGAATACTGATGGGCCACACATGATCCTGATGGTTACAACAAAGAATCTTTACACTGTTCAGTAAATGCTAAAACCTGCCCCCATCAGGTACCTCTAATTACAGTACATAGAATATTTGAACACTGTTGGCTTGACTAAATGCTGTTGGCAGGGGTGGGATTCTACCGGTTCTGTCCACCTCTGTAGAACCAGTAGTTCTAAAGAGCAGCAGACAGAAAGAATACATAGAACCGGTTCTATGTCTGCTGCTGTTTTGGCCCACCTGTCCACCCGGGCTCCGACCTGAGTTTTATTTCCTGCTTTTTCAACCGCAGCTGCTTTGTGCGACACAGCTGCGGTTGAAAAAGTAGGGAAAAAGGGCTTTTCCAACTGCATTTGCATGCAGCATTGCTCAGCTGTCCAGGAAGCTCAACAGGTTGTAAATTGCACTAGTGCAACTCGCACGCGCACAAAGTGCGTGTGCTTGTGCGACGCAGAGCAACAGAACTGGTAGTTATACCAGTGGATCCCATCCCTGGCTGTTGGTATGCGCTTGGCCACAAATAGAAATGGCAGCATATATTTGAATGACAAAGTTAGCAATGTTGAAATATTTATGAGAATAAGCTTTCAGGTTCACGCATTGGCAAATGTTTCACAGGAATTTCAAGCTGGGGTATTATTACCAAGTTCTTTACCCAATTCTTTAATTTCAACATTATTTACTTTCCTTTCATTTTTCTTATTTCATTTTTTTATTTATTTGTCCTTCCTTTTCTCCCCCCCCCCCCACATATATTACCCTGAAAGGGAATAGCATGATAAGTACACATTTATACATGCATGAAAAATACATAATATTAGATTAGATTACTTACTTGTGGGGAGTCATTGTAAAAACTCCCTGACTAGATTCAGCATGTAGACGAGTTTGGGTAGAAAGCATTGTAAATACAATAATCTGTAAAAAAATGCATTCTATATTATTTGAGTTGAATATTATATGTTTAAATTTATTTCAATATTATATTAGTATACTTTCAAATTCAGCCTTGATTAATAGCAATTACAATGTCAATATCTACCTTGGCATTATGGACTAATGGTTCTGTTTCAGCCAGACACTGAAATAGATTCTCATAATATTCAGTGGTATAATGCCAAACAAGGCAGAACTTGTTTTGATTAACTATTTTGATTAGTTATCGCAAACAGTAGGATACAATCATCAGTACAAAGATGAGTATTAGAAGGGGGGGGAAATTTCATGATCAGAAAAGCATTTCCCCCCACAACAAGTTTCACTGATTCTGAAACTTAAGGCAGAATGTTTAATGTTTAGATCTCTGTTTCTGAAGAATGCATTTCTAAGGACAATAATAGACCATAACACTATTCGATAAAATTGGGTTTTACAAGAATCAAAGACAAAATGTTCTTATTGTCTATACAGTGAAGGCAAGAAGGGATGGTGTGCTCTCCCCTGAATTTGAAGTATACAATAAAACAAATTCCTGTTTTATCAGAAGACCTGAAATAAATTATAATAAAGGACAATGCTTCTTTCAGATGCACTTATTCTTCTTTGTGGAGAACTTAAGGCCAATATAATATAGTCAAAAAAAAAGAGTCGCAAAATTATAAACATTCAGTTCTGTACGAAAGAAACACAATGTTTGAAGGAAACTGTTTCATGGATCACTCTATGACTTCAAGTCATTTACAAAACTGTGACTTTGGATACATAAATGTAATTTTGTAGAAAAATGTCAAATATTTACCAAAAAAAGCTCCATTGGAAACTCAACAGGATAGTGTTTATAAGTTATTTTAATGCATTTGCTGACTCTTAGCAATAGTAATGAAAGCAAAAACAGCAAGATACTGGTGGAATTTGCTTTAGGGAGACCCATGCAATAGTATACCAAATTCTGAAAGAAAGAAAATGTCAACAAAATGTTAGAACTAATTCCTGCATGTTAATTTGCTGCTAATAGTATCAAGGTAACCCTCAACATCTTTTAAATGACGTAGTTTTTTGCTTCAGAAATAAATATAGCTGCCTATCTTACACACATGACTGGGAGGCTTATAACTAAATCATAAACAGTACCAAAAACAACAACAATAATAATACAAACAAGATAAATGTATTAAAAACAATTAAGAACTAAAAACCATTTCATGGGTTCCACGCCACTCTTTAATCTCTGGGCCAGCAAAACTAGGTCTTCAAGTTCTTCTAGAAGGTTCAAGAATTATTTTCCCTAGGGCAGCAGAGAAGGCCCTCATCCTGTGTCCCACCAGATGACACTACCCCTCGGATACATACAACCCACAATTAGTTTTTTCTGCTTAGCCTGATAGGCAAGACAATGCCACTCGGAAGAGGTGGTCCCTCAAATAACCTGATCTTGGTAATGAAGACCCTTATGCTATATTACTTTGATATTATTTAGAAGTTAAGTCCTACCATGTTTAAAGGGGGTTGATTTGTTTCCACTGTTTTAAGAAAGACAATGGCATGTCATAAAGAAACTAATAATGCCTAAAAACAGGGAAGTTAAGTCCCTGGTGAGAATTACGATTCCACGTGTGTGTGTGTGTGTGTGTGTGTGTGTGTGTGTGTGTGTGTTGTGATCACTTGTTATTATATCTTTACAAATGAAGGGATTTGATAAACTTTTAATTAGTATCTTTCACTCTTCGTGGGAAATATATCAATACTGATATCTACTTCTTCCCATTCTTGTCGAGAAACAGGAAAGTTAAAAATAGTGGCTTTACTCACATAAAAAAATGACAATGGGCCTGAATGAAAATCAATTACAATTCCAAAGATGAAAGAGAACTGTGATATAATCACATGTAATGCTGCTGCTGTAAGGTAAGCATTCATGAGACTCTCTGAAACATATGTTGTGACAAATCCCAAGCCAATGATGGCCAAAAATAGCTGAAAGGAACAAAAGAGATGGTTAAAATAGAAGAAAATGGGTTTTAAAGAAAACATAAACCTCAATTTGCCACAATAGCTGCCCTATTTCTGTGCAGTTTGCTATTATACATCTGAAATGTAAAGAATATACTATTTTTCTAAAACCCAAGTGAATATTTTGCAAAGGACAGAGGTATTGTTGAATACTTCTGTCCTTGAAGGTATTTCTAGCAGAAGTACCAGATTCTGTAACAGCTTTGTTCCCTCAGCCATCCATGTGGTAAACTCGCAAGATATGATTTCTCACCATGTACATGTATACATCTGAACTAGACTGTGTTGTTTTTCTATGTCATCTAATTTATGAAAATATATGCATACTTTTGTACTTATTTATTACTTACTTATTTATTTTGTCATGTTTTTGCAGTGTATACTGGTAACCCTTTGAGAGCTGCATACAATGAAATTTCATTTTAATGTATGCCAATTAGTATATTTACATGTATGTTCAAAGTGACAATAAAGTTAGTCTAAGTCTAAGTCATCTGCTTTATGCCTCCAAATTAGTCAATGTTCTGAGATAAGCTGAAGTCAGGGGCCAGTACCTCTTCCTGGCCCTCAATATCAAAATAACATAGAAATAAAATTGGTGAAATTACACCAGGCAATAATTATCTTGGGGTGAAATTTATGAGTTTTCATGTGAAATAATTGAAACTTTGCATAATTCTGATGAACTTTTGAATGTCTTCATGCAAAATATCAGCAGATTTTAAGAATCTTCTAAATTTCAGCTGTTATGTAAGGTGAAATGTTTCTGGTTATCAGGCAGTAATTTCTAAATTTGTTCTCTCCTCCTTACATTCCTTAAGATCTAATTTTCTTTTCATGTTGTTCTCAACCCTACTATTAAATACGGTGGACAAAGAATAAAAAATAAATTATATTTTAAAAGCTGTAGAAAAATTGTATAAAGCCAAATAATTTGCTTATTTTTTTCAGTACATCAGAACCAAAAATAAAAATATAGCTGAAAAGTATTGGTGCAGAATTATAAAAGTATAGAATTTTCATGCATCAGAAAAAGAATAATGGAGTCTAAAAATATTGAGATTTTAGCAAGTCAGTTGTGGATTATTTATTACACTCATCACACCACACACCCAGAAGGAAAGTCTACTCAGATAAGATTTAACTTTCATTCAACTTTTGTGTTTCAATATGTGTGTCTTATTACATGATATTGAATTTTTATTCTGTCTTTGAAAATACCAAGAGTTCCCACTCTCTATGAGCTGAGATGGAGGGAGCTTAAAAGTCAGCATTCTTTGGCAGAGCTCTCACCCCCTATATAATCAGTTACTCTCAAAAATAAGATTAGTCTCCTTGTCACTGTTATTCAGAAAACTCTTCAAGATGTAAGCGTTTATGTAGATATTTTAGGATTAAGGAATCAATGGAGTATATTGATTGGGTGTACTGTTCATTACTGCTTTATTGCTATTATTGATACAGATACACACACACAGTAATATTAACTTAACTGAAGTGGCATTAAAGCATTTAGAAAAAATAAAAATATGGCAAAAAAAAAATTATAATTCAAGTGTGTTTCCTACCTGAATAATCCCAACTAAAAATGTAGTAGATGCAGTGTGAGTTACTGCTTCCATATAATTCCGCATAAAATTTTCATCAGAAACATTGGCCAAAGTGGCATTAATTGGTAACTGTATTCTGAAATTAAGATTACTCTGAAAATTTGCTGCCATTGCATTTAGAATGCTGAAAGAACCTGTTGCCAAAAAGCAGAAATTCAAGATAAAAGCCAAAGCTAATATAAATTCAGCTACCATATTAATTGTCACAAGGTAATTCTCACCATTTCTCTAAAAAGCTTAAAGTATGAAATGCTTTCAGAATGCCAGCTTGGTCTGGTGGTTAAGGTACCAGGGAAGAAACTAAAAACTATGATTTCTAGGGCCGCCTTATGCATGAAAGCTGGCTGGGTAACTTTGGAGCAGTCACTTTCTCTCGGCTCAACTCATCTCACAGGGCTGTTGGGGTAAAATAGAAGGAGGAAGTACCATTGGTTATGTTCACTGCCTTAAATTATTTATAAAAAATAATAAAGGCAGGATATAAACAAATCAATAGACCAACAGATAAATTATTTCTCTGTATAGTATTTCTTCTAGTATTCTGATGTCCGAAGTTACATCACTGGGCACTCAACAATAGTGATGCTCATTGTCCATAAATCACCACCAGAAAGATTCACTGGATTTACAGGAACTCTGTGTTAACCATTGTCAGCTGGCTAGAGCCTGATCCTAATGTAAGTATACCCAAGCTCAACTGAAGTTCACCATTAGTCAACCACTGATGCTAAACAGTTCCTCTAAACTGGTATCATATAACTTTTATTTCAATCAAGAGATTTATGGGGTTTAGAAATGAATGACACTCAGTTAGGTACTTTGCTTTTTACTATCTAGGCTCAAGAAACAATCCCGAGCACCTACAGTTCTGCTGGCTTTTGTCAAAATAACAAAGTGACATCATGCTCTAATGCCACAAGTTGCGCAATTTTTCAATGTACATGTCATAATGCACCTATAAATGAGAGGTACTTGTGTCATTATGACATGACATTGGTTTCATCAGACTGACTGATTTGACATCTCTCCCTGCAGACATCACTGGAAACACTTTTGGCAATAAGGTATATGAGATTGTGATATCTTCTCAATCCTGTCTTGGTTTCTATAAAGTGTTAAAACAATTGTTGTTTAAACTGTTTTCATTTTCACAATTTTTATAATGTTTCTGAGAGTACTTTTGGTGCCACTTACCACCCTGAGTGATTGTTTGCAAAAATGAATCTAATAAATTAGCACTATTTAGCTGTCACGAGCTCAAGAAATTTGGAACTATAGAATCACAGAATAGGAAAGGCATAAGGAAGCCTTCTATAACTGACATTATTTTATATCCCATTTTGTAGAATGTAGAGGACATATATAAGCGGAGATGAATTGGTTCTAAACTGAAAATAGTTCATTTACTAGAAATATTGTAAACTCATTCCATTCATCTCAATAAACATTGTTTAAAAAACTCTATATCACAAATATGCTGATGAACAATCACTTTTGGTTTTCCAAAGCTGCCAGAAAGACTGACAAGTCTATTAACTAAGGCATAGCAGAATGGAAATGAGAGTAGAAGTGTGTACATAGCTTTCTTTTCTCTTCCAAAGTATAAGGGTTGAAGTTGGCAAAGCAAGAGCCAGTCATCTCCGAGGCTAGAGAATCATTATATAAACATTTCTCAGTTATCCAAGTCCAATAAATCAAGTATTAATTACCTTAGAAAGAACATAGGGGAAAACCTAGAATTTACAGCAAAATTATATACAAAGGTTCTGACTTCATTTTACTGCAATAGTCAATCAACTGTTATGTTTAAAGCTTCATTTTTGTTTTGGAAAACAGATGCTCATCTAGCCAGTTATATCTGAGAATCTTTTGCCAAATCAAATGATGAGTAAAGAGTTAAGTATTTGAAAAGTTGTGATTTGCTGTTGCACTCTGCTGTCAAGCCTGAAATACAGGTGTTTTTGGAGCATGAAAATGGTAAGAGAATCACTTTTACCAGTAATTATGTCTGGATTTCAGAGAAGAGCCTGTACAATTTGTTCTCCTCACACAGAATGATTACAAAGAGAAATTATAAAGAGAGATATCATTTATTTAACTTCCAATTTTTTACAAATAAACTCATCTATTTAAACTGAAACAAGTATAAAATATTGCTGAGAGAAGAATCAGGGAGAACTTACAAGAATCATGATTTTCTCATAAAACTAATTGATTGAACAGATAAATCAAACTTGATATTGTCACTTTTTAAAATATTTACACAGTTTTCTTTAGCTTTGTGAATTACTTGATGACAAATAATAAAAACATGGTATTAACAGAAGACTTAGCAATAAATTTGAAATAAAAGTCAATATTTTTGAAAGTATAAATTTACAAAAACAAGTTTCTTAATGAGTCAGTATGTCATTTCTCATGACAAATAATCCCATACACCTTTAATGAACAGATAGCATAGTACTTACCAATAGATATATGTTGTGAAGTTCCAAATATAACATATATTAAAGAGCAGCAAAATGCAGAATAAAAATTATTTATAACTGGAATTGGTAATCCGGTTAGTGCTATTCCTGATAATCCTATAAGGAATGCATATTTTTAAAACATACTCTCAAAACTGATATAAAGCAAACAGTTCATTGCCCATTTGTAGTAAAGGAAAAACCAACCTGCCCTATTTTATTATAACTTCTTATTCTAATAAATAATCTGTTATTCACTGACCTTGTTCTAGAAATCTATAACTCGGGAAAACGGGAGGATGGAATGAAAGAGGACAACCAGTGACAATGACTGCATTACTGGAAGACCTGAAAGACCAGACTGAGGACAAATTATGTTCATTAAGAATCCACTCCAATTTGATGGCTCACGATGAGTCAATCAATCTTCATATGGCACTGTTTTCTGGGGGGAAAAAAAGCATCTACCACTGGTATGTTGTGTCTAAGTAAAAAGCCGCTTTTCCCCTCTTTTAAATCTCTCTGGATGGTCGCCTATATCTTTCCTTCCAAGTATTTTGTTAATGACACATAAAGGGGGATTCAATTATTATATTTTCTTATGTTCTTCCAGCAGTAGGCAAGGGGTAAAACTGTGGCAGATGAGTGATGAATGCAGAGGTGGGGTTAGATTGGAGCAAAATTTTAATCAACCTTTTCTTGATTATTTGCAATCCTGGAATAGCTAACAGAGGGAGCACTTTGGACACAAATAAAATTTAGACTCAGATATTCACTTAATCATGAAAATCCATTAGTGGTCTTGGATACATCAATGTCTAGGAGAATAAAATAGGCAAACCCTTGACTGGAAAAAGGATAGAATATAAACATGTTAAATGTAATATGTAGTATGTTAGTGTGATCACAACTACTATTGCTACTACTAGACAAATGTATGAAGTATGGTCCTGAAATAACATTTTATATGTAAACAGTTGTTGGAGAGTAAAGGAACAAGGTAATGGTGATTCCATGCCCATTGCTGACTCAAGTTAATGGGAAGGCAGCAATTTTTATTTTCATCGGAACTAGAATTAAAAACCAATCATATTTCTGGTGACCTTGCCAGAAATACTGATGATCGTAAGATGAAAAGTGCAATCAGTGGTCCAAATTATATCCTGCTTATTGTACCTGATGACTATTATTAAGTGTTGTACCTTATGATTCTTGACTCTTGATGAATGTGTCTTTTCTTTTATGTACACTGAGACACCAAGACAAATTCCTTATGTGTCCAATCACATTTGGCCAATAAAGAATTCTATTCTGTTCTGTTCTGTTCTGTTCTGTTCTGTTCTGTTCTGTTCTATTCTATTCTATTCTATTCTATTCTATTCTTCCTGCTGCTATATCTTGAATAGAGAAGACAAAGAAGTACTTTTTTTCCTGTGGTATAGATTCTAGTGCATCATAGATTACATGTAGATGTTCTTTAATAATACAGGAGCAAATCTTTACATACATCTTTACATCTTTACAAGCATACTTTACAAAGTATGTAAAGGGAATCCATTTTTATGGGTAATTTATAAAGAACATTAATTTTCAAATCAGAAATGATTTTGTTTATATATTGCTACTTCATTTTAACATATGTTGAAATCCATTAACTAATTCTTGTTTCATTATTTCAAGTAAAAAAAATCCTTTATTTTATAGGTTAGAATAGCGGTAGATATAATGATTAGGAATTGAACTTAGGTGAAGATGCCTTTCCCTTTACAAATTCCTACAGTTTTTCCTTTTTAAATTCAGGTAATCCTTGAATTACAACAGTTCATTTAGTGACAATTCAAAGTTACAAAAGCACTGAAAAAAGTAACTCATGACCATTTTTCACAAACTGTTTTTCACTTATGACCACTACGGCATCCCCATGGTCACATGATCAAAATTCAGACGCTTAGCAACTGACTCATATTTATGGTGGTTGCAATGCGACCCTTTGACAAACAAAGTCAATGTGGAAGCCAGATTTGCTTGACAACCATGTTACTAACTTAACCACTGCAGTGAATCTGTTGTGGTTAATTGGCATCAGGTGCGGGCAGCTGAGGAGAACGAGGGTCCAGGACCATTAGGGAGTGAACAGCTGCCTTTAGAGATTGTGGGGGCTGACAGCAGTGATGAGGAGGTTCCTGAGGAGCCTGTGCTAAGTGCGCATGTGCACAGGATTGCTTGTAGGAAAGAGCAGTTACAACAGCACGGGCGACTCAGGAGTAAGGCTGCAAGGTAATGGCCCCTCCTTCAAGAAGATAAAAGCCAGCTGTGAAACAAATGTACTTTGCAGAAGGCAGAGAGGTTTTGAAACTCCAGTCTCGTGGACATTCCAGTATCCTGAGTTTGTATTTGAACATTTTTGTACTGCAAATTATTTCTTGTCTGTTATCTTTTGGCAAATCTTGCACAGTTTGGCAAGGCTTGTGCTTATCACAGCTAATTATTTTGTAAAAGCATTACAAGGTTTTTGTTCCTTTTGGATTATGTTTGATTTGTCGGAAAGGGGCATGGGTCAGAACAGAATCATTTAACAAATGTTTTCAGAAAGTTCATAAAATGGGACAAGATTCACTTAACAACCAACTTGCTTAGCAATGGAAATGTTGGGCTCAGTGGTGGTCATAAGTCGAAAACTATCTGTACCAGAGGCTGTTTTTGTTATTTGAGTCCAAACACCTATGGTTTTATTTATTATGGAGCAGTAAAGAGAACTTCAGCCTAGGATATGCTACCATATGTGGAAAAGATTGGAAAATTATCCACCTTGAAAGCTTTTAAATAGAAAATGAAAATGGACTAACTGACCTTGGAAAACCTGCACCATCCCTACATTTAAGCCAGCGTGTAAGTCACCTAGAATCCATTCAGTTATGCGATAAGTATAAAGCCAATTTAAAATAGGAAACATCTTGAGTATGAAATTCCTGAACCGTACACATGAGAATCTGAAATAAGATTGTACAGAAAGCCAAACTTTTATCTTGATAAAAAAGGCTCAGTTGTTTCTATGATACATAGTGAGGTAATCTTTAAACCAACAATACTCAATCATCAGCTCTGTATGTTTTTGTTAAATAATATGCATAATTTGGTTTAAAATCATATGTACACTTTCCTCAAAGTGAGACCCACTAAACATAATGGAAACCAATTTCTGAGCAAAGGCATATGGGATTGTGTCAAATGAGAATAATTTTTAAATGACATGCTTTTATTCCATTCTAGTTATATTTTGTTATGTCTTATTATTTTGACACTGCTTTTCTACAAAAATTTACAATTTTTGTAAATCATGAACTATAAATTATACTATAATTGTTAACATTAAATCAATTTAAGATTAATTCTTCAAAGACTTCTGAACATATATCTTCTAAGCAGGGGTGGGATTCAATCGGTGTTACTCCCGGTTCAGTGACTATGTTTTGCTGCGTGCACGTGTAAAAAACTCTTAAGCTGTGCTGCCCTGACACCTGAAAAGCACTGCAGGTATGCAGCATTTGAAAAGCCTCTTTTTTACTGCTTTTTCAAGCTTAGCTGTGCTGCGCAAAGCAGCTGAGGTTGGAAAAGCAGGAAATAAAGGACAGGTAAGAGTCTGGGCATGTGGGTGGGCCAAACAGCAGCAAACACAGAACCAGTTCAGTGTCTGCTGCTCTTCAGAGCTACCGGTTCCTTAGAACTGGGTAGAACCGGTAGCATACCACCCCTGCTTCTAAGTCATTCTTTCTAAATATAATAAATCCTAACAAATCTGGTTCTTTTATCATGTTTTCATGTTCCTCTAAGCAGGAATTCTTCGGTCTCTATGGACTACAATTACTACCAACCTGCCTTCCATTGAGGACCTGTATATTGGATGAGTCAAAAAGAGGGCTGTGAAAATATTTACAGGCCCCTCATATCCTGGACATAAATTGTTTCAACTCCCACCTCAAAAAGACACTGCAGACCATTGTACACAAGAACAATTAGACACCAGAATAGTTTTTTCCCAAACACTATAACTCTGCTAAACAAATAATTCCCTCAACACCGTCCAACTATTTATGAAGTCTGCACTACTATTACTATTAATCTTCTTGTCTCCCATCCCTTCCTATTTGTGACTGTATGACTATAACTTTGTCGCTTGTATTCTTACAATTTATATTGACTATTTCCTACTATGATTTGATTGCTTATAGTACCCTATGACTATTATTAAGTGTGGTACTTTATGATTCTTGACTCTTGACGAATGTATCTTTTCTTTTATGTACACTGAGAGCATACACACACAAGGAAAGACAAATTCCTTGTGTGCCCAATCACCCATGGCCAATAAAGAATTCTATTCTATTCTATTCTATTCCATTCCATTCCATTCTATATTCTATGGTGGACAAAAAAAAAATAAAGTACTTATAGAACCAATAGGGACACTGCCTTTCTCCAGGTCACAACACCAATCAGGCAATTCAAAGTCTACTAGAATAGAGTAGAATAAAATTTGTTATTGGCCAAGTGTGATTGGACACACAAAGAATTTGTCTTGGTGCAACAAGTTGAAAGTAGCCATGAAATGCATTTTATATGGCCTGCAGCAATACTCGGAAGAAAGGAAAGCCATATAAGTGAGATAAATCTTTCAGCTGAAGAAATCTGATCCAAAAGTAGTTTGCATAGATATCCTTGACTATTTCACTTGGCGTAAGAAGAAAAGTAAAGGCAAATTTAGACTGATGGACCGATAGAATCAAGGAGAGGAAAAAGAGGGTGCAAATTTGCCCATAATCAAGAAGTGGAAAGCAACTGCTGGAATTAAGACTAACAATTTATCAATCTTAACATGACACTTTGAACCCTCTCCAGAGTCAGAGCTGAGTACAGATAGTCCTTGACTTACAACAGTTCATTTAGTGACCGTTCGAAGTTACAACAGCACTGAAAAAAGTGATTTATGATCGTTGTAGCATCCCCATGGCCATGTGATCAAAATTTAGATGCTTGGTAACTGGTTCCTATTTATGATGGTTGCAGTGTTCTGGGATTACGCGCTCCCTTTTTGCGACCTTCTGACAAACAAAATGAATGGGGAAGCCAATTTCACTTAACCATCATGTTACTAATTTAACCAGCGCAGTGATTCACTTAACAACTATGGCAAGAAGAGTTGTAAAATAGGGCAAAACTCACTTTATAAATGTTCCACTTGACAACAGAAATTTTGGACCCAATTGTGGTCATAATTTGAGGATTACCTGTACACATTTAGTATTTATATTCAACAAGAACATTACAGACACTGAGTCCAATTACCCAAACTGAGATTAAAGTGCAACTTTGCAATTGGGCAGGATAACAACCCAAGGGACAGCTACACCTGTCCTACAGGTGCCATTGCAGCCAGGGCAAGATTGTAGCTTGCACTTCTCCATGTAAACTATTGTTCTCTCTGCCAGTGTTGCACTTCTTCCTTGCTACTAGTGGTAGCTCCCTGAGTACTATGGTAGGGACTAGATATTTTTATTACAGTGTATGGAAAGACTTCCAATGCTGTGGCCTCCAGGTGAATGAACCTGTCCTAATGTGGCATTTGTAAGAATTGAATTCTAGATCCCTGGTGTAAATGCTCCTTCAAGGCAATTAAACACTTTTATGTTCCCAAACTAGACCTGAGCTTGGTGGGGTCTAATAATCCACATTAAACAAATTCAAAATCAAAAACAGATTTTGCAGTAAGCAACTGCAAATTCTGCCTTACTCAATGTTGCAAATGAAAGGATAGAACTCTCTGACATTGAAATATGTCAGCAATGGTACTCTGATTTGAAGTTGTATCACTATCTAATCCATCTTAAATTAGAAGTAAATTCTTCCACATCTTTTCCATTGTTGCCTCTCTTCTCTTCATGATTGCATTTTTGTTACACCTGATTGATTGGACCACTGGGGTTAATTTAGCTTACATAAAAGAGAAGAAACTGTGCATAGGTAAAGTTTATAAACAATGATAAACCATTTCTAACATCATAAGAAAATTGGGGTTTATAGTTTGACCTGGAAACATAACAAAGCAAACAAGTGTGGAGAGGAACAAACTTCCTGACTAATCTTACCTGCACTGGATCTTTCGTCCAAGTTTAGGTCTTTCAGATTCCTTGTTGAGCTGGGAATACATGTTTTGGTCATGCTCTTGTTCAAATTCTTCTTCATTGTACACCTTTCTATTGATGTTATATATCACTCTTAGTGGCACTCTCTCATTGATGGTATTTATATCTGGCTCCATTTCATTATATTGATCCTGACATTTTAAAAACAAATCTATTAAATTGGAAGAACATTTTATTTTGTGTCTCTTTTGTGCTATTGTTTCCTGGCTCACAATACTTCTGAAAACCAAAGGCTCATGTTCAAACAGATTGAGGCTGGTTCCTATCGATTAGCCTCATTGGAACAATACAATATCTGTTCTCAGAATAGGAAAACATTCCTTAAAGAAAAAAATCACTTGTGAAGTCTCAGGCACAATTTAAAACAAAAGATTCACCATTGGAACTCTCCTATCTCTCATGCTTTTTCTTATTTTTCTTATTTTCTTATATTTTTAATGCAACATGAAAATTTAATGCAATGTTTCCTTTTATATATATTTCTCTTAATCTGCAGGAAATTCAGAAATGGGTCCCCTCTGAGCCAAAGTATGCAGATTCGGTGAGAAAGAACCCCTCCCCCAAAAAACTACACTGCTCTAAAAAATAAAGGGAACACTTAAACAACATAATGTAACTCCAAGTCAATCACACTTCTGTGAAATCAAACTGTCCACTTAGGTAGCAACACTGATTGACAATCAATTTCACATGCTGTTGTGCAAATGGAATAGACAACAGGTGGAAAGCAGAGGCAGTTAGCAAGACATCCCCAATAAAGGAGTGGTTTTGCAAGTGGTAACCACAGACCACTTCTCAGGTCCTATGCTTTCTGGCTGATGGTTTGGTCACTTTTGAATG
Source organism: Laticauda colubrina (assembly GCA_015471245.1). Lineage (NCBI taxonomy): Eukaryota > Metazoa > Chordata > Lepidosauria > Squamata > Elapidae > Laticauda > Laticauda colubrina. Next base: position 40,495,284 of record BLBF01000020.1, on the reverse strand, counting down.
CTGGCGGTGCTTTCACTCTAGTGGTAGAATGAGACAGAATCTACAACCCACACAAGTGGCTCAGGTAGTGCAGCTCATCCAGGATGGCACATCAATGCAAGCTGTGGCAAGAAGGTTTGCTGTGTCTGTCAGCGTAGTGTCCAGAGCATGAAGGCGCTACCAGGAGACAGGCCAGTAAATCAGGAGATGTGGAGGAGGCCGTAGGAGGGCAACAACCCAGCATTAGGACTGCTACCTCCACCTTTGTGCAAGGAGGGACAGGAGGAGCACTGCCAGAGCCCTGCAAAATGACCTCCAGCAGGCCACAAATGTGCATGTGGCTGCTCAAACGGTCAGAAACAGACTCCATGAGGGCGGTATGAGGGCCCGATGTCCACAGGTGGGGGTTGTGCTTACAGTCCAACACCATGCAGGATGTTTGGCATTTGCCAGAGAACACCAAGATTGGCAAATTCTGTGCTCTTCACAGATGAAAGCAGGTTCACACTGAGCACATGTGACAGATGTGACAGGGTCTGGAGTTGCTGTGGAGAATGTTCTGCTGCCTGCAACATCCTCCAGCATGACTGGTTTGGCAGTGGGTCAGTAATAGTGTGGGTTGGCATTTCTTTAGGAGGCCGCACAGCCCTCCATGTGCTCGCCAGAAGTAGCCTGACTGGCATTAGGTACTGAGATGAGATCCTCAGACCCCTTGTGAGACCATATGCTGGTGCAGTTGGCCCTGGGTTCCTCCTAAGGCAAGACAATGCTAGAGCTCATGTGGCTGGAGTGTGTCAGCAGTTCCTGCAAAATGAAGCCATTGATGCTTTGGACTGGCCCACCCGTTCCCCAGACCTGAATCCAATTGAGCACATCTGGGACATCATGTCTCGCTCCATCCACCAATGCCACGTTGCACCACAGACTGTCCAGGAGTTGGGGGATGCTTTAGTCCAGGTGTGGGAGGAGATCGCTCAGGAGACCATCCGCCACCTCATCAGGAGCATGCCCAGGTGTTGTAGGGAGGTCATACAGGCCTGTAGAGGCCACACACACTACAGAGTCTCATTTTGACTTGTTTTAAGGACATTACATCAAAGCTGGATCAGCCTGTAGTGTTTTTTTCCACTTTAATTTTGAGTGTAACTCCAAATCCAGACCTCCATGGGTTGCTAAATTTGATTTCCATTGATAATTTTTGTTGTCAGCACATTCAACTATGTAAGGAACAAAGTATTTAATCAGAATATTTCATTCATTCAGATCTAGGATGTCTTATTTTTGTGCAGTGTATTATCCCTTTTTCCTCAGAACCAGGGGTGGGATTCTACAGGTTTGCATCTATTCTCTAGAACTGGTTGTTAACATTCTAGACAGTTCGGAGAACCGGTTGTTAGAAGAAATTATTGGCCTAATCCTGTAAGAAAGGCAGGAAGGAAACATTCTGGTGTTGCTTACAGAAACTGCCTCTCCATTAACTCTTATTACATTCTTGGCAGGACTAGACTTCCTATCTCAGGAACTTCCCTGGAGTTTTTTTTTCCCTCCTTTGCTGGTACTTTGCTTGTGTGGAGTGACCATTCAAAGTTACAATGGCACTGAAAAAAGTGACTTATTACTGTTTTTCACACTTATGACTGTTGCAGCATCCCCACTGTCATGAGAGGCCAGGCAAGGAGATGTGTGCCTCAATGTGAGTGATATTGTGTTGGCCAGCCAGTCACATGACCACCAAGCCATGCCCATCAACTAAGCCACACCCACAGAACCGGTTGTTAAAAAATTTGAATCCCACCCCTGCTCAGAACTAAAAATCATTCTCAGTTAATTTGAGAATAATTTGAGGCAGTCCTGGCAAGAAACCACTGTGAAAACTAAGCAATGTAAAATAGTTTTAAGCGTTGCTAAAAATGTCTCTTGCTGTTATGTGGTATTACAAAATTAGGTTAATTGACTGAGTCTTTCTCCACTTTGACTCATCATGGCACAAACACTGGCAGCATCTGCCATATCCTCATATTATTTTATCTGCTTCCCAGCTTATGAGTGAACTGCCTGCTAAAAGATTATATTTGAATTTCCAAATCAATATAACAAAAAAGGTGACTCAGTAGGACACAACCACAACTAAGCCATGCCCCTCCTTTTTTACATGCATCTTGTTAGACTTGAATCAAGCAACTACTTGATCTTACTGAATTTTTTATTATCAGAGCAAGATTTTTAATTTTCTGCCATCAGTAGTAAGATATTTTCCTATTTTTAGTAGCTATCTCCAGCATAAGAAATACAAAGTCAACATGAACATGCTGGACATATTGGAAAAACTCATTTTTGTAATGTTTGTTCATGAGAGCTATCTCCTACCTTTCCATCAAGAGTTCAAGGAGATATACTTGGCATTCTGTTTTTCCAGGAATAACAAACCTGCTTAAAGAAAACCCCTGGCCCACAGTTACTCTGTAAACTTCCTTGGCCAAAGATGGGCTTGAACCTGAATCTTCTCAGTCCCAATCCAACACATGAATGTTGGGCCATTAAGTGGGCCATTAAGGTGGGCCATTAAGGCCAGGGCCAGAGTATTCTCCATAACAAAGCCCTCTACCCATCTCAACAGCTGGCCTGGGAAGATTGTATCAGCCAGCACTCCGGTGAAGCCATGTGGTCCAGACAAAGCCTACAAAGTTAGCTAAAACCCCCGCCCTAGGAGTCTGACAGCCAATGGGATAAATTTCTTAAACAGGAACAGGAAACACTAAGTTGGGGCCCAACAGAAGTTATATAACTAAGGGTCTCTCAGCATCTTGGCCCTTCTTTTCCTTCACCCAACATCTTCAAGCATGTGATCTTACTTTTCACTTTGGAGCTCCAAGCCATGTCATTCTGTCCACCATTAAACCATCTTTCTAAACAGCCTCCATGTTTTCAGTGTCTTTTTCCCCACTTGAAATTGAATACAGAAGGATATTTCTTCAAACAATATATATATACTGATTGTGTGGGCTGCTAAAATACACATATTTATCTTCTAACATTCTGTAATTTAATTACTTTTCCTTTCAATAAATCTGACAAATGAAACACTGTAAGAATCTAAGTTTCTTGGTTGTGAAGGATTGCTTGGTTCTTGAAGCCCATGTCACACTGCATCAACGGATGGAAAGAGGATGTAAAACGGAGAGAAACACTTGCCAGCCGTTGGTTCACGCGATGCATCCGTTCTGTACTCACTGCGTCCGTTTTTCTTCCTCTCTATCCATCCAGCATCCGTCGACTGAGGTTCCATCCGCTCAAAAAGTTTTGAGCTGCTCAAAACTTTTTGAGTAGAAAATGTATCCAACGCGTCCGTTCTGCATCCGCAACGCATACGGGGAACATCCGTTCAGCATCCGTCGTCATCTGTTACGCATCCGCTATATCCGCTAGGCATCCGTTGCGCATCCGCGCAACTCAAATCCACTCCAGCGGAAAGCGGACACAGGGAGGAATCGAAACGGACGCGGAACGGACGTGCAGCGTTAGTAGCACGGACAGAGAAAGGAGGAAAGTGGATGCAGCTCACAAAGAAAGCATTTAAAACGGAAAAAACGTTCGCAGAGGGAACCTATCTCGGATATTAAGGATGTCTAGAGGATTCCTAAAGGATGCAAAAGGACACAAAGTGGAAAACCTATATTTCCTATAAAAAGGGGGAGCAACTCACCTGGATCTCACTTTCAGTCGAGCAGCCCTGCTGTGCAGACCTCTGCAGCCTTCATCTGGCTCTTGCTCTTCCACAGCATCCAGTCATGTCCACCATGGATCGTAACACAGTCCTTTTGGTAGCCACCATCGTTCTGCAACAGTGCGAAGCCATCGACAGGCTCTTTCACCTGTTCTACGGGAAGAAAAGGAGGCGGCCAAGAAGCGTCTGGGTCTGAAGATGGATTGGGAGAAGAGCAGAGTACGGACTGTACAACAAGCTGATGGTGGAGCTGAGGAACGAAGACCCTCGTGTATTCCAGAACTTCATGAGGATGCCTCCAGTCATGTTTGACGAAGTTGTGGAGCGGCTGACACCCAGGTTGACCAAGCAGAGCACCAACTTTCGGCCCAGCCTGGAACCTGGGCTCAAGGTGGCACTCACTCTGCGCCACCTGGCCTCAGGGACCACCTACAGCAGCATGCAGTATGGCTGGAGGGTGCCACACAACACCATCAGCATTGTGGTCAGAGAAGTGGTGTAGGCCATTATCGAAGAATACAAGGAGGAGCTCCTCCAGTGCCCCTCCACTGAAGAAGGCTGGAAGAAAGTTGCAGAGCACTGGTATCAGAAGTGGAACTTCCCACACACTGTTGGAGCCATAGATGGCAAGCACGTGGCCTGCAAAGCTCCAGCCAAGCCGGGATCCACTTATTTCAACTACAAGGGCTTCTTCAGCATCATCCTCTTCGCCATGGTCAATGCTGACAACAAGTTCATGTACATCAATGCTTCAGGCAACAGGTCAGCTTCAGATGCCCAGGTATACAACGCCAGTGACCTCAAGGAGGGGCTGGAACGCAACCTCGTCATGGGCTTCCCAGATCCAGAACCCCTGCCCAACGACACGCAAGATGTGCCCTACTTCATTGTGGGGGATGACGCCTTCTCCCTCAGAACCTACCTCATGAAGCCCTACACTTCCAGATGCCTCACCCGTGAAGAGAGGATCTTCAACTACAGGCTGTCCAGGGCAAGACGGGTGGTGAAGAACGCCTTTGGCATCCTGGCCAACAGGTTCCAGGTACTTCTCACCACCATGCAGCATCGCCCACAGATTGTGAGGAGGATCGTGGAAGCTTGCTGCATCCTGCACAATCTCATGCGCACCCGCTATCCAGTCTTGCAGAATAGGCTTATGGACTTCCAATAAGGCAATGGGGACATGGAGCCTGGTGAATGGAGGCAAGGGCAAAACCTGATAGACACTGAGCATGTGCAAGGCCCCAACAGAGCCTCACGTAAAGGGAAGAAGCAGCGCAACCTCCTGAAACACTGGTGCAACTCCCCAGCTGGAGCAGTGGAATGGCAAGACAGGATGATAGATGATTAATGGATGCTTCCTTCAGCCTGTCTCATCACACTGATGAGATTGGGCCATGTATGTTGGGTGGCCCTACAATGAACAGGGCATTTAATAAAGAGTTCTGTTTATGTTGACATGTGTGGATCAATGCTTACATTATTATTGATAATGAAGGGCCATTGGTGTGGCAGCTGGGGGGGTGGACCATACAGTCCCACTATGCTTGCACTGGAGGTTTATCTATCCCACAGCCATTACCCATCCCAAAGGTATCCCTGCCCATCCCACTGCTATCCTTACCCATCCCACTGCTATCCTTACCCATCCCAAAGGTATCCCTGCCCATCCCACTGCTATCCTAACCCATCCCACAGCTCTTACCCATTCCACAGGTATCCCTGCCCATCCCACTGCTATCTTAACCCATCCCACAAGCATGCAAAGGCTGAAACCATTTCTAAAAGTTTCCACCAAGACTTTATTGAAAAAAATAAATGAAACAAGTGTGTGAAGCAAAGATAATCTTTGTTAATAACAAGCTGTAAAAGAAAAATGACCCAAGTCAAGTGTCCAAATAAAGTCAACAGGTAGCCACCCAGTCTCTGGCACTCCTCTCGGTCACTCGGAGGCATGCCCAGTCTCAGGGGTGAAGGGCCCAGGTGCTGTGGAGGTGGCTGCTGCTGGAGTGCTGGTCTGAAATTCCACTGGGGTGCCTGGCCCAGAGACGACAACAGGGGACGGTGTGTTGAGGAAGCTCTCAGACAGCTGGCTCAGCCCCGTGATGTTGAGAGCCCCTTCCTCCATGCTATGGGGTGTCAGTCCGAGTACCTATGACAGATGTACTGAGGCCGGGCTTGGCTGTGGGGTGGAGGAAGGAGCAGTGTAGTGGGGCTGTCTGGTCTGCAGCTGGGTGAGGAAGGGCCATGTCCATGAGGGTCTGGTTCACATAGGTGAGGAAGGGCTTGCGGTTGGAGGATGAGGAGTCGGTGTGTACCAGCTGAGAGAGGAGATCTACACTGCTCCTGATGGTGTCTCTTATCTCCAGCAGGACAGTGTGGCTCTGCCCCTCCTGTCTGGCTCTCTGCCTTTCTGTGGAGGTGGAGCTGGGGGTGGATGCGGGTTGGACTGTGGTGGAAGTGCTGTCTCCTTTCTCCCACTGTGTCATGGGGTCCTCCACGCGCTCCGCCACAGTTAGTACAGCTGTCGGGGGGTTCTCCGTCGTGGCACGCTCCACAGACACCTGCCTGGAGACAGGAGCTGACTCTCTGCCGGAAGAGGACTGGCTCTCAGCAGGCTGCCTGAGAGAGAGGGTTGTGAGAGGGGCTGCTCCTCGGTGGCGGATCTCACCCTCCAGGAAGCTGCACTTGGCCATGACGTAGGTCTCTCTGTCCGTCAGCTTGACCGCGGCCTGGCCAGATTTCTTGAGATGCAGCTTCCCGTACCAGGTGTGCATGTGTTTGCACCAGCCGAGGAGCACCTCCGAAGTGTAGCCCAGGCTCTCCGCCTTCTCTCTCCAAGCAGCCTGCTTCCTTTTGGTGTCCTTATAGAGCCTGTGTCCCTTCCGCCATAGGTATTCATTCTCTCTCAGCCACTCCAGCACCTCATCCTCATCTTCCTCCTTGATGTTGTGTTGCCTCCTCTCCCGTTCTCGCGTATGCCTCTTCCTCCCTTTGGCAGAACCACATGGGCCCTCATCAGAGGGGCTTCCAGGTTGGAGGGGCTGCTCCTCCACACCAGCAGCAGCAGCAGCAGCAGCAGCAGCAGGACCAGCAGGACCAGGATCAGCAGCAGCAGCACCAGAGTAAGCAGCAGCAGCAGCAGCAGCAGCAGGACCAGCAGGACCAGGATCAGGATCAGCAGCAGCAGAGTAAGCACCAGCAGCGCCAGCAGGATCAGGAGCACCAGCAGGACCAGGAGCACCAGCAGGACCAGGAGCACCAGCAGGACCAGGAGCACCAGCAGGACCAGCAGGACCAGCAGGATGAGGAGCAGCTTCAGCAGAGTAAGCACCAGCAGGAGCACCACCGCCAGAATCAGCTTCAGCAGAGTAAGCACCAGCAGAAGCACCACCGCCAGAAACAGCATCAGCAGAGTAAGCACCAGCAGAAGCACCACCAGCAGAAGCAGCATCAGCAGAGTAAGCACCAGCAGAAGCACCACCGCCATAAGCATCATCATCAGCTCCTCCAGAAGCAGAAGCAGCAGAATGTTGACCTGCTTGGGAGCTGCTTCCCTTTATATCCACGGGGCTGACACAATGCATCCTCCCCGCATGCACATTGAACGCTAGGCATCTGCTAGGCATCTGCTAGGCTTCCGCTAGGCATCTGCTAGGCTTCCGCTCCACATCCGCTTCATCCACTTGGCATCCGCTGTGCATCCGCTTCATCCGCTCGGCGTCCGCTCTGCATCCGCTCTTTCCGTTGTACGTCCGCTTTGCTGTGCTCCCCCGGAAGCCTTGCGGATGTGCCATCCACTTCCATCCACTTCCATCTCCTAGGCTTCCGTGGAGCATCCGCTTTCCATCTGTCCTGCGTCCTCCCCCCGTCCGTTCCTTTCCGTGTTGTCCACTCTGGTTATGCAAATTTTTGCCCCTTTTGAGAGCGAATAACAACGGATGGAACATTTTTCTCGTCCGCTGTGTCCTTTTTACAAACGTTTTGCATCCGTCGGCCAGTGTGACAGGATCTTGACACTTTTTTCTGACAGGTATTTTGCTGCTACTTACAATATAACTAATTTTATGATATGGCATGTGGAGTACAGCAACAGATAACAAAACAATACCATCAAATGGTAATTCAGCTCCAATTTTAGTTTATAATCTCATACTGAATTCCTCTTAATTGCTTCTTTTAGTATGTATGCATTGTATTATTTACTAGGGATTTCAATGTTGTTGTCCTGTCTGCATTTTTTTAGTTCTCGTAGAATTGTTTTTAATTACTAGTTATTGGCTATAATAAAGAATTGTTGTAATTCATTCATTTATATGACACAATGTAGTTTGTATATTCCCACTTCCAAGTACTTATCCTTAAAAAGTACCGGATATCTGCTTTTTTTTTCCTCTCAGAATTGGGTTGCAAAAAAAGAAAATGTGATGTCAAATGTGATAAAATCAGCCAAATTATATTTGAAAGCATGGTTGATAAATGAAATAGAAATGCAAGGAAATAATTTTAAAAGTCCACAATTGCAATTTCAGGATGACCTTAGATTGATAAACAGTTAATATTTGGCTCTGCTGATCTATTCGTAATTCATGATGACTATTCTTTTATAAGAACTATTTAAAAATAAAAAAAATGTCATCCATTAATTTTTAGATACTCTTGTTCCCAGAAAATGGATTAAATGCCTTCCCCTAACCATTCAGAATTTCTATCCAGTGGGAAAAAATTTTATAGCAGTAGCATCTAGGTAATTGAAAAAAGGAATCCACTAAATTTATGAAACAAAGAAAAATAATATAATAGGGCCAAGCTAAGATTTTTTGCTATTTGCAGTAAAGCACAAGACCTTTTCACGAAAATTCTATACTGAATATCAATTGAATCTTGAAATAGGCCCTGAGTATTTGCAATTATTTTCACAGACTTTTCCCACTGTCAAGACAAGTTATTTGCTTTTCTGGAAAATGCTTTAATTCCTTGTCTAATTTATTACTGCAAAATAAAATGTGGCAGCTAGACTTCTCATTAAATAAATTATTTAAGGTTCTCTTGTGATGCCAGCCTGCATTCATAAGGATGCCAGTGTGTTCCTCCAACTGGGAATAGACTTTTCCGTCTCATAATCAGGATACAAAAAAAAAAAGTTGAAAAAGTACCTTGGAGGTCAAGTCCAAACCCCAAATCAAGCAGGACATCATATAACAGGGGTGTCAAACTCAAGGCCTGCAGGCCAGATCCAGCCCATGGGGTGCTTAGTTCTGCCCCACAGGAAACAGCGAAGGCCCGTGGTGCCTCTGCCAGCGAAAACAGAGCTTGGAAGATCTGCATGCAGTCCTCCCGAGCTCCGTTTTTGTTGGCAGAGAGCTGCAGGAGGATCCCCCCATCCCCATTTGGGCCACCACAGGCACCTTTGATATGAGTGGTGTTAAGCTGGCCAAGCCCCCTGCCCAAGCCACATCCCCCAGGCCCCCCAAGGTCAACACAACTCTGATCTGGCCCTCAATAAAATCGAGTTTCATGCCCATGCCATATAACATTCAGCATTGGGGAAGATATAACTTTTATCACATAAAAACCAAGGGAGATGCCTCAGTCATCCCTCTCATAAAGAAAAGTTCTGTTCTTTTAAAACAAGAGAAAGAACTCCAGAGAAATGGAGAAAAAAAGTTCCTGGTCCTGACCTTACTTATACTCTCTCCCGAACAGTTGTGATAAATGGCTGGAATTAAGCCCAGAGGTCCAAGAAAAAAGAAATAGGGAACTTTGCTTCTGGATTTAAATTATGTCTAAGAAATCAGTGAAGCCCCTGTCACACAGCACCAACGGATGGAAAGAGGATGTAAAACGGAGAGAAACACTTGCCATCCGTTGGTTAACGCGATGCATCCGTTCTGTACTCACTGCATCCGTTTTTCATACTCTCTATCCGTTCAGCATCCGTCTACTGACACTTCATCCGCTCAAAAAGTTTTGAGATGCACAAAACTTTTTGAGCGGAAAAAGTATCCAACGTGTCCGTTCTACATCCACTACGCATATGGGGAACATCCATTATACGTCCGTCGTCATCCATTACGCATCCGCTATATCCGCTAGGCATCCACTGCGCATCCGCGCAACTCGCATCCGCTCCAGCGGAAAACGGACACAGGGAGGAAGCGAAACGGACGCGGAACGGACACGCAGCGTTAGTAGCATGGATGTAGAAAGGATGAAAGTGGATGCAGCTCGCATACAAAGCATTAAAACGGAAAAAACATTCGTATAGGGGACGTATCTCGGATATTTAGGATGTCTGCAGGATGTCTAGAGGATGTAAAAGGACACCTAGCAGAAAACCTATATTTCCTATAAAAAGGGGGAGAAATCATCTGGATCTCACTTTCAGTCCAGCAGCCCTGCGGTGCAGACCTCTTCAGCCTTCATCTGGCTCTTGCTCTTCCACAGCATCCAGTTATCTCTACCATGGATCGTCACACACTCCTTTTGGGAGCCGCCATCGTTCTACAACAGTGCGAAGCCATCTACAGGCTCTTTCACCTGTTCTACAGGAAGAAAAGGAGGCGTCCAAGAAGTGTCTGGGTCCAAAGATGGATCGCGAGAAGAGCCGAGTACGGACTGTATAACAAGCTGATGGTGGAGCTGAGGAACGAAGACTCTCGTGCATTCCAGAACTTCATGAGGATGCCGCCAGCCATGTTTGACGAAGTTGTGGAGCGGCAGAGACCCAGGTTGACCAAGGCAAACACCAACTTCCGGCCCAGCCTGGAACCTGGGCTCAAGGTGGCACTCACTCTGCGCCACCTGGCCTCCGGGACCACATACAGGAGCATGCAGTATGCTTGGAGGGTGCCACACAACACCATCAGCATTGTGGTCAGAAAAGTGGTGCAGGCCATCATCGAAGAATACCTGGAGGAGCTCCTCCAGTGCCCCTCCACTGAAGAAGGCTGGAAGAAAGTTGCAGAGCACTGGTATCAGAAGTGGAACTTCCCACACACTGTTGGAGCCATAGATGGCAAGCACGTGGCCTGCAAAGCTCCAGCCAAGTCGGGATCCACTTATTTCAACTACAAGGGCTTCTTCAGCATCATCCTCTTCGCCATGGTCGATGCTGCTGACTACAAGTTCATGTACATCGATGCTTCAGGCAACGGGTCATCTTCAGATGCCCAGGTATACAACGCCAGTGACCGCAAGGAGGGGCTGGAACGCAACCTCATCATGGGTTTCCCAGATCCAGACCCCCTACCCAACGACACATAAGATGTGCCCTACTTCATTGTGGGGGATGACGCCTTCTCCCTCAGAACCTACCTCATGAAGCCCTACACTTCCAGATGCCTCACCCGTGAAGAGAGGATCTTCAACTACAGGCTGTCCAGGGCAAGGCGGGTGGTGGAGAACGCCTTTGGCATCCTGGCCAACAGGTTCCAGGTACTTCTCACCACATCACCCAGAGACCGTGAGGAACATTGTGGAAGCTTGCTGCATCCTGCACAATCTCATGCGCACCCGCTACCCAGTGCTGCAGAACAGGCTCGTGGACCGCCAACAAGGCAATGGGGACATGGAGCCTGGTGAATGGAGGCAGGGGCGAAACCTGATAGATACTGTGGATGTGCAAGGCCCCAACAGAGCTTCACGTGAAGGGAAGAAGCAGTGCAACCTCCTGAAAAACTGGTGCAACTCCTCAGCTGGAGCAGTGGAGTGGCAAGACAGGATGGTAGATGCTTAATGGATGCTTCCTTCAGCCTGTCTCATCACACTGATGAGATTCTGCCATGGATGTTGAGTAGCCCTACAGTGAACAGTGCATTTAATAAAGAGTTGTGTTTATGTTGAAATGTGTTGATGAATGATTAAATTGTTATTGATAATAAACGACCATAGGTGTGGCAGCTGGGAGGGTGGACCATACAGTCCCACTATGCTTGCACTGGAGGTTTATCTATCCTACAGCTATTTCCCATCCCACAGGTATCCCTGCCCATACCACTGCTATCCTAACCCATCCCACAGCTCTTACCCATTCCACAGGTATCCCTGCCCATCCCACTGCTATCTTAACCCATCCCACAAGCATGCAAAGGCTGAAACCATTTCTAAAAGTTTCCACCAAGACTTTATTGACTAAAAGAACTGAACCAAGTGTGTGAAACAAAGATAAACTTTATTAATAACAAACTGTAAAAGCAAAATGACCCAAGTAAAGTGCCTCAAGCAAAGATAAAGTCAACGGGTAGCAACCCAGTCTCTGGCTCTCTTCTCAGTCACTCTGAGGTGTGCCCATAGTCTCAGGGGTGAAGGGTCCAGGTGCTGTGGAGGTGGCTGCTGCTAAAGTGCTGGTCTGAGGTGCCATTGGGGTGCCTGGCCCCGAGAGGACAACAGGGGATGGTGTGTGGAGGAAGCTCTCAGAGAGCTGTCTCAATCCCGTGATGTTGAGAGCCCCTTCCTCCATGACATGGGGTGTCAGTCCCAAGACCGATGACAGATGTTCTGAGGCCGGGCTTGGCTGTGGGGTGGAGGAAGGAGGAATGTAGTGGGGCTGTCTGGTCTGCAGCTGAGCGAGGTGAGGCGTGGGTGGCATCTGTGGCATTGATGGCATCTGTGGCATCTGTGGCATCTGTGGCATTCGATGTACCTGTACCTGGACTGGGAAGGGCTGCCTGTGCTGCTGGAACTCCTGGTAGCCGTAGCCTTGGTAGGTGAGCGCCTGTGGAAAGCCTTGGAAGGGTTGTGACATCACCTGGGGTGGAGGAACAGACATGGACTGGGTCGGAGCAGGTTCAGCTGGGCCTGGAGGGTTGTGCAGAAGATCGGTGATCCTCTCCTTTATCACCTGGTACTGTGATTCGGACATGTCCATGAGGGTCTGGTTGACGTAGGTGAGGAAGGGCTTGCGGTTTGAGGATGGTATGTTGGTGTGTACCAGCTGAGAGAGGAGATCTACACTGCTTTTGATGGTGTTCCTGATCTCCAGCAGGACAGTGTGGCTCTGCCCCTCTGGTCTGGCTCTCTGCCTGCTTTCTGTGGAGGTGGAGCTGGGGGTGGGTGTGGGTTGGTCTCTGGTGGAAGTGCCCTCTCCTTGCTCCCACTGCATCAGGGGGTCCTCCACACGCTCCGCCATGGGGAGTGCAGCTGTCGGGGGGGTCTCCGTCTTGGGGCGCTCCACAGATACCTGCCTGGACACAGGAGCTGACTCTTGGCCAGATGAGGACTGGCTCTCTGTGGGCTGCCTGAGAGAGAGGGTAGACAGAGGGGCTGCTCCTCGGTGGCGGATCTCACCCTCCAAGAAGCTGCACTTGGCCATCACGTAGGTCTCCCGGTCAGTGAGCTTGACCGCAGCCTGGCCAGACTTCTTGAGGTGCAGCTTCCCGTATCAGGTGTGCATGTGCTTCCACCACCCGAGGAGGACCTCCGAAGTGTAGCCCAGGCTCTCCGCCTTCTCTCTCCAAGCCGCCTGCTTCCTCTTGGTGTCTCGATAGAGCCTGTGTCCCTTCCGCCATAGGTACTCGTTCTCCCTCAGCCATTTGAGCACCTCATCCTCATGTTCCTCTTCGATGGAGTATTACCTCCTCTCCCTATCTTGTGTATGCCTCTTCCTCCTTCTGGCAGGGCCTTCTGGGCCCTCATCAGAGGGGCTTCGAGGTTCTAGGGGCTGCTCCACCACACCACCACCACCAGCAACAACAACAGCAGCAAAAGCAGCAAAAGCAGCACCAGTAGCACCAGCAGCACCAGCAGCAGAGTAAGCACCAGCAGAAGCACCAGCACCAGGAGCAGCGCCAGCAGAGTAAGCACCAGCAGAAGCACCAGCACCAGGAGAAGCGCCAGTAGAGTAAGCACCAGCAGAAGCACCAGCACCAGCACCAGGAGCAGCACCAGCAGAAGCCCCAGCACCAGCAGAGTCAGCCCGAGCAGCAGAAGCACCAGCAGAAGCAGAGTCAGCACCAGGGGGTGGGATGGTGGCCCTGTTCTTCTTGCCAGGGCTGGCAGAAGATGGCACAGGCTTCCTCTTCTTCCCCATGGTTGTTGGCTGGAGATGTGTCTGGCAGCAGGTCTTTCCTCTGAATGGTGACCTGCTTGCGAGCTGCATCCTTTTATATCCACGGGGCTGATGCAATGCATCCTCCCCGCATGCACAGTGAACGCTTTGCATCCGCTAGGCATCCGCTAGGCATCCGCTAGGCATCCGCTAGGCA
>BLBF01000020.1:40394979-40481366 GCA_015471245.1 Laticauda colubrina | reverse complement strand
GCATCCGCTAGGCATCCGCTAGGCATCCGCTAGGCATCCGCTAGGCATCCGCATCATCCGCTACGCATCCACTCTGCATCCGTTCCTTCCGCTGCGCATCCACTTCGCTGTGCTCCCCCAGAAGCCCTGCGGATGTGCCATCCGCTTCCATCTGCTTCCATCTGCTAGGCTTCCGTGGAGCATCCGCTTAACATCCTGGCTAAGTCCTCCCCCCGTCCGTTCCTTTCCGTTGTTGTCCGCTCTGTTTATGCAAATTTGGGGCACTTTTGAGAGCGGATAACAACGGATGGAAAATTTTCTTGTCCGCTGTGTCCTTTTTACATACTTTTTGCATCCGTCGGCCTATGTGACAGGCCCTTTAATGTTGAGGCAGAAGCTGCTTTGTAGCTTAATTTATTTTTTGTGTGTTTCTTAAATCTTATATTCTTTATACCTTTCTATATAAAAAGTAATAAAGATGATTTTAAGAGAGATAAGCCAAATCTATTAACCAAGAGACTTGTGGAAAACATGATTTATGCACAAAATATTTAGGTACGCACTCCTTAATTGACATGGGAGGGGGGGCTGGAAATAGCACACAGTCAGATTATAGCCAATATTAATAAAAGTAATGTTAGCCTTTGTATGAATTAAATTTCTTGATTTGGTCTACATGGTCAGGCTGACAGCGTATAAATTGAGCTCAATTTAGTCTTTTATGCATATATCAGATTTTTCTTGGGGATTCTTCCTTTCTTCCAAATCTCTTAAAATGGTAATTTGTCTCTGAGCTCTGTAAAACTCAGAACCTGGGAAAATTGTAACAAATTGGTGCCATCTTTTGATTTTTTAAAAAACTTTTTAGGCTAACCCATTTGCCAGCTGCTCTATATTGTTAATTAAGCAGTTGTACAATCATGCAACACCACACGTTTACTTTATATATTTATCTTTCTTTTTCTCTTCAATAATGTTTCATTTTTCTTTATTTCTTGTGAAATTGGTATAATTCCAAATAGTGTAGGGGAGAGGGCTGATCCCTTTAGTCACAAACTTGACAGTATAATGACAGAAAATGGCACAGTAACAGATATTTCATTATTATCTTTTTATTTGCAAGAATGCTGCAGAACTTCTCTCTCTTATACTCACTATATAAGGACACTATATAACCACCACCACCACCCCGGAAAATAAATAATATTAGTGGGAAGTATCAAAACCACTATCCTGGGGCATGAGGTCAGGCCAAGATATGAAGCTTCAGAAAGTTTCTGGAAGTGAGTTTACTGCTCAGATTTGCTTGGTTCAGGCTTTGTTTTAAATGATGAATACAATATTGTGTTTAACTTATGAGCCAATAATTAGAATACGAGCATGAAATAAAGTAATCCACAAAAGTTTTGGAATTACTTAAAACATTATGAGGTGTTTAACTATTGTCATCATTTTATAACATTTGCAATGTTCTCCTTTCTTTTTATCAGTGATCAACTCAGATTGGTCTTACAAAATAAAAGCTTCTGTTCTGAAACAAAAGTTTACCAAAAGGTAGGTTTTTTTCCCCTGAAATGAACTTTAAATGTGTGTTTTAAATGATAAATAATTTTTCCTGCAAACAAAAATTCCTTTCCTAGGCATAAATTCTCACGCACTCTGAAGTTTGCCTTTTTGTCCTGAAGTCATCTTATTCCCCATTAATGAGAATAGGTGAGCTCCTTAGCAAAATACAGAGATGTGTTTTGTGTTGCCGCTATGATTGATATTACAGCAGCTCCAATCTTATAAATGAGAAAGAGTGATGGGAAAAGTGCCTGCATTGTCCTTCTTGTTATAGATAGGTCTAATTTATAGCACTATTTGCTCGCAGAATTGCAAGAGAGACCTTTGCTAAACTGAAGCAGCTAAATCTTATGCTATAACGTAAATCCCTGTGCTTCAATGGAGCTGGGGACTTCTATTTTGTTTCTGTGAGAATTTGCTCCTTCTCACCTTTTAATAGTAGCAATTACCTTTCTAAAATAATTTACATTTTAAAGATTTTATTATTCACCTGTTTATACATTCCACTGCTCCCTGCTCCTCCATTCTCCCCCCTCTCCCCATTGTTAACTTACCATTTCGGGTTTAACTCTTTGTTCTCTTTCTTTTCTTTACCAGGTTGATGTTGCTGGTATCTTAGTAACAGTTAGAACTCCTTAGAACCTTTGGGTTTTTTCAAAGTAAACGTTCTATTGTATTTATACATATTTATCTTTACCATATTCTGCATATTCTCCATGGCCAAGATCATGAAGTGCAGTCAGTTATTTCTATATTGAAAGTCTAAATGGTAAAGATTATATGGAAAAATGTGTCACCTTTATATCATTTATTTATTTCTTCAATTTCTATGGCCACCCATCTCAGTCAATGACTCACAGGTAGACTTGCTGTTATTTTTAACTGTAGTTCTGAAGCGTTATGTTAGTTGAGGGGTGAACTGGAATACGCTTCCTGGTGCGCTACTTGAGACCTCTAGGACAAATTACCTATGTGTCAAACTCTTTAGAGTCAAGTACACTTCAAAACAAAATTTCAGCAGCATGGAATCATAATTGAATGTCCTGTAAATGCATCTATAAACAAACAAGGTGGGGCATTGATTAGAATAGTATACTTGTCATTTTGCAGATTCTGACGACATTCTGACTCCTGCAGCTTTCTAACCTCATTTATTAAAAAAGAAATGAGATTTTCTTCATTTCTAGGTTCCTTCTTATCTTTGAATTTGCTATGACAAAGCTTTCTTCATTTTTTTGGTAATGATCCTTTGATGAACTAGAAAGCTAGATATCTATTTTCCAGATGACAGAAAAACCTGCAGATATTCTGAATTTCTTGAAGCCATCCCCTCTTTTTTTGAGGTGCTAAGAAGGCCATAATAACATGGCTGTCAATTATGGTATAGCTCCAAAGTGAATTTGACCTGTAGTGTTTGATTATCTTTATCGGGTAAATAATTTGGGGTGCTAGAAAAAATACTAGTAGCATTTTTACAGTCTGGAACAGATAAATTAAAAACAACAAGTTCAAAAGGCAGGACTAAACTATTGAAATTACCATATAAGTGTAAATTCCAATGGGAGAGGGATTTGTTTTCTGGAATAACAAGGAGAATGGGAAAAAGTTTTTTGAAATTCAAAAGTTTCGCTTTAGAACTTACATAATAAATTGAATATAAGTTCTGTGAAGTCCACTCCTACCCCTCTCCTGTCACTTTCGCTTCAAGGACACAGCAAAACACTGAAAGACCATGATCTGCAGTTCAGGGTATAAATTTATCCAATTTTATTATTAGAGATCCATGTGACTTCTCATAGCACAGTGATGGATTGCTTTTTTTTCTTGTCTGCATAGTGTTAGCCCTGGCATTGATCACATCTTGAAACCTGCAGGGCACATACACACATACACTAAAGTATGACCAACTTGAAAGAATCATTTGGATGAGTAAATAAAATGAAAGTGGATACAGATAGTTCTCAACCTATGACCATTATGGAGATTGCCCATTATGGTTGCAATCGATGACAACCATTAAGTGGCTTGCTTAATGACCTCCATTCTCTGCTCTCCCTGATGCCACCATTAGATAAACATTTGGCAAGCATGGAATACCTGCTAGGTGAGGGAAGGCTGGCAGGCCTGCCATCTAACTGGGTCCATAAAGGAGGCAGATAAGTAGTAAAAAGCTTTGCAAAGGCAAAAATTGCCCAGCCAAGGGAAAGAAGCCAGCTAGATTAGGGCCTAGCACCACATTCCAATGCCAGAGAGGCTTCCAAGCAAACCACCATGCTTGACTGATGAAGCCATTCTTGTGGACTGGGCCTCTACCCCGATCAGCTGGCCTTTGGGAGACTGTAAACTTCTGGTTCTTGCTAGCTTTGGGGATGTCAATCGCCTGCATGTAAAACCTTCCCCAAATCTTTCATTTAATTAATCCTCTCCCAGCCCCAGAAATCCATATTTTTTCCAGTGAAGAAAGCAAAAAGCTGGGAGGGATAGACTTGTTGACCTCCCCCACTGAATTAAGTGCCAGAAACCAAACTCTCTTCCTCTGCCCTCCATCACTTTTAATCCCTTCATTTGCTAAATGTATTGCATGCTTAGAAAGATGATGGTAAAATATGTAAGTCACTCACCTTGATGAGTCACTGCCAGGCTGAAGACAGAGGAAAGTTAGCAAGCAAGCAAAGAAAAATTTTCTGCAGCTTTGAGGAGCTAAAGAAAAAGTTCAGCTCTAAAGGGAAAGCAGCTACAGCACAAAACAGTCCCAGCAGAAACTGGGCCCTAAAGGCAGTCAGTCAGACAGGCAGCAAAAAAGCAAAACAATTATTAAGTTCGCTAGCAAGAGTCAGTAAAGGTTTTCCACCTCCCACGGGCCAGCTGACTGGGGCAAAAAGTTCCAAAAGCAGCCACCATTTCTGCAAGGAAAGGCCTACCTCTATGTTGGCTGCCTTGAGTTATTTGTAAAAACAATAAAGGCAGGATATCAATAGACAAACCAAGGCACAGAGGATGTTGACAGAAAAAGGTAGGCCTCAGTTTGTGAATACTTTTTAGGGAAGATAACAGATGCTGCTACCTTCTGAAGACCTCTCTAGGCCTTACAAACAAAAGTATCGTAACTGAAACGTCACAGTTATCTTCTGGAACATAAATCCCCCTGTGCACAAGGCGGCCTTCTTCGAAGGTCAAGCAGGAGAAGTGGAGACGGAAAGCCAGATGTAGACCAGATCTAGATTTCAGGACACTGCCCAATGATAAGGGAACTTCATGAGGGGAATTGATACTGGGCTCTCATTGCAGAAGGGCTCTTGCTTGGCCAAACCATTTCAGAAATGGCAACAGCCAGTAGCGTCTCTTAAGCCCATCTGAGCCTAACTGTGTCTGGACTTATTACAGATGAACTTTGCTGGTTCTTTTTATGTATCCAAATGCTCCTTTCGATCATTTTGCCTTGCTGCATGATTGTCTTGACATCGGGAACTATTATTTCTGGTCTGGGTAAAAGGGGCTCTTGATCAAAGTCAATTTGTCAGGTCTGGGGTAGACTTGCTTCCATCTTTTTTGCTGGGCCATGACAGCATGAGGTAATCTTCCTGCTCTTCTTCATTTGAGGATGGTACCTGAGAAGAGATCATCCTGGAACCATTTTTTTAAAATCTCTCACCCCATGTCATTAGAAGTTTTTTTTTTTTTAAAAAAAAAACCTAAAAACTGAAAAATCGGTTTTATCACTATTGCTTTGATTTCCTTTCAAATAAAATATGAAAAATGGGCTTATTTAGGATTTATTGGAGGACTTGCTTTTAAAAGCGGGGGTAGGGTGTGCGGAAAACAGAAAAGGCGCGGTTGGACGTCACCCGGCTCTCGACAGCCTGAAGTCGATTGAGACGGAGGGGCAGGGCCCTGGACGAGAGGGCGGGGCGCCGCGAGAAGCTGCAAGGAGCCTCTTCTGGAGAGCCGGCTGGCGGGAGCCGAAAGCAGAGGAGCCGTCAGAGCTGCAGGCGTCGAGGCGATTTCTCCGCTGCTTCGGCTCTGGCTTCGCTTCCAGCGGTTTCTCCTTCCCGAAAGTGTCGCCGAGCGTCGAAGAACTCCGCACGAGGCTCGGGAACTCCCGGGCGGGCAGCGCGCACCATGAGCGCCGGTTGCAGCAGCTACGTGAACGCCGACAAAGTGCTGGTGGGCTCCTTCAGCTGTCCGCGGGAAGACGGCGAGGCTGACGCGATCTATTGCTGCGGCTTCCAGGATATCAAGTATTGTTGCGACGACCCGAACAGCTTTTTCCCTTACGAGCACAACTACATGTGGTGGCTCAGGTGAGAGGACGGAGAGAG
Source organism: Laticauda colubrina (assembly GCA_015471245.1). NCBI lineage: Eukaryota > Metazoa > Chordata > Lepidosauria > Squamata > Elapidae > Laticauda > Laticauda colubrina. Next base: position 40,475,502 of record BLBF01000020.1, on the reverse strand, counting down.
AGCGTTTTCCGGCTTGTCCTAACCCAGAAGGTACATCAGTTGAGGGGAGGGAGGGAGGGGGTTTCATGGTTGCTGCTGCTTGAAGACCAGGATCCGAACCATCGGGGAATAAAGGTGATATTGTTATGCGCTCTGCACATGCTCGGGAGGGAGACGTTACCTTGGGGTCTAGAGCGGACCCCAGAGGGTGCGCTCTACCTAACCAATGCAAGCGTGGGGGTTGCTGATCTCAGTTGCAGAAGGAACAGTGGGTGATAGATCTAATGTTACCGTGTAAAGCAACAAATACAGGGGAAGTGACCTTATGTAATATTAGGGAACCTGGTCACTCAATCCTCCCTACTCCTGAGGTCAGCTTGGCTTGCCTTTCCAGACAGGTTGGATTCCCATCATCCCCACTCAGTCATGAGAATTCTAATTGCAGATAACAGTCATAATCTAACACATTGTGATGCCTGGAGAAGGATGAGGCTTTCTGATCTGATTGCCATGGTTGTTTGGAAATTACTTGAAAATAGCTAAATTTTCCTTTTAACAAGTCTCAGGATGCAAATCGTTTTCAGAAATACTATGGTGAAGTGAAAGGTATCTGGAACAGCATAACATAACAAAACCTCGAAGGTAATTTAATGCAGAACAATTATCCTTTTCCTCGAGAGTTGGAATGTAAGCTTTAAAAAGCCGATGAAACCTGAATGTTAACAAGATAGCTAAGGAAATCAGGAATAATCACAGAACAGATAGTTCCGATGTGAAACCATTCCATTTGGAGACAAATGTTGTCATGGAGGGCTTGGTACTCTCTGAGCTTAGTATTTTGCTTGCAGACATTTCATTACCCAACTGAGTAATATCATCAATACTAGAATTGATAATGTCATCTCACCTGGCATAGTAATGAAAAGTTTATAAGCAAATGACCAACCAACTCAGAGAGCACACAGGACTCCAAAGTTCTTCCCTGAGCTATATCTCTTCTGTTGAAAATATTACATTTTTTGATTCTTCTGTGCTCGAACACCTAAAGGTGATTCATAATTACTCTAGGCAATGCAATGAATAGTTACTTAGAAGACCGCTAATTATAGTATGTGGAAAACTGCTTAATTTCAGGACTTGTTCCAGTACTCTAAAAGCAAGAGATCTGATTTAGCTCAATCTGAGAGTAAGTCTGGTGTCATTTAGTAAATGATCAGAATGAGATTCAGAACAACCGAAGCACCTTGTCTCCTATCATAGAACACCAGAAATACAAATTTGCCTTTTTGTTTTTCCAATCAAGAGGGATAGTATTTTCCTGCAGACTGCATAGTTATGAAGATATACAATACAGCAAATTTCTTAAGACATTCTTGTAGGGGTTTGCCAGATATATTTTATCAAAAAATATTTAAAAGTCAACAGTTTATAAAATTGATATGAGTACAAGGTGATGCTATCAAACATACTGTCAGTGTGGGATTTGCTGGCAGCTGTGCATATTGTTTGTGACTAGTTTTGGATTAAGCAATACAGTCATCTAGCAACCTTGCAAATGGCATGATTAAAGTCAAGAAGTACAGCACAGCAGATCAGCAAGCCAGCATGATTGATCAGAAGTTTCATTTTAGTGTTTCACTTACACTATAAAAGAATCAGACATTCTATTCTGCCCTAGCCTGTTGTCTGGGAAAATGTGACCATCTCACTTTAGGAGAGGAAAGTCTCTACTTTTCATTGGACAGTTTTCTGATGGTGAATTATTAACGTAGAGGTCTTTATATGAGTATGTATATGTATTAAAATGACAGAATCAAAGGAAAAAATGGGGAAAAATTAAATAGTCCAATTCTTTGCCCACAATTTCCCTCAGTTGCCCACAATTTCTTCAGATCAGTTTATTAAATGTCATTGGTTTTATCTAAAGCAGATAAAAAGTGCATTTCTTTTTATGATATATTTTTTCAAAACAATTCTTACAGATGACGAAAGAAAAAAAAACCTGGAGGAAACATATCACTTGCATTTTTACAACTCATAATTTAATCTAATATATTTAATTTGGCATTGAAGATATGCTTGGTAAAACAAATTCAGAGAGAGTCATAACTCTTTCATTCTCCCAAAAGTTCATAATACACTATATTTTTGCTGGCTTTAAATGATACATATTAATTTTCCCAAGGAGCCTTTCTTTTTAAAAGCAGCCTTATTCCTTATTGCCCAAATATTGTTGAAAGATTTATCTTTATTGAACAATTATGAACACAGCCTTTTATTTGGCTTGAGGGTGTACCAGTCAACAACACCAGAATAGACTCATCAAGCAAGATTCTTGAATAATTGTGGCTCAAATTGTTTTGAATAACAGTAGCCTCTTTTTTGCTTCATGTAAGCACCTTTTATTAAATCTTAAATAAACCTTCAACCCAGTTCTCCCTCTAAAGCATTATATGATTATACAGAAGCTTTCTCCATTTGGGCTTCTTTTTCTACAGTTCTAACTTTTTTTTTTAATCTTGATTGCCTTTTTTCATACACATTAACTCTTCAACAATATGTATCAACATTTTTACAGTCATGTTCTTTGCTGTTCATAGATGGAAACATTTAGCTTTGTCTTTAAAATTTTGGTCCATCTTACGGTATCTCTGGACACCTGCATAACTGGATAGAAGCATTCCTGTCAAACAGACAACAAATGATAAAAATTGGGAGCGTCCTATCAAATTCTGTACCTGTCAACTGTGGTGTCCCCCAAGGCAGTGTTCTCGGACCAGCTCTCTTCATACTCTACATAAATGACCTCTATGATCATATCAAGAGGAACTGCGTTCTCTTCGCTGATGATGTAAAGCTATTCAACACCACAGACAATACTGCTACCCTTCAAAAAGACCTTGACTATGTATCAGAATGGTCAAACAAATGGCAACTTCAAATCTCAACAAATAAATGCTTTGACCTATATATTGGCAAAAAAAAAATCAGAAAATAAAATACAGGCTGAATCGTCAAGACCTTCTTGATGATCCAAACTCTGTCAAGGATCATGGAGTACTCATCTCTAATGACCTAAAGGCTAGAGCCCACTGTAACTACATAGCCAAAAAGGCGTTAAGAGTTGTTAACCTAATTTTACGTAGTTTTTTCTCTGGTAAATATTACACTAATAACTAGAGCATACAAAACATTTGCTAGACTAATACTCGAATAAAGCTCATCAATCTGGAACCCACATTACATATCTGATATTAACATAGTTGAGAAAGTCCAGAAATATTTTACAAGAAGAGTTCTCCACTCCTCTACTCGTTGCAGAATACCTTATGCCACCAGACTCGAAATTCTAGACCTAGAAAACCGAGAACTATGCCACCTTTGGTCCGATCTAAGTATAGTATATAAAATTATACATTGCAGTGTCCTACCAGTCAATGAATACTTCAGTTTCAACCACAACAATACAAGAGCAAACAATAGATACAAACTCAAGGTTAATCTCAACAAACTTGATTTCAGGAAAAATGACTTCAGCAACAGGGTGGTCAATGTCTGGAATACTCTACCTGACTCTGGTTTCTTCCCCAAACTCCAAAAACTTTAACCTTAGACTGTCTACTATTGAACTCACCCGTTTTCTAAGAGGTCTGTAGGGGGCATGCATAAGCGCACCAACGTGCCTACCGTCCCTGTCCTATTGTTTCTTTTCTTTTTTTATTTTTCTCATATGTATCCATGTATTCATAACTATATTTTTACTTATACCTATTATCTTGTAAGCATTTGACAAAAATAAATAAATAAAATAAAATAAATTATAGGAAATACAAAAACTGGGTTGCTTCCACCTGAGAAATTTGCATCAGATCCATGCACATGTAATTTCATTCACAGCTATTTGTTCCTGATCACTCTTTTAGAAAAGTGCTATCCGACCATAATCAGAATATTGGGAGATCAACTGAAAGTCAAGATCATTTGAATTCATTTGAGCAAAATATTTTTGCAAAACTTTCATGAATTTTGACAGATGCCTCAGGAATTAAGGGAGCTTTGTATCTTATTTATTTATTTATTTATTTATTTATTTATTTATTTATTTATTTATTTGATTGATTGATTGATTGATTTGTCAATCGTTTACAAGATATAGGTATAATAATAACAACAATAATAATCTTATGCATACCTCTTAGACATTTAGGTGAAGCAAGGAGTGAAATGAGCTAGTTTCTTTAAAAGAATATTAATTAATTAATAAGAGTGATTAAATGGATGCTTTCCTGCTGGCAGGTAACAAAACTGGATACAGAATACTGCATCCAGTTTTGGTTGCCACAATGTAAAAAAATAAAAAAGGTATTAAGACTTTAGAAATAGTGCAGAGAAGAGCAACAAAGATGCTTAGGAGACTGGCGGTTAAAACATAAAGAACTGTTGCTGGAACTGGGTATGTCTAGGAATGACATGACTAGGGGTGACATGATAGTTGTGTTCCAAGATCTAAGGGGTTGCTACAAAGAAAAGGGAGTCAACTTATTCTCCAAAGCACTTGAGGACAGGACAAGAAACAATGGATGGAAACCAATAAAGGAGAGAAGCAACCTAGAACTAAGAAGAAATTTCCTGGCAGTGAGAACAATTAACCAGTGGAACAATTTGCCTCCAGAAGTTGTGAATGCTCCAACACTGGAAGCTTTCAAGAAGAGATTAGACAACCATTTGCCTGAAATAGTATAAGGCTTCCTGCCTGAGCAAAGGAATGGACTATGAGACCTCCAAGGTCCCTTCCAACTCTGTTATTCTGTTATTTAGGGGAGGAGAGGGAAACAAATATAGAAAAATCCATCTATCTCTGTCTTAATGTGCTTTTTACACAATAAATAAGGACAGCATCATTTCATAACATAATATCACCAACAGGTATAAATGGCACCAATATCATTTTCTAATTGTTTAAGGGTTTATGGATAGCCCTTTAAATTTAGTCATGAGGAAAAATCCAGTCATATTTCTTCAGAAATGGGAATGATTTAGAACTTTGAGTGTTATATTGACAGCACCTTGAATTGTAATAGTTTCTTGAAATTTTCAGCTGGAAACACTGAAGCTGTTTGGAGCATGACCTAGAATTATGGGAGGAGCTGTGTAGAAATGATTATAATGAATTAAAACAAGTAAACATACTTGAGGTAAAAATGCTTTGCCTTACTCTGGCTTGGCTGTGGAACTTTAACTAGCCCTCCCTTGCAGCCCCTAAAAAGAAATGCAGATTAAGGGTGCTTTGTATTTTCCTCTTAGTCATTCAGGTGAAGCAAAGAAGGTGAAATGGGGCAAGATTATTTTTTACAAAAATTCCCTTTTCTTCTAAACAGCCAATGTTGCTGTTTAAGATTCCCTCTGTTTTCTTTTCCTTTTTGTGTGGAGTATAGGAGGGCATTTTTTTCACTGCATTGCTGGCAAGTGAGGCAGTGATTTTTGTTCCTTTGTATTTCTCAATCAACAGGTGTGAAAATGATTTGGGAATTGAAGAAGTGGAGGGTGTATTGCCCTCAAACAGGAATTATATTGTAAGAAAAGCAATGACACTAAAGCAACAGATTGGGACAGTTTGTTCTTTACTACACCCCTCCCAAGATTCTGGTAACTGCACTTTGTGTAACTAAGGAGCCCTTTCTTTTCTCCCAAGGATAAAATTGGAAAGAAATCTGGTAAAACAATACTGTTTATGAGAAGGATAAAATCAGACAGGAACATGACTGAGTTTGAAAATGGGCTGAATCTAGCAAGGGGTATGGAGAAAAACATTCAAGGAAAAAGATTTCAGTGGTAAATCAGAATGTTCCTGGCTGTTCCATTCCTCTCCCTCACTCCCACATTTCCTGGTCATTGACAATAATCTTAGTAGATCTACAGAATGAGTTAGAATAATTCCATTACATTGGATAGCTGGAAGAAACCCAACAGGTAATAAAAAACTATTTGGGTACTAATTGCACTATTGCAGGCAAATTTGCAAAGCGTGACTACAAATATGTATGAATGTAGGTCACCCTGACTGGACCTTCCTTTGCCATAAATTCAGTGAGAGAATGGAGTCGGAGACATCAGGGTTGTGTCACATTTTTGTATGTTTTGAATTTGCCATGCTGAAAATCTCATGAGAAGAAGGAATACTGGAAGAACTATCACATTTAATGAGGAATGGCAGAGTTTATGCAGAATTTTAACCAAAGATTCCATGATTACCTGACTTAAGAATTTCTTCCTTTGAATCCATTATGTAACAACTTCATGAGCAACCCAACAGTATCCTTGTGAATTTTAGCCCATGGTATTTTATGATTAGCATAAAAACAATGTCCATTCTTGCAGGGTCACTGGCAAATGTTTTAGTCTAGTACAGGTATGTCAAACTCAAGGCCCGCGGGCCATATATGGCCTGCGGGGTGCTTAGATCTGGCCCACGAGGCTGCCCTTGAAACACCGAAGGATTGGTCCATGGTGCCTCTAGCAGTGAAAACGGTGTTCAGGGGGGTTTATGCAGCCCTCCTGAGCTCTGTTTTCGGCTGTGCCGGCCTCCTGCAGCTCTATGCCAGCATAAACGGAGCTCTGGAGAGCTGTGTGTGGGCTGCAGGATGTCAAGCTGGCCATGCCTGTTCCATTCGGAAATAAGTTGCGCGAGACCGGGTTCCAACAACAACTCTTTTATTTAAACAAGTAAGGCAATGGTAACGGAACAACAGCCCAAGCCGCGGCAGCCCTTCTTATAGCAGCTTGCTCGCAGCTTGTGGCCAATGACAGTTCTTTGAGTGTTCCCGCCATTAGGCGGGCCAATCGGATTGGTTCCTTAAATAGCCAATCCAAGAACAGCCTTCTCGGCCAATCAGATTGAGGCATTTGGAACCTACCAAGTTCCATACACAACACCCCTCCCCCCTTGGTTTCGTCCAACGTCATGCAGGTAGGTGGGGCTTTTTTTGAGTCCTGGTTGACCTGCACAGCTCAGTCTCGGCATGGTCTTCAAGCGGTTCGGATCTCTGTACCTTCTCCATGGAACCTCCTGGAAGGGTGAGTCAGCTTTGCTGCTCCTGCCTGAGTCTCTCGGGCCGGTTGAGATGGCTCCGCCGCTCCCTCCTGGTTCGTCCGGGTTGATTGAGCTGGCTGTCTCCTTTCAGGAAGGCCTCGCTTCATTCTCCTGCTCCCGGACTTCTCTTTTGGGGTTCATCTAATCGTGAGTGCTCTTTTTGATTTGTTTGGGAGTCTTTGTGTAGTGTTTGTTGTCGTGTTATGGGAGGTTCGTCTCCCTTTTTTATTAGTTTGTATTTCCCCCCCCCCTCAGCTGTTTTTGGTTCGTTTATTATTTTTGGCGCTGGTGTGGTGTTGCATTCTAGGTTGTGAGAACGAAGCTGGTTGATGTGCCACTTCCATTCTCTTCCGTTGTCTAATACTAGTTGGTAAGATTGGGGGCCTGTGATTTGGGTGATTGTGGCTGGAAACCATAACGGGTCCCCGGTAAGGTTTTTTGCATATACCAGGTCGCCTATCTCGAATGCGCGGTATTTGCTGGAGGAGTCAGGGGGTTTATCCCAGGTATAAGTGGGGTGCAGTCTGTCGAGGTAGGAATGCAATTTCCTACTCATTAAGAGTTCTGCTGGGCTCTTGTTGGTTGTGCTGCTAGGGGTAATATGTTGCATGGTTAATGATCGGTTTAGCTTTTCTTGCACGTCCCCCTTGTCCATTCTTTCTAGGCCCTCCTTAGCGTACCGAACCATGTGTTCAGCCCTGCCATTTGCAGCCAGATGAGCCGGCGCTGTCAAGGCATGTCAGATGCCCTGTGCAGCGAGATACTGCTCGAATGCCAACGCGGTAAACTGGGACCCATTGTCTGACACCAATACATCAGGCAGTCCATGCGTGGCGAAAAGTTTGTCTCACTGCTGCATCACTGCTTCGGTGGTAGTGGAAGCCACAATTATGACTTCTAACCAGTTCGAGTAGGCGTCCACGACTATCAAAAAGGTGTTGCCTTTTGTTGGCCCAGCAAAGTCAATATGCAGTCTCGACCATGAGCCCCGGGGAGTTTCCCATTCCCTGACTGGTGCCTGTGGAGGGGTAGGTCTCGATTTTTGGCAGTCATGGCATGTTGCCACCCAATGTTCAATGTCTTTCTTCAGCCCTGACCACCAGATGTAACTCCTGGCCAGGGCTTTCATCTTAACTTGCCCGGGTGCCCTTCATGCAGCATGCACAAACATTTTCCTGTAGTTTTTTAGGAATTACCACCCTGTCACCCCACAAAATACAGCCTTTCTCGAGAGACAGTTCAGTTTGTCGGGTGTGAAATGGCTTAAAAGTCTCGGTTGTTTCTTGTCCGGCCAGCTCTTACCTACCCAATGCAGAATGCGAGCTGTCAGCGGATCTTTCACGGTGGCTTTAGCGACATCCGCTGCGGTTAGTGGCAGATTTGGCCAGGCCTCGAGTTGGAGAATGGAGATGGTGGGAGCTGGGTCGTCTTCTGTGATGGGCAGCGGGGAATGGCTCAAAGCGTCGGCATGGGTGATGGTCTTCCCTGGGCGGTGGATCAGCGTGTAGGTGTAGGCAGCGAGGAATTCCAACCACTTCGTCATTCTAGGTGACAGAATGTTCGGGGTCGGTTTGTTTCCTGCTAGAATCCCTAACAGGGATTTGTGATCAGTGATGATCGAAAAAGTTCTGCCGTAAAGGTACTCATGGAATCTTTTGACTCCGGCTTTGATTGCGAGGGCTTCTCGGTTGAGTTGGCTGTAATTTCTCTCTGATTTGGAAAGCGTTTTTGAATAGAAGGTGATCGGTGCCTCTCTGCTGTCTGGTAGCTTGTGGCTCAGGATGGCGCCGATTCCAAAAGGTGATGCATCACAGGTGACCGTCAAAGGCAGGGTATTGCTATACTGGATCAAAACGGTGTTAGATGTTAATAGATCTTTGATACTTTGAAATGCTGCTTGTTCCCGGTAGCCCCATTTCCAGAGGATTTTTTTGTCTAACAACTGATGTAAGGGTTCTGCTACGGTTGCTTTTTGGGGCAGGAACACATTGTAGAAATTTATGAGACCTAGGAATGTTTGTAAGTCAGTTTTGTTCCCAGGTCTAGGTGCGTCTTTTATTGCCTTTATCTTTTTTTTTGGTGGGGTGTATCCCTTGCTCATCTATGAGGTAGCCTAGAAATTTGACCTGGTTGGTGACTAATTTACATTTTTCTTGCTTTACTTTAAGGCCTGAGTCTCTGAATCTTCTTAAAACTTCTTTTAATCTACTCTCTAGTTGGTTAGCATTTTTTGCTGACACTAGAACGTCATCAAAATAAGGGACGACTCCCTTGATTCCATTTAAAAGGTGCTCCATGAGGCTTTGGAAAACGTCTGGGCAACGCTAACGCCGAACTTGAGTCCGTTGCACTTGAACGCCCCTCTGTGTGTCACTGTAGTCTGTGCCTCTGCGGTGGGGTCAATGGGCAGCTGTTGGTACGCTTGTGCGAGATCAAGCTTCGCAAAAAAATTTCCTCCCCCTAGGGAGTGCAATAAGTATTGCACTCCTGGCACTGGGTATGCACCTTGTTGGAGCACATGGTTTAGGGTTGCCTTGTAGTCTCCACAGATGCGCACTGACCCATCTGGTTTGACAGGGGTCACGATGGGTGTTTCCCACCTGGCATGGTCTATTGGCTATAACACCCCTTGTGCTATTTATTAGTTTGTTTATTTGTTCGTCAATTTTTGCTTTTAAGGCAAAAGGGACACATCTGGCTTTGAGCTGGATGGGGGCTATTTTCGGGTCTAGGCTAAACGAAATTGGGGTCCCCTTGTACTTGCCTAGGATCCCGTCGAATATATCCCGGAACTCTTGTAACAGGCTCTCTTCCCAGTTGGCCGCAACGATGCTGTTGATCCCGGTCATCCCAATTCCCAGGGGCGCGAACCATTCAATTCCTAGCAGGCTAGGGCGATCACAGTCGACAATGGTTAGAGGCAAAATTTCGGCATGATTTTAAAATCCGACAAGGAAAAGTCCCAAGCCCACTACCGGAATTCGATTTCCCTGGTAGTCCTTTCAGATCAGTTTTTGTTTTTCTAGTTCTTTTTGTTTGATGTTCGGTATCAGGCATCATATGGTGTTCCAAGATACCATGGATAAAAAGGATCCGGAGTCGACTTTCATCTCACAGGGCTTCCCTTCGATGTTCACCTCTATCCGGACCTTTTTCACATTTGCTGCCCTGGCATTTCCGATTGTTACCGTCTGGTGCGTTTCCTCTCTGTCGCTCATTCTTTTACTTCTACTATCTCGGTTCCATCTACTTCCGACTTATCTCTCTTCATGTCTGGGGGGGTGCTGCCTCATCTTTTAGGACTATAGCTCTTTTTGTTTTGGCAGACCCTTTCGTTGTGCCCCCGTTTGTTACAAGCTCTTCAGATTGCATCAAGGAACCTGCATTCAGATCGCGGGTGGTTGCCTCCACATCCAGCACATTGGAATTCCTGCCTGCTTCTTTTTTCCCACCATTTCTTGTCTGATTGAAGTCTATGGACATCTTCATTGTCGTCATCAGTGTCGCTCGGGGAGTCGATATCTTCATAGGTCGCTGTGGGCTGTTTCTTGCTTCCCTCCGCCTTCTTCTCTCTGACCTGATTTGGTGGATCTGGAGTTGAATTCATTTGGCGTATAGTGGCTGCGGATTTCTTTGCTGCTTCGGCAGCAGTGGCTTCTGCGATGTCCTCGGCCACAGTGATGTTTAGTCTATTTAGCAGTTTATTCTGAAGTGTAGCGTCCTTCAACCCAAGGACCACGTGGTCCCTCATGGCCTCATCCATATTCTGGAACTCGAAGGCTCCTCCGATGTGTCTCTGGGCTGCTACAAAATCTCCAACGGTCTCATCTTCTTTTTGGTCTCTTTTGTAGAACTCGTGCCTTTTTATCAAGTTGGAGACCATAGGTGTGTAATGGGCTCGGAGCATTCTGTTCAGCTCGGGCCAAGTCATCTGTTTAACGTCTCTTGGTTTGGCCAGCGCCTTTGCCATTTTAAAGACAGCTGGTCCACAGTGTGTAAGGAAGACAGCCCTTTTCCTTTGGTCAGATATCTCTTGCAGTTCATTGCTTTCTAAAAACATTAGAAAGCGATCAATACACGACTCCCAATCCTCCTCATCAGGGTTGAATGGTGCGGGTGGTGCGTTGTTACCGGCCATCTCTTTTACTCGGTTTCTGATTGCCACGTGCTTTGGTCTCGCTCTCTACGACGATCCCACCTTCGTCGCCAGTATTCCATTCGGAAATAAGTTGCGTGAGACCGGGTTCCAACAACAACTCTTTTATTTAAACAAGTAAGTCAATGGTAACGGGACAACAGCCCAAGCTGCGGCAGCCCTTCTTATAGCGGCTTGCTTGCGGCTTGTGGCCAATGACAGTTCTTTGAGTGTTCCCACCATTAGGCGGGCCAATCGGATTGGTTCCTTAAATAGCCAATCCGAGAACGGCCTTCTCGGCCAATCAGATTAAGGCACTTGGAACCTACCAAGTTCCATTTTCAACAACGCCCACCCCAGCCATGCCCACTTGGCCTCCCAGGGTCAAACACAACGCTGATGCAGCCCTCAATGAAATCAAGTTTGACACCCCTGGTCTAGTGCTAAAAGAAAGTGATCCAAAAGTCTAAAGAGGAAATTGGGCATGCTGATCTCAGGAAACTGATTTCAAGGCAAAGATTAAAAAGATCAGGGGCTGGTGGACTATCCTGATCAAGCAGAAAGTCAGCCTTTGCCAGAAAGAGTACAAGAACTCTATATGGCTTGTCTTTAGTAAGTTGCTCAATGGGGCAGTTCAAACCTAGGTCGTTTTTTTTAGTGGATCAGCCAGTTTCTCTGGTCTAAGAAGCCTTTCTACCTGCTGTTATCTGATCTGATCTATAAATCTTACCCAAATAATTTTATTTACCTGCATATTGTCCTGTAATGCAGGTAGTAAATCATCTGGATTTGTTTTTCCATTGTTTACCCTTTGCTAGCTTAGAGCAGTAATTCCCAATCTGTGATTTGAAGATGGAATGTGATCAATGAAATGAAGCTAATAGTCCTTAATTTAGACGTTAGAGTCTTTAAATATATATTTAATGGTAAAAAGTTTAAGTTTTCAAGGGCTGTATCTCATGAAGTTTTCTTTGTTGTCTAAATTGCACAAGATTTCTGATAGGAAGATCACAATCTTATGAGACATCGCAATCTCCTAGGGTTCTGGTCATTTATAATATGTACAGCATAAACAAATAATATTTATTGTCATTTAATTTTGGGATCACATACCAATTCCAGGCTTAATTGATATTTTTAAGAAACTATGACAATTTCCATAAAGTAGAAAATTTTGCCTTAGATTGTGTCAGCAAAACATGTAATTCATTCACATTTTCTGTAGTTCTTGATATGTTGCTGGATTATCTGCCTGAGATGATAACTGGGACACATTTTACATTGGAGGTTTTTTAATCTATAAATTGGGCAAATCCAGTAGATATTGCTAAGGGACCAAGGTCGGCAGAGTTGTGGTGTTTTTTGTTTTTTGTTTTGCTGTCTTATCTGTAGGTTCTCTATTTTCTCCATTATGATTTCACATCTATGTAAAATAGTGGGCAGATTTGTTTGGATGTCTGCAATAAAGTGCCATCAGTTTTATTTCTTGTTTACATCATTTGCTGAAAATTTCAGAGATATGTAGAATGCTGAGACATTGGAGTAAACTTTGTACACAGTAGTTGGGATTCCTAATTCCATTTTCAAATGCTCTTCAACAATAAAACAAACTTTTTTGAAAAATACATCACTGCAATTGATCAAAGGTCTCGATTTGGGTTTTCATTCATATTGTGGAGAATTTAAGTGTTCAATTCAACTTGCCTGTTATGAACTTTGTAAAGTTATTAATACTATGCTCTTAGGCACTGTGGTTTTTAATTTTGGTGAATGGAAACTATCCAGTGGAACAATATGTAACTTGCTCAGATACAAACTAGACTTGTGAAGTAATCATATGTGTCATATGATTTACTTGCCCTGTTAAGAAGGTAGGAATCTAACCCATACAAAAAAGAAGCATGACATAAAATCTATGCTCCCTGCTTTTCATCATTTCTATGGGGGTGTGTGGGTTGTGCTATGTTTATATGTTTTCCTCCCAAGCGTAGATTGCTCTTGAGAGCAACAAAATAAAAGTGGATAGGTTGTATTCTTCTTCTCTTGCCTATTTCATTTGGTAAACTGTCATCTTGATTTATATCCAAACAGACGACTTCAGAGATATACAATTCCACCACCTTTATTAGTTTGGCCTATGGATGCAACAGAAATGATGAGATTTTGCATTCAGATTTTCATTTGATTATGATTCCTTTGACAAAGTGATGTAAATTATTCTTAGCTTCATTCCTGCTCAGAATGCTACCAACTACATCACTGGGATTTATAAAGAAAACACATAAAAAATAACCAGCACTTTGTCATACCTGTGATACACCAAATCAAAGTTAGAAGTCTCTCTAGACTTATTGAGCAATGCTACTTTCTATTTTCAATTGATTTTTCTTGCTTTATTTTACTATTGATTCTTTGCAAAGTTTAAGGATGTGCATGCAAAAGGGAATCCTTTGCCTATTTGAGATGCTTCAAGGGGGTACAGACATTTCCTCCCTTTATCCAATTATCTGTTTGACAGGAGACAAAGATTTAAGAAGGACTTCACTGAAATTGATTTACATGGATTTAATTCCATGAGTTTCAAAGAAACGGCTCTTGATTTATACATGTTTAGCCAAGAGCAACATCAAATGCAGTAATTCAAGGAAATACAATAAAAGCAACACCTTAGATGATGTTTGCTCTACAAGCCTAATCCAGTCAGAGGAGGCGTAATTCAGCTTCTCTGAGAACAGTCAAGGGAAATCTATATGTCCCCATTGTGCCTAAACATCTGTCTTTTCCCATTAAATACATGCAGCAATGATGCTTTTCAAAGGATTTGACAATGTCCTTAAATTCATCAGCTCACTGCTCTTTCTTTTTTAGTATTGGGGCGCTTATTGGCTTGTCGGTTGCAGCAATGGTCTTGCTGGCTTTTCTCATCACTGTGTGTGTCCTCTGTTACTTGTTTATCAGCAAAAAGCCACACAACAAATTGGATACAGGCTTAACCTTGAGCTTAGAAGCAGCAGGTAAGATCTCCCTGTTCTGTGGAGAAGATCCACATATTTCTTCAATTAAAATCAGTCAGTGGTAATCAGTTTTCCATTTCATTTGGATTTTAAAGGGTTTCAACACCCACATTTTTGTTCATGAAAGCACCCAAAGAAACTTGCAATATTCCAAACAAAGATGCAACATGTGAAACAAACATTAAATTTCAGTAAAATTAAAAATCAATCAACAATTAAAAGCTTAGTAAAATAGACTGTCCTTACTATTTTTCTAAATATTGGTAGAGTAAGAACTAAATGCACCCCCGGAGAGGGCATTTCATAGCCAGGAAGCTTCCTTGCTGAATTAAATACAGTTCCTCTGAGCCTCCCCAAAGCAGATGGAATGAAGCAACAAATAGACTTCTTGTAATTGTAGAATATCTTCTCAGTCTGTCTTGTTATAGATATTGCAGGGATTGCAAGCCTCAGAACTGCCATCCAGGATGGGAGTTGCAGTCCCAGTGCATCTGCAGGGCATCATATTGCAGAAGCTTACTGCAGGGAACCAAATTAAAAGCATGATCAATCATTTAGAAATTTCCAGAAATATCTAACAGGAGAACATGGATCCAATGGTAATTTTCATCCAGTGTTTAAACTTCCCTTTTTAGGGCTCTGGATGAAGCGGATTATCTGGACACTTTTCAGTCTGGGTTCAGGATGGTGGGACAGCATTGAAAAGACATTGGTCATGCTTGTAGATGTCCTTTGAAGGACTCAGGATAGGAGTGACACAACCATTCTGGTTCTCCTGGATCTTTCAACTTTCAATACCATCAACCTTGGTATCTTTCTGGAATGTTGAGGGTTGGAACCACTGCTGCTCTCCTTCCTCTTCACGAAGCGGGTGAAAGCCCACTTAGAGTTTGTTACACACAGTCTGAGAGTCCTTCAGGACAGGTGATTTTTTGCAAACTTTAAGTGGGCTTTCATGTGTTTTGTACTAGCCACTCTGCGATAAAGCCCAGATTGACGGAGAGCTGCATTGATGGTTGTCCTTCTGGAACTCTCTCCCATCTCCACACAGGATCTCTGGAGCTCAGTCAGATTGACCATCGGGTTCTTGGTCACCTCTCTTACTAAGGCCCTTCTCCCCTGATTGCTCAGTTTGATTGGGTGACCAGCTCTTAGAAGAGTCCTGGTTACACCAAACTTATTCCATTTGAGAATTATGCAAGCCACTGTGCTCTTAGGAACCTTCAACGCACAAAAAAATTATTGTAGCTTTCCCCAGATCTGTGCCTTACAATAATCCTATCTCTGAGCTATGCAGGCAGTTTCTTTGACCTCATGGCTTTTGCTCTGCTACAGTGTGTGTTGTCAAATGTGACACCTTCTATAGAGAGGTGTGTGCCTTTCCAAATCATGTCCAATCAGTTTAATTTACCATAAGGTCAACTCATTCAAGCTGTAGAAACGTATCAGCAATGATCAAGAGAAATGGGAGGCACCAGAGCTAAATTTCATGTGTTGTTGCAAAGAACCTGAAAACTTATACCAATGTGATATTTCAGGTTTTTTTAAAATTTTTAATAAATTAACACATTTCTAAAAGTTTGTTTTCACTTTGTCATTATGAGGTACTGGTTGTAGATCATTGAGAAAAAAATGAATTTCAACGTTTGTAGAATCAGACTGCAGCATAACAAAATTGATAAAAGTGAAGGGAATCTGAATATTTTCTGAATGCACTGGAAATCTCTTATTGTATACTGCCTTTATTGACTCATTTACTGTTATGGTTTAAATTATCTTCTATGATGGTTACCATTTTGCTGTACATGAATATTACTTTTGATATTGATCTGCTATCTGCTTGTTCATTGTAGCGAGCAATTAGACTTTCATAAAAGCCTGTCCTCCCTTTGCTAGTGAAGGAACACTTCTTAGATACTTAGGCATTTTGAAGCAGGGATGATCTAGATAAATTATGGGACTCAAGATGTGGGCTTCCTCCTAAAATGCTTGTTTGTTTTTGCACACTAACCATGTAGCAAAAATTGTAGAAGCACAGATCTGGAAGGATAAGGGAATATATCTATTGCTTTGAAAATTAGACACAAGTTTCCATCCATAACCCAAAATGACTTGATGTGGCTTCAGCTGGAAATGGTTTTAGAAATGTCTGACTATGGTAGGTCATTATCTCCCTTTGTTGCAACTTTGTTGCAACTAAAGCTTGTTTAAAGTATTGAATTATGGAAAATTCCCAGAAGTTTCTACTTCACAATTTTCTACATTATGATAAATTATATTTTATGATAGAAGCCAGAAATTAATTATAAAAATAGATTATTGATTTTGTTGCCAATGGTAGGTATCTTAAACTAGGCTGCAAGGAATTAAATAATAGTTTTTTTAGACTGTACAAAGAAGATAAAATTTCCTAAAACCAAATTGATCAGAAGAGAAGATTTATTAACTTCTGTTTTGTTTGAAATATTAATTATTTGAGAACTGTTTTCAAGGCTTTCTTGCTATAATTTGTCCTGCATTTGCAGGACATATCTAATAAAATAAATTATATAGACCTTATTTATGTACTAAAAAGTAGTGAAATTTACTTGGAACTTTTCCTTCAATATTGTTATATTCATGCAAACTTTCTGCTCGTAGCTTAAAGCTACAATCCTAAACATATTTACCTAAGTCTCATAGAAAAAGAAATTATTTCTGAATAGAGATCTTCTTTTATGCCCTTTCTCTGTGTCCTAATTCAGTAATTTGTCACTGTGAAAGAAATGCACTGATTAATTTTACTGCTATTATATGTAATTCTGTGTCATGGTTTAAAACTATTTTTCACTTTATGAATTGTATCATTTGTTGCAGAATTATCGACTCATAGATTTGGAAGGAGTCAATTAGATGAAGTTCAGGAATCCAAATCATAACATTCCTAACAAACTGCTGGCTAACCTTTTTTAGATTGTGAAAGGAAATCCACCACTTCTTAGGGTAACAGTTGGAAAGCTCTTATTTTAAAGAAATATTTCCTGAATATCCAATTGCAATCCGTCTTTCAATCGCATGTGTTCATTGTTTTGTGTTCTGCATTCTGAAGCAATTATGAATAGATCTGTCTGTGTGACTCCTTAAACTATGGCAGTCAAGCTGGAAATATTACCGGGGAGAAGACAGCTCAAGAGGAATTATTGCTTCTCATAATTTGGAAACTGTATTTATGTTGATGTATCCTGAAAATGCATTTTCCTTTTTCGCAGCCACGTTACATTGCTGACTCATTTATACTGTAGTTTGCAATTGAACTACAATTCTAAGAACATTTTAAAGCACTATTGCCAAACTTGATGATATCTTCCATCATGTACTTGTACAATTGATTTCTGTTTCTTATATGAAGTACCTTGCATTTGTCTCTGTTAAATTTTATTCCCACTTCTCAATGACAAATTGAAACGAAGAGGCATCTATCAAGAATATTTTCAATTTTATTTCTGTTTTTCAGTGTTATCTTCCAAATATTTTTGTGATGGTATAACTCTAATAAAATTTTCCTCTACCACATCATCCAAATAAATCTTTCCAAGTGTACAAAACTTAAGACAATCTTGGACTATACAACTCATTTGAGTTTGATGAAGATCCATTAATTTTCAAGTCAGTTATGCTTTAATTGTCATGTAATCCAATCCAATCTGTTTAGTAATCAGAACATCATAAAATATTTTGTGAAATACTTGGCTGAAATCAAAGTATATCTACAGCATGGAAATATTCTACAGTATTAGGGAAGTTACCCGATCAATGAATGAGCTAAATTTGGTGAAGCACAATTTATTATTCAGAACTCCATGCTGATGTTTTTGTCACATTATTTTCCAAGTGTTTAGATCAATCCCTTTACAATCTTCTCTGGAATCTTCTCACTTATTGATGTCAGATTGGTTTAAATTCTACTTCATTATATCTTTTTTCTCCCTTTTGAAGATTTGGAAATCTTCCTGTCTGCCTCTTCAGTTATTCTCCAGATTTTCTCAAAGATAATATATATATTGCATTGCACTTGTGCTAATGTATAGAAATTTAGATCAAATTTCTTGAGAGTGAGCTATTTGAAAAACAGCCTCAACGTATAATTTATAGAAAGTAAATAATTATTAATGTCAGAAGAATTGTCATACTAAAAATATTAATCCTGACTCAGACTATTTCAAGATCATTAATTTCAAGATCATTAGATCTTGAAGTAAGAAAGAAATAAGGCTGGCTTACATCAAATTCAATAATATTAGAAAACCACTGAGAAATATTTTCATTTTTCTGTGCATGTGTGATGCAGAATGTGCTCTTATTGCCTGTGTACCAGAGCCAGTATATAACTACTTTCAATTATTGGGATTTTAAAACATCAGGCTTTAAGTTTTATTTCTGGATAAAGATTGATAACTAATAACTAATACAACTGAAACATTTTGAAGGAATTATCATTTCTCAACATCTTGTGTGTCAGGAATTAGTGATCAGAGCTGGAATGCAAATGAGTTCATGCAGTCTCTCTAGAGCAGTTTTTAAAAACTTTTTTAGGTTGTGGAACCTGTTGATAAAACCCTAAAAATCTTAGAATTCCTGATCAAGAAGCCAAGCTCCAATAACAGAAAAGTGGGTCCATCTAAGAGTTTGTTTTGCCTGTGGTCTCTGATCAAATTGAAACACCCTAGTATAAGTCAAAAACGTTTTCCAGTGTTTGCTAAGTTACTATTCTTATCAAGTTCCCCAGCTCTGGCCTAGCTACTTGGCTATTTTTTCTAAATATTTTAGTCTTGTTTATGAAATGTTGATACTTACAAAGATCTGATTTATTCCAGTTCATCTGAGAAACTGGATTTGTATTGTTGTTTTTCAGGCAAAGAAATTAGAAGAAATTCTTCAAGTTGAAGAAAGATATATGGAATAGTTCAACTGAGTTTTGCAAGCAATTAGGTACAATGCTCTTTCTGTGTATTAACTCTACAACTGAGATTTGCTTTTGACCCAGGAAAGATGGCATGATCATCCTAAAAATGATACAGTGGGAGGGGATGTTGCAGGAAGAGGATAATGTCAGAAGTTGGATTGTATCATAAGCTTCATTCCTTTTGTATGTACTTGATACTGCATGCTTGTATGAAGGCTGCATTGCTTGTGTTTCAGTGGTGTATGAGCAGAACCGAAGTCATGTTGGATGGCCCATTGAATTAAATAAGGAAGTGTGTCTCAAACTCAGTAGCTCTACTAAATAAGAAAGTGTTCCAGTTTGTGCACAAGAGAAAAAAAACAAGATGAGGCTAAAACAATGAGGAATTGTAATAAAGTGCTGAGGTGTCAGAAATCATGTAACTGCTTTTGCTAGATAGGGAGCCAGCATAAACCTTCGAAATGTATGTGTAAATTTGAAAACAGAAAGAATGTGAGCCAAGCCCTCGTACGAGGGGGCGGACAGTTAGGGTATAAAAATGCTGCCTGAATTTTGCTCTGTGTTCCTTCAATGCCTGAGGGAACCCGTCTCTGCAGACACGTGAATAAAACCTTGTTTTCCTTGGATCAATGAATCTTTGGTTTTTTATCTACTTCCACCTCACAATTTGGTGCCCAACGTGGGGCCCGACGGAATTTCGACTGGAGAAAAGGGACTGGGTAAGTGTGGCGCCACCGCCTCCCATTGTAGAGAGGCCCCTCCCTTGTCTCAGTTGGATCCCGGGGTAACTGCACTCAGCAGACGATCCTTGGAAACAAGAGAGAAGCCGGCCTGACACTCTGGGAGTGTCGTTGATCACACTCCTTTCATCTCCGGGAGACCAGGGGTGTATCAGGTGAGTTTGTTGCCTTTTGGGATAGAAGAAGGGATATACTGTCCTTAAACTCTGGGAATCCAGCGACTGCTGGAGGACAGTGTAAATCCCTGAGTTGGGAATCTCTGGGAGATTGTTGGCGGGTAGCGTGGAGAATGGGAAAGGGACAAAGCAAGTGTGAGACATTCCAAGAGGGAACGGGTATTGAGATAGAAAAGACCCCGAGAAGGCTGATTCCAACTGACTCCCCATTGGGTCAACTACTACAACAATGGTCGTTGCCCCATCTGAGGACTTACACTTGGAGTCTAGAGAAAAAGAAAATGATCTACCTATGCCAATATAGGTGGCCGAAATATCCCCTATTAGACCCTGAGTTTCCTTACCACTGGGATCCCGAAGGGAATACCAGCACGTACTGGGTAACTCAGTTGAAAAAGTATATAGTGAAACACCGGATGAAGGAGCAAATACCCTATGTGGAGGTATGGTATCATGTTCACTTTGAAGGTCCAATTCCAC
This sequence comes from Laticauda colubrina, assembly GCA_015471245.1. NCBI lineage: Eukaryota > Metazoa > Chordata > Lepidosauria > Squamata > Elapidae > Laticauda > Laticauda colubrina. The sequence goes on along the minus strand of BLBF01000020.1, from coordinate 40,454,946 downwards.
CAGAAACAGAAGTAGGACAGTTTGTCAGCAAGGTGGAAGAAAGCGAAACTGAGGACTGGATGGGGAGTCCACCGGCATCGGCTCCGGCAGTCCTGGCACCACCACCCCTGCCGGCTCCAGTTGCCCAGGTTCCACCTCCACCTGCATATCCAGGACTCAGTAGGGAACTGGCTCAATTAAACAAGGACCTAGAGAATTTGCCTCTAGGAGGAAGGTCGGCCAATCCCATGTCGGCCTTCCCAGTCAGAGAAGTCCCAAATGGCATGAATGCGCAGGGGAATCCAGTCACCATTTTCGTGGCTATCCCCATAAAATCTGCCGAGTTATGGGATCTGAAAAAGACCCTTCCGAAACTCCATGAGAATGCTCATGAAGTGGTGGAACAGTTGGAATTGTTTCTGGGGCCCAATGAATACACATACTAAGAACTGATGTGTATTCTTGGATACCTTTTCACCCCCGAAGAGAGGAACCTCATTAGGAGGGCAGCAATGGCTGCCTGGGAAAGGAGACATGCAGGGCAACAGGGAGCAGTGGCTGCAGACCCAAAGTTCCCCGTAGCCAATCCAAATCGGAACATCAATAATAACGCTCATAGGGAGCACATGAGAGATATGAAACACATGATCATTGAAGGAATTAAATTGGCCATCCCTCAAGGGAAAAACTTGACCAAAGCATTTGAAATAACACAAGGAAAGGATGAGTCCCTGGGGGATTTCTGTGCTCGGCTCCGTGAAGGGTTAACCAAGTACTCCGGAGTGGAGCCAGAAACCCCTGCCTTCGAGACTCTCCTGAAGATGCAATTCGTCACCAAAGCATGGCCAGATATCCAGAAAAAGATCCAGAAGACAGAGGGATGGACTGATTTGGGCATGACAGATTTGATGAGAACAGCCCAACAAGTTTTTGTGAACCGAGACTCAGTTAAAACCAAACAGAAGTTGCAGATGATGGTAGCTGCTGTCAAACGGCAGCCAAGAATGAAGTTAGGAAAAACACGGAGACCCAGATGTCAGATCCGAGGCCAAGGTGGAGAGATGAAAGATCTCCCAGCAGGGAGTGGAGATCCCTGGTTAGGCGAGGAGGTCCAGGGGGCAATCGAGGCGGTCGATTCCAACGGCCGTCCCAGAGTAGAACTTGCTTCAGATGTGGGAAAGAGGGACATTTTGCGTGTGAATGTCCCAAAACCCCAGAGGAACGAAGCTATGCCCTATACGATAAGGGAGGTTCCGGCTCCCCAAGAGGGACCCACAGGGAGCCATTGGTAAATGTGTTAGTGGGTCCTGACCATCAGGAATGGCTGTTCCTGATCGACACCAGTGCAAGCCAGACAACTGTATGCAATCCGGTAGAGGGAGCATGCAGGTCAAAGCAGACTTTAAAGGTGGTTGGGGTGAGTGGGAAATCCCAAGAGGTCAAGATTTTGGAAGAGGTGAATTGGAATTGAAGGATGTGGTTACTGAAACCGAAATATTGTATATTCCAGATTCAGGGGTGAACTTGCTAGGAAGAGACTTGTTGGAATAGAATTGTGGGATAGAAGGAAAGAAGTGCGCATGTGTATGTTAACAACGGAAGATGAGGAGAAGATATCAGATGTGTGGGCAGGAGGTGAAGGGGTTAGTAGGATGGCAATACAGCCCATTCAGATCAAGATACAACCAGGGATAACTAAACTGTGGACTCCACAATATTCTCTGAGTAAGAGAGGTAGGGAAGGGTTGAAACCAGTGATTGACAGATTATTGAAACAGGGACTGTTGGAACCTACTATGTCACCGTTCAATTCACCGGTTTTAGCAGTAATAAAAAAGGATGGGAAGTATAGATTGGTTAATGATTTGAGGAGGATCAATGAGGTAGTGGTTCCTAGATTCCCAGTGGTTCCTGATCCCTATACCATCTTGGGGCGGATCCCTCCCAAAGACAAATGGTTTACTGTGATAGATCTGAAGGATGCCTTTTGGGCGTGCCCCTTGGAGGAGGGGAGTAGAGACTTGTTTGCCTTTCAATGGAATGATCCTGAGAGTGGAAGGAAACATCAGTTGAGGTGGACGGTACTTCCTCAGGGATATACCGAGAGCCCTTTGTTGTTTGGACAGGCGTTGGAAGAAAAGTTGGTGTCGTTTGATATAGAGAAAGAAATCACCCTAATTCAGTACGTGGATGATTTGTTGTTAACTGGGGAGAAAGAGAAGGAAGTGAGAGCAGCTTCTGTGAGTGTTGAATTGGCTGAAGGAGCAGGGGCTGAAAGTTTCAAAAGAGAAGCTTCAGGTTGTTGAAAAAAAGGTGAAATATTTGGGACATTACATTCAGCAGAGGGTTAGGTCCTTGGACCCTGAAAGGGTGAAGGAGATCATAAGCTTGGCTCATCCCAGGAACAAGACAGAGGTGCGGAAAGCGTTGGGATTATTGGGGTATTGCAGAATCTGGGTAGACCAATTCACAGTGTTGGCACAGTTTTTGCATAGAAAGTTGCCTGGAAAGGGAGAGCACATAAAATGGGAGGAGGGAGATTGTGAAAGGTGGGAAGAGCTGAAGAAGGCTTTGTCAACCGCTCCGGTTTTAGCCTTGCCAAACCTGAAATTACCGTTTCATTTGTAGGTGGCGGTGGCTCAGGGAACAGCAGTTGGAGTCCTTGCCCAAAAGAGGGGGGGAGGGCAGTACCAGCCGGTAGCCTTCCTAAGCAAGGGTTTGGAACCGGTTGTGAAAGGATGGCCAGTTTGTGTTCAGGCTGTGGCAGCAACAGCGATGTTGGTGGTGGAGAGCAAAAAGTTAACCTTTGGGGGAGCTTTGGTGGTGCATTCGCCTCATCAGGTCAACTCAGTGTTGAGCCAGCTGGCTACCACTTGGATGACCGAAGGGAGGATATTGAAGTATGAAACCATTTTGAGAACCAGTCCTGATGTGGTAATAGGAACAGACAAGAATCTAAATCCAGCAGAATGCTCGGAGGGGAGAAGGCAGGCATGGGAACTGGAAGACCATAATTGTCTATTGCAAGTGGATCTCATGACGAAGGTTAGAGAGGACTTGGAAGAGACTCCATTGGAGAAGGGAGAGAGGTGGTTTATAGATGGATCTATATTTACATTAATACATCAAAGAAGTTCACAATATGTTGGACCTGCGGGTGACTTGGGAACAGACTTGTGGGATGACAATGTGTTCATAAAGGATCTCAAGAAGGTCTCACATTCCTTGAACATCACCAATTGCTGGTTATGCATGCACATGCCAGGAAGAACAGGTGAAGGATTAATCCTACACACAATTCCACTTGATCAGAACAGACTAAGAGCACAGGGGCACAGGACAGAAAAATATGGTGTAGAACGAAATATAACAGGAAGGATTTTTGTTCATTTAAGGGAAACGGCGTATGTGTGTTTTAGGAGAAATGAAACTAGAGGGCTCCATTTAGGAGATTGGGAAAAATGTAATAAGACTTTTGATGTGCCATCATCCTGTAGTAACCATAGCTATACCAAGAGTTATCATAAATTAGATTATTTTAATCAAGATCAGAATCAGATATGTATGCATTTTGAGGAAATGATCAATTGGACCCGAACATCACAACAGACCTATGCTATGGAAAACTTTAGGTGGGTATTGTGTGAGAAATATGCATACAGGGAGATGCCACCTAACTGGAGTGGCACATGTACAATCGGGTATGTGATACCGGTGATATATAAACTTGATGGCCTTCCCCAAGGCTGGATACATAATAAAAGAGACTCAGAATCTGGCCTTACCCAGAGACTCTGGACCCAGAGGGTATAATAACACCATTGAGAGTAGCCATGAACTACCGAGATATACATATTCTAAATAACTTCACGGTAACAATGTTCAATGATACAATAAATATTAAAATGATCAACACCGAGCTTTCTGAAGTAAGACAGGTTGCTCTACAAAATAGGTATGCTTTCGACATTGTATTAGCTACAAAAGGGTGTGTGTGTGCTCTGATTCATTCACATTGCTGTGTATCCAACCCAATATTACAAAGACAGTAAAAGTAATGGAAAAACGTATTCGCTCTAATCCATTATCACAAAGAGGTGACTTCTCATTGCCAGACCTGTGAGGAGCAATATGGTCTTGGCTGCCCAGTTCCACTTGGTTTAGATCTACCATAATGGGAATTATATTGATAATTATATGCTGTGTATTGTTGTGTTGTTGTGTTCAGTGTCTCCCTGGTGCAATAACAACATGTGGAAAGATAGGGAAATCCTTGGGTTCAAGATTTGAGAAGAAGCAGGAAGCAGAACCTCTAATGATGTATCAGAGAGAAATCACTCTGAAAGAAGCAGAGGATCTGCTACTTGAGTTTGAAACAAGAGTGGAAAAAGAAAAGGGGGATTGTGAGCAGAACCGAAGTCATGTTGGATGGCCCATTGAATTAAATAAGGAAGTGTGTCTCAAACTCAGTAGCTCTGCTAAATAAGAAAGTGTTCCAGTTGTGCACAAGAGAAAAAACAAGATAAGGCTAGAACAATGGGGAATTGTAATAAAGTGCTGCGATGTCAGAAACTGTGTAACTGCTTTTGCTAGATAGGGAGCTAGTATGAACCTTTGAAATATATGTGTCAATTTGAAAACAGAAAGAATGTGAGCCAAGCCCTTGTACGAGGGGGCGGACAGTTAGGGTATAAAAATGCTGCCTGAATTTTGCTCTGTGTTCCTTCAATGCCTGAGGGAACCTGTCTCTGCAGACACGTGAATAAAACCTTGTTTTCCTTGGATCAACGAATCTTTTGGTGGTTTTATATCTGCTTCCACCTCACAGGTGCAACTTGATTTTCAGCAGTTTGATAATGTTCAAATGAGCACTTTGGGCTCTAATAGTGTAATTACAGTAGGGACATATTTGATTCCTCTCGTTATATTTAAAAAAATGTAATTGCCAGTATGTTCTATTGCTGGTATTTTAAAGAAGAGATTGGACGACCATTTGTCTGAAGTAATATAGGAGCTCCTACTGGAGCAGAGAATTAGATTAGAAAATCTACAAGGTCCCTTCCAAATCTGTTATTCTATTGTTCTGAGTTGGCAGCAAACAAGTCGATGGATAGATGGATCTATGAAAAGAAAAAGAAAGAAAGAAAGAAAGAAAGAAAGAAAGAAAGAAAGAAAGAAAGAAAGAAAGAAAGAAAGAAAGAAAGAAAGGCATTATACTTTCCCATGACTTGGAAAACCATCCCTAGCTATTTAAAGATGCTTGATCTTATCCCCATGATCTAGCTTTAACTTTTTTACTTTCTTACAAAAACTATGATCTTCATTTTATTAATCTACAGCAAATGAGCCTTACAAAAGAGAATCAAAGCCTTCGTCATCTTCCTTAATTATATTGGGATCCAAAGTACAATAGCCATGTAATCGATACTTAACAAGATTGCTTTCTGTTTATATGCCAACCTTAGAGGGATGGTGTTGCATTTCATTAATATTATACAGCATATTTTAAAAAATTAACATTCAGGCCCAGCTGTCTGCATCACACAGTTGTGATTCAGAGATAGGAAGGTTTAGCCTTTAGAGGGAAGCAGTGCAACTAACCACTGATCCACGTGGACAGAAGATTACTTTTCTGGTGGCATGACTTCGTATCTGAGCTTGCATCTTTCAAAGAAAGGAACACAACCATGTAGATTGTTCTATAAGGATTTGAAATTTTAAAAAAAACGACAAGTATTTTTTCTAACAGAAAAACCTGTTCCCAGTCTGTTTTTCAGTTCCTAGCCAAAAATGAAATATGCTGCTTTATGGTCAGATGTTAAATGTTGTACAATTTCAATCTTTTGGTTTCCTTAACCCTCCCTGCCTGAGTGGCCTCCAGATGCTTTGGATTACAGTTTCCTTATTTCATAACTTAATACAGCATTGACCATGCAAATCAGAATCATGCTAGGGAAGCTTACACTGGAACCAATTGAAACAGGACTGTATCAGATCCATTATGGAAAAATCCCTTTGGTGATATGTGGAGGAATAAAAACTAACTTTTTGTATTCACCTCTGTGAGAACAGAGAATTATATAGGAAAAGAAGACCTTGAATCTTGATTTGCTTCATTTCTGTTCCATTTTGTAACAATAAAGCATCATCATGGTTATATGTTGGGTATAAATATTATATCTAGTGCTACCCAGAAGACTATATCATTCTCCCTCTCAAGACGTTTTTTATTTTGTTGTGAAATACTAGCAGACTAACTAGCCTACCATCCCTGAATAGCATGGATTCAGGATTCCCAAGAAAAAGGCAGAATACTTTCTTTCTTTCCTTATCTGCTTGATTCATTCAAATTAAGACTCAAGACTTAGATACAGTGAGGGAATCTGTGAAAAGACTTAATATTTCTGTAGTCTATATATGGTAAACTTCAGTTGTCATAATTCTTCCCCATCTGCAAGGCAGCCCATGGGGGGGTTGGTAATTTTTTTTTTTATTTCTTGTTATAACAAAAATCAATGTATGAACAGTGTGGTTCCATAGTGTCTTACATTATGATACAAATATGACAATATTCCTTTTACTTAATATAGTTGACAATTTTTCAAATTTGATATTAATACATATAATTATTAAATTATCAATCTTAATTATTCAATATTACAGTATGTTTTTTATGTCAGTCTCTATATTCTTAACTTCACTCCTTTTACTACCAATTATATATTAATAATCATACTTGCAGTGTTTATCTAATTATATAATTCTAATAGCATTTCACAAATTTATATTAAATTATAAATTTCTATTATCTATCCCCTTATTAATTTCTGAGTATGCCACTAGTATATTTAAAAAAGAAAAATTCCCCTTTCTAGTCACATTTTAATCCAAATTCAATAACATTCATCATTCTTACATTCACAATTTATACAATTCTAATAATACCATTATATTTTTACTGAATTTCACCTTTCATTGTCTTGTATAATACTTCACAATGTTTTTCTTTTCTTTTTTTTAACCATCATCTCTTACTTGCATTAAAGCTTTGGTTTTTCGCTTCTTAGCTTGTCTCCCATATTCCTCTCTCATATTTCCATTTCTTTCTATTTCTTCATGAGAATTTTGCATCAGTTCAGTGCCATCTTTGGACCTATCATCCAAAGTTGGCTGTTTTTGAGAGCTGCATTGGTTATGAGAGCTGAAAGCTGAAGCTGTTGCAATTCCTTTGAAACATACCTAATATTTTTGTTGACATTTTGTGACACTGTGAAGCTTATCCATGTTCCATTTCCCAATTGGCTTTTACATGCAGGAGACAGTTGGTAATATAGATTCTGCTCTTTTTTTTTTTTTAACAAAGACTTTCTCTAGCAGTTTCCCATCCTAGCTATAAGGAAGATAGCCATTAGGAAATGTCTTTGACTTTAGTTTTGCATGAGGTACTATTCCAGATTGTGCCTAGGCTCAGTGACCATGACATTCATCAAATAACTTTATTTTCATTCCTGTTGGCTAGCTGTTTTGTGATGTACTTGTGCTTCAGGTAAAGAAGATTGCCTTTAAATTGGTTTGGAAAGATTAGGGAAATGACAACAATTCTGGTGTATAAGTGCTGTCTCATTTCAGAAAACTATCAGTCCTATAGGTATCCTTTTAATAAAAAAGAACCCCATAAGAATCTTAATCATGATTTTCCTACATTACACATGATTTGGTCCAGCTGGATTTGTTAATCATATTCGATATTTCATCCAGAATTATTTTGTTGATCATTGTTGAGGGTAGGTGGAAATGTAGTAGAAAATGCATGAAGCCATTGCTCTAAATAGTTAATTCAGCACCCTCTGCCTTATGATCCATAGAGAGACCATAATTCTCTAAATTTTCAGATGGCCTGCTAATCCTAGAGCATTTGGAGGATACTGGACAAAATGAGGGCAGGACTAAAAGTGTTTCTGGATAAAAAAAACATATGGTTCTAAGCCCCTTTCAACCAGTTTATTTCAGTAGGGTTAATGATGAAGTCTCACAGTATTTGTACTTCCTTCATAACACTATTGAGGTATTTTTTTTAAAAAAAATCCTTGTATGCTCTCCTAAACTCTTTGAAGGAAATAAAGTTTGAAGGAAATACGGTTTGTGTATATGTTTATTGTGCTTTGCGTTTTTTTCCTAGCAAAGAAGTCCATTTGTCCAAAGGCACCAGTAAAGTATTCCAGAAATGAAGGCATTCTCTAACTTCAGACTAGACAGTGAGAATTCAATGCAAAAAGAATGCCAGCATATGTATACCCGTGTGTATGTGTTTGTGTATTCTCTTCTTGTTTTCTTGCCATGCTAATTGTTATTTATGCTCAGAGCCAACCTAACTGTATGCCCAGAAATATAACATACTTATCACTATTAACTTAGAATTTTAGGCCCTAATCTTATAATCCTGAAAAGCCTATATATTGTTGTACACAGGCAAAACTAAAATCTTAACTATTTTAATAATCTGGTTTTAAATAAGTGATAAAAAGAATACTAAACAAAGTCATACTGTATGTGTCATTACTTCTGGATCAAAATATGATGGTGGTTCTTGGATTTATATATTCTGTTGTAAAAAACTACAATTTGTTTCCTCATGGTTCCAATTCTTTGTAATAAGCAAGCCTAGGTAAAACTAGTTGGGGGTCATTAAGGCAGGCAATTTGTGGAGATCTCTGCCAATGATGCCTCAGTGATAAATTATATTATTAGACAATTGAATTAGGATGTTAAATCAGATTTGATTCTATTTCATCTACATTTTTAAAAAAAAACTACATTTGCATTTACTCATTTGGCAAAGTTTAAATGTAACATGAAGTCCTATGGATGTTACACAGATACACAGATACTACCATCACCACCGAAAAAATTTACACATCACAATAATGAAGAAAATCATCTTATTTCTTTTGTGGTATTAACTGAATAAAAACAAAGACAGTTAAAATACTTTTTATCAATAAACTTGTTATCAGTAATGAGGAGTCTGATAGCATCTTGTCAGACTAACAAATTTTATTACAAAGCACGACTTCCAATTTTTGGCTCTTGTAGACTGACAACATGGTACTTGACTGCAATGCCTATTGTTAGCAAAGTTATTAACAGAACATAGAATAAAATAAAATAATAATAAAACTATATACACAAACCAGTCCTTGAGTAGGAAAAGGTAATCAAGATGCATAAAAAATGCTTTCTCTCAGCATTAGATCTGTAAAGGCTCCACATTTATAATGTTCAGATTTTTCCCTGAGAACTGTGGCAAACAAGCCCATACTTACTATTTCATATGAGAAAGTTGCCAAAGTAAGAATTATTCAAAAACAGAAATTCTCTTGGGCTCTCCATACATTTTATATCCAGCAGAATCTTTTACTGGTGTCTTGCTTGATGGATCTGCTGCATAGACATTGTGGAGATTGTTGTATATTTCCAAAGCCTTTTCTCCTATGTAGTAGATCATACCAGCACTTTTATCATCCTTTGATTTCCTCAGCCATTTATGAATCATAGATATAATTGCTGTTTCATTTTCCTCGTACCTTTCCTGCCAGATTTAACCAGAGGTGGTTTAATTGGCTCTGTTTTTTTCTTGCAGCTGTTGGCTAAAGAACTGAAAACTTTTTTTCAAGTAGGCTAAAGAAGAAAAGTTCTGATTTTTTGACCCCAAAAAATATTTCTTGGGCATGAGAAATATCAGGGAGAATTTGATTGCTGTGCTTTCAGATTTTCCAGCCAACACACTGCAGGCCTCAACAGCTTTATAACAAGTTCCTTTATTATTCATTACAGTGCAGTAGATGGAGAACATCCAGTCTCTAAGAAATTTCAGGCAATACTGCCATGTTCCCAAGCACCTCAAAATGAAATAGGGAAAGACTTCATGTAGACTCTGGAAAGGAAAATAAGCAGGCTTTCTAATCTGTCTGTACACACATACAAAAAGTTATGCCCACTTTTATTGCCCTGTACTTTGTTAACAATTTAAACATGTGACTTAAGCATTATTTACTATGTTTCAGACATTAAACATATGTTATGTTAAACATTCCACAATAGGAGATGCCTGACCCAATCTGATGATGATCATGGGTCATTTAGAGAATATAGTTTTCAATTCCTTCTTGACATCCTATTCATGTTCTCACAGTACCTGTTAAAAGATGTTGATGATTTTTATAAATATGTGCTCATTTGTGATGGTTCAATTTCATTCCAGGATATATTGTTTAAAACACCAAAATAAATTACAATTAAGTTACAGAATTGAAGAGACTACTAAATTTGTTGCACAGCTCTTTACAGAAATTCACTTGGCAGTAATGAACATTTGAGTGGAAATTGTTTAATAAATTATCAGCTAATTTACCAGTTTACAGATGTTTCTACTGATTACCAGATGTGTTTCAAACGAACATTAACAGATCTTCACCGGATTGTAATTAAATCCAATATAGGAAAGATTATTATGCAGCCTTTTCCATCATGACCAATTTTAAAATGTAGACTTAAATTTCAACAGACAATCTTATTCAAAAGATACAGATGGAATTACAGAATAAAAATAAGCAAATCCAAAAATTAGTTGCCTTACTGTTCAAACTAATTTTGTATTTCAAAAGTATTCTGATGTAGAATTTAATTCTATCTGGAAATCATTTTGAGGTTATATCATTATATGCACATTTGCACAACATCTGAAATTTGTGTTCTTACTGGATGCCTTTAATTGCTCAGATAGAAATTAACGCAATATTTTATCTCATTTTATGATTTACACTTTGCTCCTATTGTTATTGATATTCATGTATTACTTGGGTTTTAATAGTGATTTTGTGATTTTCAAATAAATATTGAACACATTCAATATCAAAAAGCTAAATGAAATATTAACATTTAAATTAATATTTAATATAAACTAATCCTAATCCTGTTTATTCATTGTGTGCTTTATTACTTTCTTTTTTTAACCTCTTTTTCTCTTTTTGTGTCTTTTATTTTACTAAACTACTTGATAAAAATATAATTATGACAAATTTGCTTGATTGCCTATCATTGTTCTGTAAATTGTTTGCAAATGATGTTAACATATGAGTGTGCAAATAAAAAAAATGGAAATCGGTAATTGTCTACTAACTTTTTTGCTACCCAGTGTTGAAAAAAATAGCAGGATCAATCTTGAAATATTTGTCAATTAACAAACATTATGAATTGGTGGTTTTAAAATATTGTTGGTGACTTTATGTTCTATATTTGATTTGATTTTGGAATTCTTATGTCTGCCATTAATGATGGGGTAGCTTTTAAAATGTGAAAACAAAGCAAGCTAACCAAAACAAACCAATAAATAAACTATCCTTTAATTTTCTCGAAGATTGATATAATATTTATTCTGGAAAGGTATTATATTTGTAGCATTCAAGTAATGTAGCACTTTCAGTTTTTATCACTGTGATGTAGAGCACCCAAAATGTCTTGTATTGTCTGCATAAGATTTACTTCAGAAATATTAAAAACCATATTTTTATTCAGAAAAATGGTGATCGTTACTTTCGCAGACCTATAAAACAATGCTCATATCCCATAGCAGTGACAGACGAATCTTGTAAAAGTTATTGTAAATATTTGAGTAATGTTTTTTAATTTTCTTGACAAGAGAGGTAAAGATGATTTAAGGAATAATATATGGAAAAAAATAACCCAGTTTTAATAAACAGCTGGGTGTGGTTAATATTAGGAAATTCACCTTCAGGAAGTCTGGATAATGAAAAGATAAGGCCAGATGATAGGTAGAGACCGCTAAAGCCAGGAAAAATCAAATGCTAAAGAGACAAACAAAAGGATTTCTTCTCACAGGAAGGGTTTTTTAAAAAAAGGCAGCCTCCATGTTATCCTTTGTCTTCAAATTTTCTAAGAAAATACCAGAAAGCATTTCCAGATCAACATGTTTCAGTTTTGTCATCCATCATGCACCATAATCCATGTATAAACAAAATGTCAGGTTGTCAAATCACAGCATAATTTTTGTACTTACTGTATATTTTATTTCTAGAGCTTTTATCTCCCAACTATGTATCCTGTTTATATTTTGAATGCACAAAAGTGCCCCCAAAATACAAGAAAGCAGCACATCACATGATGGGATCATGAAAGAGGAACAACCTAATGGTAAATCAGTAAATTTCAATAACTGAGGAAAAATAAATCAGTGCACCACATAAATATATATCTACCCTGAAATAAGAACAACCAAATCTTGCACTATAAGCCTCCAAATTGGTAGTGGACTTAGGTAATAGTACCAACTATTAATGGGAAGTAATATGCATTGTAAAGGATTGAATATTGAATATAAAAAGTATTTATAAAGAAGCTGGATCATAAATATTTTTTCTTGTTAGATTAGTGGTGTGCAACTCATACTTACCCATTCCTTCTGAAACTATGGCTTAGTGGTTGGGACAGAAGTGCTGTTTCTCTGTTGTTGATAACAATGGAAATCTGTAAACTTGAGCAGTCACAGGGAAGGAAGTTTTCAGTTTGTTTGGTTTTTTACATCTATCAAAGGTCCATTTTCTCTTAACTACAAACCTTCTATTTAAATATTTTGCCAACAAAATTGGCAGACCCATAGATTTGTCTATTCCTTTTCAGAAGAAATCTTTGCCATCAGTCGCCAGGTTTCCAAATTTGGCAATGAATTCTAAAAAATATTTCCTTGGTTATTCTGAGAGTATCCTAACCAATAATATCACTGTAAATTGTAATTTTTATGGTGAAGAGGGAGAAAAATTATGAATAGAGTTGAGATAATAATTAAAATAATTTCGCTCTCTCCACCATGCTTCTTCCTTAGTTAACTTTCTTTTCACATTAGAAAACTAAACATCATTGACTATTCCTTGAAAGAAAAATATGTCATCCTTTCAATAACTTAGTTGCCACTCTATGTATCCTTGGAATTTTGGATAAATAAATGCGTGCATATATTTGTTGATTACTTTTAATATTGTTGTCAAGAACACAGAAGATGTAAGAAAAGAAGACTCACTGAAAGCTTTTATACCTTATTTGCTACTATTACTCTTACAGCTCAAGAATTGCTACGTAGTCATCCAGATATAGGAATTTATTTACTTGGTATATAAACAGAAGTTTAATGAACATTCCTATGAGGGGAAGAATTTTAAAAGAATGGGCACAGCCAAGGAATTGGCTCTTCAATAGAAATAAACTTAATATTTAACTATATAAAACATCAAAGAGATCAATAAAGAAATGGCTTTGAATTTAATATGATTATTTGGCAGGATTAATTGAAAAGACGACACAAAGTTGTAAGAACATCAGTGAGTAAGGTAAATCTAGGCAACAGGTTTTTGTTTCAATTATTTGGCCAAGGGAAAAAAAATCAGAACATTCATTGTAGTGGGTAGATTGTGGTTAGGGCTAGAAAAATAGAAATGGGAATTTTTTTTAATTAAAAGTCATGAAAATGAAGAAAAAGCATGACAGCTACAATATAGATAATGGATGCTTCTTTTTCAAATGAAGGCTAACCCAAGGAAATACTTCATCAAGGTTGGAGTGGAGATTAAGATGATACCTTGGGTTATGACATGTACAACTGTAACAGGTATAAGAAACTATCCATTTATAAGGTATCTCTTAATGCACTACATTCCGTATAAGAATAGTAAATCCAGTTCCTTAATTGATTGAATTTGAATCAGTTTTCACAGAAATAAAATGGTAGTAACTTAATAATTCAGTAGAAAAATGCAGGAGATATTATTGAAAACTAGGTAGAAAAATAATTGTTTCTAGAGATAAGATCCTCATTGCTGTTTGTAAAAATACTTTAAGGATTCTAAAGCAACCATATATTTCAAATTGGCTGAAATATAGTCAACAGAGAAATCAGGCAATGCACAATTTTTGTTTTAATTAAGCCATGATAAATTGCTTTATGAAATCATATTTCATTAGAAAAAAATGCTGGCACTTGCAGGTTACTAATGGCTATTTCTTTTTTATTTAGAGCACAGAGCTATGTTTTTGAAGGAGTTATTGAAGGAGTTCTGTGTTCCCACATTATACAAACTCACACTGAAATAAAACAATTACTTTGTTGAACAATCAATATTGCAAAGATCTCCTTATATCTACATTTCTCAGTATATCTAGGCTGTGAAACAATTGGCATGATTAGAAATCCTACTTTGATCTTTATAGTAATGCTTAAAATATTTTCTCCCAGTCTATTGCTTTCCAGATGCATTCCCAACAATAGGCAGCCAACATTGGGGAGGAAATTAATTATACCTAGAATAACTTGCCCAACATTTCCTACCAACAGTGCTGAATATTGCTCAAGGCTCTTTCTTCTCCATTGCATATTACATGCTACTTTCATTTATTTCAATAAAGAGACAAAGTTGTATAGCCCTAACATTCAAGGTTTTGTTCTGTGAAAAAGCATGCTATAAAAAATATCACTGTTTGCAGTCTGTTATAAAATGTTCAAAATATTTCCTCACAGGTGCCACATGTGAAATTGGTGGTAATTCATGGCATGATGCCTTAGTCATTTAGCATATATATATTCCTGATGCTAACTTAAATTATCTCCCCATTTGTGGTTTATAGAATCTTTACCACATCACCATACCTTATTTCTGTTATTTTGATACAGTGATAGCTGCATGAGTCTGGAGGATCTTATGAGTTGCTAGTGGAGAAATGACAAATATATCAGCAGGAAGGCAGGACCTGAGTCCTTGTTTAATGTCCTCTCGGATTGATAGCTCTTTTCTTATCTGATCATCTGTATACTACTAAAATTCTCTTTGTCTTGACCTTTAACTGGGCAAAACAGTACAACATACGACAAACGTTTTGAACCAAGGTACCTCAAATAATCTAACTTGCACAATGTGTCCAGAATCCAGGACCCATCACTACTGAGAAGATGGCATTTGAGAAAGTTGTGGCTGCTTCAGTGCTACTGGCTACTATGGCACTGATGAGGTGATTATGTGGTCCACATTTTCAATGTTCCATAATAGTTTTCTGGCTAGTCTTGCAACACCTCCCTCCCTCCCTGATCCAGCAGCAGCCACTTACCTGAAGGAAGGGAGCGGAAAATTCCCAAGTTTCCAGACAGATTTCCAGAAAAAAACCTCAATGGGAAAACCAGTAGGAAGTTGGAGATCACTCTTGCTTCTACTGGTTGTTTTTTTTTTTTTTTTGCCTACCCTTGCTCATTCTGTATCTCTCTTTAGGTAAGGAATTATCTCTGAAATCATGACCCAAAAGGTTGTTTATTTTTAAATTAGAAAACTGCAAAACTGACCATATGGCCAATGTAGATTTCTCTTGTATTCAGAACATCCTATATCCATGAGTTCTGATACTTAGAAAATTTCTTTGGTTTTTATAGTTACAGCAGGCTCTGTTCTCATGAAAATACTGCATTTGAAATCAACATCAAAATGAAACAGGGAAAAGCAGGATAAGAAAACCAATCTGATATCCCAAATCAGCCTTGGATCCAGGAAGAAAGTGAAAGATGATATATTTCTTGTCAATACTTTATTTAGAAGTGATTCAGTCAAACATTTGTAATAATTAGTTAAAAGGAAAGGAAAATTATATTTTCCCCTTACAAAACCCTATAGTATTTTAAAAGCCAGGTAACAGCTTCATTAATCAAACTTAAGGTAGGAATTTAAAAAAAAATCTCTATTGCTCCTGATGGATCAGCCAAAAACCAGCAGTTTAAAAATAATGGAAATGGATCTGCTGCTTAATGAAGTATTACACAGATGGCTGTGTGTAGCCTGGATCAGAAGAGAATCAGCAGACTTAATTGCCATTAATTATATCTGTTGCAATTATTCTTTCTGATTTGGATCTTTTGGAGGGTAGCATAATTGATGGCATTACAGGCTCACAGAATTCCCTTTTCACATTCCAGATAAAAAACCTCTTAGGATAGTAAGATTTTGCAAACAACCTCCTACTTCTAAATAAATCCATTAACAGCAAAGAGTTGTCTATGCAAATGGCATTCTTGCTCCCCTGAAATCTATGTCAGTAAAAAGAAAAAAAAAAGCAGATGTCAGATTATGTACCAAGAACAGTGAAGCTAACAGGTAGTGAGGGATGCTGGACTTGATCTCGCAATTAAAGCAACTGCCTTATTTCAAACAGTTTCTGTATGTCACTTAAAAGAAGACTGAGATCTAAGAGCATCTTGGTCTTCTGAATATTTTCGTGTTCAATTAAATGGCAAGACAATCTGGACTTGGTGTTGCAGTATCTAAAGGTACTCCTGTGCATAGTCATGTAGCAGAAAATGAATCATACCTGAAAAAGACTGAAGGCAATAAACAACTCCATATTAGGCAAAAGGAACTGGCAGGAACAAATAAACTCCAATACACATCCTTGTCTCTAATCCAATACACATCCTTGTCTCTAAAACTACTCAATAAAAGAGAACGTGACCAGTCCTCTGGGCGCTCTCATCAAGAAGATTCATTGTGTCCATGTGGTTCTTCTTAATCGATGCGAGGTCCGGTCACCTAGGCGGGTGGTCGAAACTCTGCCAGTTCCCGCCGGGTGATCTCTTCCACTGCGGTATCTAACAAACTTCACAACTGGTGACCCCGACGTGATTCTTGTCCAGGGATACGTCGCCCGACTCCTATACTACGCACCGGGAAGGCAAGCGCTTCATAAGTATGGGCTCCTCAAAATCCAAAGTTCTCTCCAAACATGTGGAGGAACTTTCCTCTATAGTCGGGAAAGCTAACAACCTGCAAAAGGTTAACGGCACAACTATATATCCTCTATCGAAGAGACAAATTTCTCATTTTCTCCTTTACCTTCAAAAAAATTGCCCCGCTTATCCTGAAGAAGGCACTCTCAAGTCTTCTACATGGGCACGTATTGGCAAATGGCTCCGTAATCCCCCCAGAGCTCCTCCAGACATTTTGTGTACGTAGCAAGCCCTAATGACTGCCATAACGACGATGTTTCCAATTTCAACTAATCCACAAACGGAACAATCTCCTGAAGATACATCGTCTTCCAAAATTGACACTGTTTCAAATTCTGCTCCCCTTAATACCTCTTCTAACCCCTCTTCTCTGTATCCTTCACTAACATCTTTAAGTTGTCCACCCCCCTATCAATTGATTAACACACCGTCTCTAACTTCCTTTGACGAGCCTTAAAAAACCCCTGAGAAAACCAATTTGACAGAACCTCCTATCATGAATTCCTTTCAAAAGGCAGTACAAACTGGGAAGGTTTCGCCGGAAGACCTTTCCTGTTTTCCTATGGTATTACACACTCCGGCGGGGGCTAACGCTCCCTTTCCTCATTACTTTCCAATGGAATGGGACATATTGAAGGAACTGAAAACTGCCACAGTTAAATACGGTCTTCAGTCACCATATGTCCGTACACTTATGGAAAATATGGCAACTAATTACCGTATCTTATTTTCTGAATGGCAAGCTACGGCTAATATGTTACTCAGCTGGTTAATAATATCTTTGAAGCATATATATCCCCTGCTACTCCGCATGATCTGTATGATTTACTAAATGATCTACAGGTCCTGCTGAATAAACGCAAATTCCCCCTCTTTCTAGCCCATATACGAAGTCACCAAAACCT
Organism: Laticauda colubrina; assembly: GCA_015471245.1. NCBI lineage: Eukaryota > Metazoa > Chordata > Lepidosauria > Squamata > Elapidae > Laticauda > Laticauda colubrina. The sequence continues at coordinate 40,437,234 of BLBF01000020.1, read as the reverse complement.
ACCTGGGTTCCTATCAGAAGGCAATCAAAGAGCCGATGAAGCGTGTATTGCATGCCCAATTACCATTAAAGCACCTATGCCTATTGCACTCACAGCTTTCAGAGCCATGAATATTTCCATCAAAACAAAAGAGCCCTTGTAAAACAATTTGGAATTACAATGGCTGAAGCAACAGCCATTATTCAACAATGCCCTACTTGTAGTAAGCAGAGTAAAGGCTTAGCTCAAGGCACCAACCCCAGAGGGATTCAAGCATGTGAAACCTGGCAAATGGATGTTACTCAATTTATCCCATTTGCACCTTGGAAATATTTGCATGTATCGGTGGACACCTTTTCGGGTTTTATTATGGCAACTCCACAAAGAGGTGAATCCACCAAACATGTAATTAATCATTGTATTCGAACCTTTACAGTGCTGGGATGTCCACACACGCTAAAAACAGACAATGGGCCAGCTTATATTAGCACCGCCTTTGCGGAATTTTGCCATAAGTGGTCCATTGTTCACAAATTTGGTATATCATTTAATAGTCAAGGGCAAGTTATCGTTGAAAGAGCTAACCAAACCCTGAAGTTAGCTCTTCAGAGGTATATGGGGTCAAATGGCCACCCGAGGCCCCCCAACCTCCCAGCACTGCAAAACATTCTCAACGTATGCCTATATACGTTGAACTTTCTGAACCTCACTGGAACCCCTCCTCTCACCCCAGAATCTCGACATTTTTCAAAACCTCCTGTTCCCACTTCCAGACCCCTTGTTTATTACAGGCATCTACCAGATCCTGCTTGGAAAGGACCAGCAGAGCTTATAACATGGGGTCGAGGCTATGCCGCTATCCAATAGCCTGATAAAGTTTTGTGGATTCCAGCACGCTGCGTTCGTCCTTTCCATCCATCTTCCCACGACAAACGCAATGACGCATCTGATTTTCAACCAGATACTGTTATCCCTGTTTGGTTTTTTGGTGGCACATAATTTCAACCCACACCGCGCCTTATCAATATGCTGGACGGTCAAAGACTCTCAGGGTGAATTATTAACTCAACTTTGCAATATGACTCATTTAGACCTATTTTTCCTGCAGCTGCAGTTTGATTTTGCGGAAATGCTTCATGGTGTTATTCCTTATAAAGACTTTATTAATTCTGCTTCCCGGCCTCCCCAACCCTATCCCTCACATGTATATAATTGCTATTTTTACTTCTGTCCTGGACACTCTCAAACAGCAGATGATAAATATCAATGTGGGGGTGTCGCAGACACATTCTGTAAAAATTGGGGATGTGAAACGACCGGTTATATGTCATGGACTCCACACAAGCCTGATACCTACATCTCCATCGGAAGATCTACCACCAGAAAAAAATGCGATTTTGGAGAGACATCTTCCCGGAACACTCGGTGTAATAACATCACTATAACTTTTCTATCAAAGGGCAAGGACTCTCCTTTATGGGATCAAGGCATGAAATGGGGGGGACGGATGTTTGATCCTTCGGGTTATGATTATGGCAATGTATTTTATATCCAAAGACATGTGACCCTACCATCTACTAACCCTATAGGACCTAATTCAAATATCAAATCTTCCTTTCTACAACCGTTAAGCAATCCTACTAATCCAATTCTCTCTTTAATCTCTTCATCATATGCCTTTTTGAACGCCACCTCCAATTTTACTCATCAACCCTGTTGGCTCTGCATATCTTCCACTCCACCCTTTTACGAGGCAGTAGCCTCATCAGAGGCTTTTTCAAACCAAACCACCGATCGTCAATGTAGATGGAAGAACTCTACCATTACTGTTACCTCTGTTATAGGTGTTGGATGTTGTTTAGGTAACATTCCCTCCAATTATTCCCAGTATTGTCATAATGGTTCTACTCACTATAAATGCCAGATCTACTTAGGAAAGGGAAGAACCAGCATTGGAGAAGGATATAATCAGGTCTACACTTCTATGGGAGGGAACATTAATGGTCGATTAAAAGGACAATATTTTGTAGCCGGAAACACTTCTATTTGGGCATGTTCCACAGGTGCTATCACCTGTGTATCCGGAGATGTACTTATACAACAAAAGGCCTTTTGCATACAAGTAATGTTACCAAAAATTGAATTATATAAGGATCCTGAATTTGTCTCCCTTCTAGAACCTGAGATGCTTCTTAGAGCCAAAAGGGAAATTGTAACTGCTCTTACATTATCAGTTTTGCTAGGTTTGGGAACAGTAGGAGCTGGCACAGGCATAGGCACTCTCATTCATAATACCAATCAAATAAGTAGACTATCGGCTGAAATAGATGAAGACTTAAAAACCTTAGAAGTCTCCATCTCAGCCATGCAGGAATCACTCACTTCCCTAGCTGAAGTTGCACTACAAAATAGAAGAGGCCTTGATCTGTTATTTTTAAAACAAGGAGGCCTATGTGCAGCTTTAGGAGAGGACTGTTGTTTCTATGCCGATTCATCTGGAGTAGTCACAGATTCCTTAAATAAATTAAGGGAACGACTGAAGAATAGAGAGATAGAACGGCAACAGTCGATGGGATGGTTCCAAAGCATGTTTCAAATATCACCATGGTTAACTACATTGCTTTCTGCACTTATAGGACCACTCATATTGCTAATATTACTGTGTACTATTGGACCTTGCATGCTTTCAAAAATACTTAACTTTTTGCGTAATCGACTATATAGCATGAATGAAGTCATCACAGATACTCACACAAAGATCAATAGCCTTACATGCAATATGGAAAAACAAGCCTTGTTACAATTTTCTGATAGTGACTATGAGGAACCTGGTATCATGAAAGAAGATATGATCTCTCTTATGGACATGGGGAGCGATGGGTCGGAGGACGTACCGCTCGCCATTAGTAAGAATAATATCATAAATAAATAAAAACAGACGAGATGTTGCAGTATCTAAAGGTACTCCTGTGCATAGTCACGTAGCAGAAAATGAATCATACCTGAAAAAGACTGAAGGCAATAAACAACTCCATATTAGGCAAAAGGAACTGGCAGGGACAAATAAACTCCAATACACATCCTTGTCTCTAATCCAATACACATCCTTGTCTCTAAAACTACTCAATAAAAGAGAACGTGACCAGTCCTCTGGGCGCTCTCATCAAGAAGATTCATTGTGTCCGTGTGGTTCTTCTTAATCGATGCGAGGTCCGGTCACCTAGGCGGGTGATCGAAACTCTGCCAGTTCCTGCCGGGTGATCTCTTCCACTACGGTATCGAACAAACTTCACAACTTGGAGGACAGAAATGATGAAAAACAACTACTCAAGCCAACTTTGATGTGAACACATTTAAAGCAAAAAAAGATATTACTAATATACATAGAGCATTCAGGAACATGGTGATCTGCATTTCTTACACACTGACACTCTGCATTCCCATTGTACCTAACAGCTGGAAGCAATTGTTGGAAGAAATGTCCATCTGGTTTCAGTTCCAAGTGGGAAGAAAGAAACTGGAAACATGGAGGCTACTTGGAAGGATGTTTAATGGTGAAGCAGAACCACCAAGCACTGTGTGATTCTGGGTAGATGACCACATGGAAGAGAGCGCACAAGAGAGATTTACATCCTATCTTGGGCCTTGTAAGAAATGTATCCTACTGATGGTCAGACTCCCAGGGGGCTATGCAGGGGTCCAGCTAACCTTGTAGGCTGTCTATGTGGTTGGTTGAATCCTGCTGGGTGGTGATGTAATGAAGAGGATTGTGTTGTGAAAGGGTGTTGGGCAATTCCTATTATGCTTAATGGCTTTGTCCTGGTTTGCATCTTGAGTGAGGCTAATCCTATCACCCTGGAGCTGAAGATCTTTTGTCTTGTAGATAGGATGGCCCAGTCTTTCTGGAGCTATTAACAAAGGTGGGGGCTGTTTTCCAAGAGTATGTTTCTCCTTTTCTCATTCAGGGAGGTATAATATTCTGCTTTTTAAATATTTCCTAGAATATTTCATTCTTCTAGGAGAGGGGTGGATGCTAACTTTCTACACTATTTTGGGGGGCAAAGGGGATGTTGATTATGCTTCACTAACTGTAACCAAAAGCTTACCATGGTTGCTACTTACCTTAGTTTTCTGTTTGCTGTAAAGTTGCAGTTTCCATTAGCAAAGATATTTTTTTACTTTGCTATCAGACACGAAAGTTCCTCTCTGATTTGTATTCAGCTCTTAATAATAGACAAGGAATTAATCCAAATGGCAATACTTTTAGATGCTCAATATACATTTGAAGTTCAAAAGCAGGTAGAGAGAAAAAAAACTACCATACTTATTATTTCCAAATATAGTTTTCTTGCAGTTTCTGAAATCCATTCTATGATTTCAAATTATTTTGTCAAAGGAACAATTCAAGCAAGGAATGCACTAACTCCAGCAGAACCATAATTTAATTCAGAACAATACTATGGAATAATATTTCCTCGATGGTCTGACAGAGCCACAGTAAAATCAAGTATCACTATTCTCATTGTAAGAAGAAAAATATGCAAATATGTCAATACAAATTTTTCTTTCTAGAATATATGCTATTATTTCTAGAATGTATGTTACTATTTTGAACTTGATGAACTATGCATACAGAATGAAGGCACTACATACAAACTGTTTCATAGGTATTCTATAATTTTACGTTTAACACTTATTTGTATTACTTTGTAGGCAACTTTGAAATACTACAAGCCAGTTTGGTATAGTGGTTAAAGCACCAGGCTAGAAAGCAGGAAACTGAATTCAAATCCTGCCTTAGCTATGAAAGCCATCTGGTTGACTTATAGCCAGTCACACTCTCTTAGCTCAATCCACCTCACAGGGTTGTTGTGGATAAAATAAGAGGAGGAAGGCGTATGTTGGAAATTTTTTGATGCCTTATTTATAACTTTTGCTGAGTTATTTATAAAAATAATAAAGGCAGATACAAATAAATAAATAAATAAAATTTAGGCTATTTAGTACATTTATTTAGGTATTTAATTTTATTTTTCAAATTTACATAACCACTCATCTCACAAGTGTGACTTTGGGCAGTATACAATGCAAGAATATATAATAACATATTTTAACAAGTGAATATAAGTTATGGGGAATGTTTATTATATGTTTTTCACTTGTGTATTGCAGGAACCACAGACGTACATTACTTTCATGTTCTGTGTTATATTCTTGATATCAATAGGATAATGAAAAATATAAAATATACCCATGAGCATAGCTGTTTACAAATAGAAGAATATATACATTTGCTTAATGTGGTATTAGAAAAAGATTACAATGTTTATTTTCTACCTTTCAGCCTCACTATGTTTATAACACAAAAATGGCAATTCCCATCTAATTTTTAAACTGGTTGCAAAAAGTATTGAGGGGTTAGATGTTTGATTTCATGTCTTTTGGTAAAACAATGCTATGTATTTATTATAGAATTATAGGGTTGAAGTTCTGCCTCTGTCCACCTGCCAGAGAACAGTTGAATTGTGTGGGTGCGGGTGTATGTTATTGTTGTAACTATGTATCATTCATGTGTTTGCAACTGTGTATCATTGCAACTATGTATCATTTAGCCATTTGCAACATTGTATCATTCACGTGTAATCATTGAGCTTCTGTCTTCTCAGTGACCTTTTACAGGGCACGTACAGAGACAAGGAGCTAAACCTCTGTAGAAATAGCCTATTTACATTTGAGATTACATTGTCTGGCATGCAGCTTTGTGAAGAAGGAATATCCTGATCAAATTATAAATCTTGCCATCCTGTCTGACCTGGTATCTTAACTTGTTTGAGCTATTGTAAATCCTTTGTATCCTGTCTGACCTGGGCTTGACCTAGGCTCTGAATAAACAATCACCCCCTTTTGAATGAGCATAATAAAAGAGCGTGTGCCAAGACATTCTGGGCGCACTCATCCCGAGGAACTTCGTCTCCTGTCGTTTCTTTCTCCTTCGCTCCCTATCATGAGACGCCCATCTGATGCGGGATAGCAGATACCGCATGTTATAAACTGCCATTAGACTTAATGAAATGATGATCTATAAATACTCAGAAGAGGTAATTATACTTCTGCAGTATAAGAAACTATGTGTATTCATCCTGAATTTACAGACCGCTATGGTCTGTTAAATGTGCTGTAGAGAATACGTATTTTATGCAGATTGCCTTTTAGCAAGGTTAGAAAATATAGATAAGATTTTGCAGGTAATTAAGTTTTATTTAAGTTTTCCAGTAGCCATTCTACTGATTTAAAATACAGGCACAGGGATTTATTTTCCAGAAGACAATAAATGTTTTCAGTTAGTACCAGAAAGTGCAAAAATATTTTTTAAAAGGGCCAAGAATGCACAGAAGGTGAAATAATTCCCAACTAAACAGAAATATTATAGACAAAATACTTTTTAAGTGTCTCACTTTAAAATGATATATAAACACAAGATTATTTCTTCTGGCTAATGAGGATTAAAATTTGGAAGACACAATATCTAAAAAGATAACGCTGACTTTGATAGAATTTGATCAAGCCATAGTCGGAAAGAAATGTATGGAAATTTTGATTCTTGAATATGCTACTATGGTATTGGCTTTTATTACACTACACTAAGCAAAACAAAAAACAAAAACAAAAAAGAAATGATAGTTTAATGTGAACCTTGATCACGATTTAAAAAACAAATATTAAATTAAATATGGTATTATTTCATTCTCTTTGCTAGAGTAAAACATTAAACATAAAACGTAATTTTGCAAACAAAGTTCCCCAACTTGTCATAGTTGGACTATATGATCTATTTGAGCTTTTCTATCCATGCTATGACTCTAAGGTTTTTCTAAGGCTAGAATGAATCTATTAAAATAATTAATACTAACTCAATTTGTGAATGGAATTTTGATTAAATAAACTTAAAGAGTCGAAATAAATTCCTTAAATGGGAATAACTTGGTCTTCAGTCAGTCAGAACTGAAGAATCTTCTTGGATGAGAAGTGAAATGTTTTCAAGGAAAAAAACTAAGAAAATCAGTTGACTTTTGAAAAGAACCTTTGGCACAATCATGACTTGGATGATCAAGAATCTCATAGACATTCAGGTTACCAAAGTATTGTAACATTATTATTTTGAGGCTTGTAGTGTATAAAATTGACCTCCATATGTAATTGTTATTTTTTAATTTAATTTATTTTAAGAACTTTAATGACAATACTAGATGCAATTCAAGGTATTCGTTGTTACCTTTAAAGCCCTCCGTAATTCAGGAACTTGACAGTCCTACCCCTATGGAGTATTTTCTGGAGGTAACTCAGTAATTCATTCTCACAATTAAAATCTGTTTCTGGTCTGAAGGAGGCAATTAATCCCTCCTGTAAGGGAAATGTGGTTAACTTAAAGGACATGGAGTATGGCCTTGAAGGCAGGAGAAAGAATGACCACCAAAGACCAGCACAGCTTGAGCCCATTCCAAGAAACTAGCTTTTGTAAAAATCTGATACATACAATAATACATACAAAAATGATGTAGGAGTGGCAGAACTTGGGGGGCAGGGTCAAAAGAAGGATCTGTTTGAGGTTGTTCCACTATTGTTCCATGATGGTTTAATTTCTATGTGTTTGTTAATATGATTTTTACAAGGAGTAATATGATTCAAAGAAGTTAATATAATTTTGAACTGCACCCAATATTTGGAATTTAGGATTGTTATGGATTTATCCAGCATGGGGTGCAGCAAGAATGATGATGGAAAGACAGTCCACCCCAGGACTGTAAACCTGGATTGATGATACATGTTCACTTTCTCTCTGAACTGACTTTCTATTGGCCTAATGGAAAAGCTGATCAATATTATTCCATGTAGCAAATGTTTAAAATATTATGTTTCATGGATTCCTTTTTCCCCCTTTCCCCTCTCTTCCAATTTGTTCTTGTATTTTTCATTCTATTTTCTTTTTATGTATATTAAAGGATAAAAATGATTTATAATATAGTAACAGAAAAAACAACTACAGTATATCTAATAAACACAGTAGTTGTGCTGTCCAAACAGTATATAGGTAATGGGAATTGAGTTAGTTAAGTTAGAATTGGGAGCTGTCCCCTTAAGGGAATGCCTCATGGTAAATGTAGCTCATGCATTCTGGGAAATGTGGTCACATCTGTAATCCTGATTGGTCACTGAATTGACCCTTGGTTGGGTTGGGGGAGGTTCCTTCACCCTTGCCTGGACCCCAGCAGTGTGCTGGTGCCTCACCCTCTTGCTCCTTCATTGTGGGGTGAAACATCACTATTCTTTTACACTATGAAGTCAACTATGCAAAGAATTGGACATTAGATGGATCTTGACATAACCGTGAGTTATATTTGAGGCTGCCTGGTGATCCAATAAAGAAACTTTGTATGGAAGCTTTTGTAGAGTTGTCTGTCTTGTCTTTATATTCAGCCAGCAGCCTTCCACTTCACTACAGAAAATAGAACCCATTTTGTCATTTAATTAATAATCAGTAATGTTTAGTTCTTGATGTTGAAAAAAAATGAATAACTAAACTAATAGTTAACAGGAAAGACTTGTAACAAGCAAGGTTTGTTATAAAAAGCCTCAAGTGATATTTTCAGTAATCTTGAATTTTCAGACTTCATATTGATTTCACCCACAAGGCATACAATTATTCCTTGTTTTCCTCCATGAAATATTGGGGAAGGGATATATCACTTCATACAAAAAAAGTTTTATGCAGAAATGCTTCTTGCGCGTGGAAAATTAAGGGGGGGGGAGTTGACATCATGTGAGTTTCCACTTGAGGTTTGAAGCAATGTAGTAATCATAAACTTAAAATTGGTCCTCAAGGGCTTTGTTTAAAAGAAATATAAAAATACAAAATGAAATTGAAATTACAGGACTGACTTTTGCAGGGAAGTGTCCTGCAAAACTACTATTTAATGGGGCCCTTTCATTGCTTCTGGGCAATGAAAGTAGACTAGATAGTATCAAAATGCTCCAAATACACACATTTACTAAATCCAGCTATCATTTTAATTTCTCACAAACCCTGTAATACAGTTAGCTGCTCTGTAGTATATCAAACTTTATGCTGCATATTTTCAAAAAAAGGGGGGGGAGGGCAGGAAAAGAGAAGACAAGAGGTGGAAGATAAGGATGCTATCACTGTGGGTGTTAGATGTTGCCAAGCTGGTGACATTAGTAGCCCTATGAAGTCAGAATATAAATACAGATTTGCTGGCAACTCTGATTCAGTGACATTTCTGTTTCTCTTGCATAATAGGCTTTGTATCTAATCAGGATGCTTCTAGATGTCTGAGAGGAAGAATCCTGAACATTTGAGATGATTGCTATTTGGAAAACATCATTCATAAATATTAATATCAGTTCATTCGTAAAAGTTTTCCAATTACAAAATAAGCACTCGTTTTACTCGGATATGCTGCAATTTTTAGTGCATTGTTTGATGCAATGAGTCATTTAGTCTTAACTTTTGCAGAATGCTTTCATAAATGTAAAGAAGTCAATGTTTCAAATGTCACAATCTACTCAGCACACATATTTACAGAATCTTACCATAAAAAACAATAGAGAATTAAAATTCTGATCTTCCCACTCCCCTGAACAGTGATTCAAACACTTGGCAGACAGGAACCATTTTCAGTAAAATTAGATTTCTTTTTTCATGCCTTACAAAGGAATAATTTGAAAACATTCTCATGAAGAAAAAAAAATATTTAGCAGTTATCATAGGTTTAAGTAAAGAACAACTTGTTCAGTGTATTTGAAAGTAATTTTCTATCATTTATGGGGGTTTACTTACTCATCATCGATGCTGGCATTACCTTCACAGGATTTTCTTTATAAGATTTTACAAAAATATAACCAGATTTGCCAAGTGCTTCATACAGTATTGCTGCTTAGTTGCAACATTACAACAAAAATCCTATCACTCACATTCTTCCTTCCAACGTTGAAATGCAGTTGTGAAAAAATGTGTTAATGTTAGAACGTTTGGTCATTTTTCCATTACCATAATTATAGCCAGAAGACTGTGATTCGCAGTTGTCGTAAAGATGAACCGTATAGTGATCAAATGGTGTTGTGACCCAGATTGCTACAGTCACAATATATACCTTTTTTTCCTGCAGGTGAACAACTCTTTTTTAAGAGTTTATTTTATGTATTTATTTATTAAATTTCTACACCGTTCATCTCATCTAGGTGTCTGACGGGTTTACAAAAATCATAATTATTTATTATTTGATGTATACAACCACCCATCTTTTTTATATGACTCTAGATGGTTTTTATGTGATTCTGGGCAATAAACCAAATGTAATACATAAAATAACAATATAAAAACCAAATGAAAATAAAAGAGCAGCTGGGTGTATTCTCATAATCATCCATACAATCAGGAGAGGGTTGTAACCCACGGCCAGAGCCTCTGGCTTGGGCACAAAGTTTAGTTTTCAAGGCTTTATGAAAGACCAACAAGGACAGAGCCAAATTAATCTCAGGGGAAAAATGAGCCAAAAGGTTAGTGTCATGGTATGTCCCAAATTGATAAGCTCTGTCTCTATATCCTGTTTGGAACAAAATAAATAATTCCAGCTGGTTTATGGTTAATTAATTCTGGTCAAATTCACAAATGAATGCTTGGCTTGGAATACATATTATAGTCACAGAATAATAGAGCTGGAGAGGCCATTTAGGCCAATGAATCCAATCCCTTGCCTAGTGCATAAATTCAAATTTAAGCAACCCTGACAGATGGCTCTCCAGACCCAGCTGAAAAACACCCAGTGAGCCCACCACTTATTTGAGAACTGGTTTCAGTGTTAAAGCTGCTTTTAACAGTTAACAAAAGTTCTTTCTAACATTCATTCAGTCAGAACCTAATTTCCTTGAACTTCAGTCCATTATTCTAGTCCTAAATTCTGGAATGAGAAAAAATGCATCTTGACCTTCTGCATGCATGAAAAGGATCAGAAAAAAGGAAGGACATCTGCTAACAGCCAAAATAGCCCAAGTTAATCTTAGATAATCTTTGTACTGGAACCAGACCTATAGAGAATAATATTTAATAAGTTCTACTTCTCTAACTGCACTTCATTCTTAATGCTTCAAACCTCTTTTACTTTCAGACAGGATAAGTTATTTGTAGTATTTGCCCTTTACTAAATCAAATCCTCACACAGCCATAGAGCTCACTGGAGGAATTTGGGTTATGCACTTTAATATATTGCAGGGTTGTCACAATAATAAAACAAGAGAAACGTGCGTGTATTGTCTAGAGCATTTGGGAAAAAAATGCAAGAAACAAATAAAATAAATATTTATATCCAATTTTAGAGAAAGTTGGAGTTGCTGGTCCAAAATTCATTTTCTAGACTTAAAGAGTTAATTCACGGAGGATGCTATTTTAGACTTATAAGGCAGTTCAACTTTCTAATGTCTTGCCAGGACATATCTGGAAAAGAAATGTACCCATTACAGCAAAATGAGGGTAAGATTTGGGATTTATAGAAAAAATATAAAATAATTAGATTCTGAGAAGCACTGCCTATTTGTACATTACAATGGAAGACTGGACTGGACTCCCTGTGTAATTTATTAATTGTTGAAAAGAAAAACAACTGTCTTTACCTGCCCAGTTATGTACTGTGAGAAATATTTTGAGATTTATTTTAAGATAAAACTTCAAAGTTACTCTGAAGCAAAAATTTACTGATTCCTCTATTATTCTACATAGCAGATCAATGTTCCTCTCCAGGGTGCTCTTTGGCCTCATAAACTTCTGTTGTAGTCTATCCAGGGGTGGGATTCTACCAGTTCGCACCTATTCACTAGAACCAGTTGTTAACATTCTAAGCAGTTTGGAGAACTGGTTGTTAGAAGAAATTACTGGTCTAATCCTGTAAGGAAGGCAGGAAGGAAACATTCTGGTGTTGCTTACAAAACTGCCTCTCTGTTAACCCTTACTACATTCTTGGCAGGACTAGACTTCCTGTCTCAGGAACTTCTCTGGAGTTTTTTTCCCCTCCTTTGCTGGAACTTTGCTTGTGTGGAGTGACCATTTAAAGTTACAATGGCACTGAAAAAAGTGACTTATGCTCATTTTTCACACTTACGACTCTTGCAGCATCCCCACAGTCATGAGAGGCCAGGTGAAGAGATGCGTGCCTCGATGTGACTGATATTGAGTTGGCCATGCCCACCAACTAAGCCATGCCCACAAAACCAATTGCTAAAAAAATTGAATTCCACCCCTGAGTCTATCTAGCCTATATTAATCATGACTTTTACTAGCAGCAGCGTTATCTATTAAGTTATCTGCAGGAGCAACAAAAAAGACTCTAAGCTCTTATGACAAGAAATTACGCCAAGGCAGAATTAAGATCAACTGATGCCCAAAAGCACAGCCTAACAACAGAAGGCCCCTTGGTCCTTCTATTGTTTAACTGACAAAACAATAAGACTCATGCTGAAAACTAAAGTTAAGTGCGGCAGTGAAAGAGTGAAGGGTGGAATAACTGTGTGGGTGGTATTCTGTAGTTTTCACCTTCCCTTGATGATCTAACCCAGTGGTCCCCAACCTTTTGGGCACCAGGGACCGATTCCATGGAGAAAGGTTTTTCCCTGAACCCAAGGAAGTTTGGTTTTGTGTCCTGCCTGCATCCTGTATTTGGCTTCATTTGCTTGTGCGGCATAGTTTCTGACATGCCACAGCCCAATGCCAGTCCACAGCCCCAGAGGATTGGGGACCCCAATCTAAGCACATTAAGCTTACTTTGCTTAGTGGTTAATTCAGGGCACTACACGTTGACTTATAACCACTCATTTAGTGACTGTTCAAAATTCCAAAAACACTGAAAAAAAAAGACTTATGACCAGTGGTGGGGTTCAAATAATTTAACAACCACTTTGCAATTACCCCCTCCCCCCACTATCAAAGTGGATCCTGGGCTCTGTGCTGCAATGGAGAAACAGGGAAACAGAGCAGCCTCATGAGGGAAGGAGGAGGAGCAGGGAGAAGAAAGAGGGAAAGCGACCTTCTCCTTCCCTCACGCCAGCCACTCAGTTGCCCATTTCTCCATTGCAGTGCAGCACCCAGGATCCACTTTGATAGTGGGGGTGGGGTATAATTTAACAACCAGTTCACCTGATTTGGTGTGAACCAGCTGAATCCCACCACTGCTTATGACCAATTCTCACATTGACAACCATTGCAGCATCCCCAAGGTCACATGTTCAAAATTCAGGGGCTTGTCAACTGGCATGTATTTATGACAGTTGCACTGACCCAGGGTCATGTGATCCCCATTTGTGACCTTCCCAGCTGATTTCTAACTAGCAAAAGTCAATGGGGGAATCCAGACTCATTTAAAGATCACAATTCACTTAATGACTGCAACAATTTGCTTACTGACTGCAGAAAAAAGATTGTACAATGGGGCATGACTCACTTAACACTGCTGTGTTTAGCAACAGACATTGGAAGATCAATAAATAGAGGCAACTTTTTCTTGAATATCAGGATAAAAATAGAAAATTAGAATATGTCTTAGCACAGAATATACCTCAACTAAAAATATGAAAGGAGGTTTTCCAAACTAGTGAAGAAAGGAAAAAAATCAAATGGTACAGGAATAGATTTAGGTCATCATTAACCATTTGGAAATGGGTCCATTTTATATACTAATTTTAAAACATTCGCCGAAAACATCTCCAGTTTTACATATTGGTTCTCTATCCCAAATTCACTTTCTCCTTCCTCAGTACTTAATAGCAATTTTTTTTAAATTTGTCAATTGCTTACAAGATAATAGGTATAAGTAAAAACATAATTATGAAGACATGGATACATATAGGAAAACTTTTAAAAAATATAAAAGAAACAATAGGACAGGGACAGTAGGCACATTGGTGCGCTTATGCACGCCCTACATACCTCTTAGGGAAGGGGTGAGGTCAATAGTAGACAGTCGAAGGTTAAAGTTTTTGGGGTTTGGGGAAAAAAACCACATAGTCAGGTAGAGTATTCCAGAAAATTGACTACTCTGTTGCTGAAATCGTATTTCCTGCAATCAAGTTTGGTGCAATGAACCTTGAGTTTGTATCTATTGTTTGTTCTTGTGTTGTTATGGTTGAAGCTGAAGTATTCATTGACTGGTAGGACACTGCAATGTATAATTTTGTATACTATACTTAGATTGAACCAAAGGTGGCATAGTTCTAGGTTTTCTAGGTCTAGAATTTTGAGTCTGGTGGCATAAGGTATTCTGCAATGAGTAGAGGAGTGGAGAACTCTTCTCGTAAAATATTTCTGGACTTTCTCAATGGCATTAATATCATATAAGTAATGTGGGTTCCAGACTGATAAGCTGTATTCGAGTATTGGTCTAGCAAATGTTTTGTATGCTCTAGTTATTAGTGTAATATTACCAGAGAAAAAGCTACGTAGGATTAGGTTAACAATTTTTAACACCTTTTTGGCTATGTAGTTACAGTGGGCTCTAGCTTTAGATCATTAGAGATGAGTACTCTAAGTTCCTTGACAGAGTTTGGATCATCAAGGTCTTGACTATTCAGCCTGAATTTTATTTTCTGATTTTTTTTGCCATATGTAGGTCAGAGCATTTATTTGTTGAGATTTGAAGTTGCCATTTGTTTGACCATTCTGATACATAGTCGAGATCTTTTTGAAGGGTAGCATTTTTGTCTGTGGTGTTGAATAGCTTTACATCATCAGTGAAGAGAACGCAGTTGCTCTTGATATGATCATAGAGGTCATTTATGTAGAGTATGAAGAGAGCTGGTCCGAGAACACTGCCTTGGGGACATCACTGTTGACAGGTACAGAATTTGATAGGACGCTCCCAATTTTGACCATTTGTTGTCTGTTTGACAGGAATGCTTCTATCCAGTTATTCAGGTGTCCAGAGATACCGTAAGATGGACCAAAATTTCAAAGACAAAGCTAAATGTTTCCATCTATGAACAGCAAAGAACATGACTGTAGAAATGTTGATACATATTGTTGAAGAGTTAATGTGTATGAAAAAAGGCAATCAAGATTAAAAAAAAGTTAGAACTGTAGAAAAAGAAGCCCAAATGGAGAAAGCAGATTTCTGTTGATGTGATTAGGCTTCTGTATAATCATACATTGCTTTAGAGGGAGAACTGGGTTGAAGGTTTACTTAAGATTTAATAAAAGGTGCTTACATGAAACAAAAAAGAGGCTACTGTTAAAACAATTTGAGCCACAATTATTCAAGAATCTTGCTTTATGAGTCTGTATTCTGTGTTGTTGACTGGTACATCCTCAAGCCAAGTAAAAGGCTGTGTTCAGAATTGTTCAATGAAGATAAATCTTTCAACAATATTTGGGCAAGCCAGTTGGGAATAAGGCTGCTTTTAAAAAGAAAGGCTCCTTGGGAAAATTAATATGTATCATTTAAAGCCAGTTGTTGACAGGTACAGAATTTGATAGGATGCTCCCAATTTTGACCATTTGTTGGCTATTTGACAAGAATGCTTCTATCCAGATATGCAGGTGTCCAGAGATACCGTAAGATTTTAGTTTTAGGAGTAGTTTGTCATGTACACTGAATCAAAGGCTTTACAGAAGTCTATATAGATTGCATCTATTCCTTTTCCCTGATCGAGTTGTGTTGTACATATCTTTTTGCTGTGTAAGAGTTGTAGATTATATGATAGTTTTTTCCTAAAACCCAATTGTTTATTAGAGAGTAGGTTGTTTGTTTCTAAGTGGAGGATGATGGATTGGTTTATAATTGATTCCATGACTTTACAGATGACGCAGCATAAAGAGATTGGTCTATAATTTTCAGCTAGGCTGGGGTCTCCCTTTTTGAAGATGGGGATGACCGTGGCTTGTGATCATAGTTTTGGCAAGGAGCTGGTCCTAAAAGATTTTCAAAGATTATGCTTAGAGGTTCAGCTATGGCAGTGGGTAGCTTTTTAAAGAAGTAGTCACATGTTCCATCCGGTCCAATAGATAGAGATGGTTTTAGATTGCGTGGTGCTTTTTCAACATTGTCTTCTGTAAAATCGATATATATTAGATCATTGTAGTTGTCTGTGGTTCGACTTGGAAATACTGGGCATGATCCATTGCTGTTTACAAATACCGAGCCAAAGAATGTGTTAAAGATGTTGGCTTTAATAGTGTTGTCATTGCAGTCTTTCCCATTAGGTTCTTTCAGGGGTGGGATGGACCTTGAATCTTTTAGTTTGTTGTTTACAAAATTGTAGAAAGCGCGGGTGGAATTGGTGCGGAGAAGCTTTTCTTCTTGTTTAATGTGATAATTGGTGTATTCAGTTTTTACCCGGTGGCATAAATTTTTGTATCGTCTTTTGAAGTTGGCAACATGACCAGATTTGTTTTTCTGCCAAAGTGATTTCTTTTTGGATTGAAGCTTCCTTATTGTTTTGGGTAATTTGTTTTTTCTGGTTTTGGGAGTTGTTAATGGTACATATAGTTTGATGACTCTTTTGACTTCAAGTAAAAATATGTTGTAGTGGTCTTCTACAGTATTGCATTCAGATAATAGAAATTGCCAATCAAGGGATGAAAGATCATTGTTTATAAGATCATAGTTACCTTTTTTGAAGTTATAATTGGGGATTCTGTCATGATGATTTTTGTGTGGACATATGTTGAGACAAAAGTCAATATGTGGTCGCTGTTGGAAAAGGGTTCTTTCATTTGTATTCCATAAAATGAATTCAAACTATTGCAGAAGATGAGATTGAGGCAGTTGTTAAGTCCAGTGTTGCTGGTTACTAATTGTTCTAGTCCCATATTTGTTACTGCATTGTAGAAGGTTGCATGTGTGGGTTCAGTTGTACATTCGTTAAGGGTCCAGTTAATATGAGATAGATTGAAGTCACCAAGAAAGTTAAAAGTGTGTGGGCAGGATGCTGCCCATGTTAGTAGTGTATTTAGCTTGTTTGCATGTTTGATGTCATAATCAGGGGCTCTGTAACATAGTAAGAACCGAAATGTGATATTTTAAGCCCATGTCACACTGAACCAACGGATAAAAAGAGGATGTAAAATGGACAAAAAAGCTTGCCATCCTTTGGAAAACGCGATGCATCCGTTGTGTACTCACTGCGTATGTCTTTCATACGCTCTATCCATAAAACATCTGTCTACTGCTATTTCATCCACTCAAAAAGTTTTCAGCTGCACAAAACTTTTTGAGCGGATGAACTTTCCGCCATGTACGATCTATATCCGCAACACATATGAGCAACAAACGTTCTAAGTCCGTTGTCATCCATTACACATCTGATGTATCCTCTCGGCATCCTCTGGCCATCCGCGCAACTCACATCCACTGCAGTGGAAAATGGAAAGAGGGAGGAAGTGAAAGATACGCGGAATGTCCACATAGCGTTAGTAGCACAGACATAGAAAGGATGTAAGCGGATGCAGCTCATATATAAAGCATTAAAATGGACAAAACATTCGTATATGGGACATATCTCGGATATTTAGGATGTCTGGAGGATGTCTACAGTATGTGGAAGGACACCTAGTGGAAAACTGACATTTCCTATCAAAAGGGGGAGGAAATCACTTGGATCTCACAATCAGTCCAGCAGCCCTGGTGTGCAGACCTCTTCAGCCTTGCTCTTGCTCTTCCACATCATCCATTGATCTCCACCATGGATCATCGCACACTCCTTTTGGTAGCCGCCATCATTCAACACCAGAACCAAGCCCTCTTCAGACTGTTTCACCTTTTCTACGCAAGGGGAAGAAGGAGATGTCCAAGAGCTGTCTGGGTCCGAAGATGTATCGGGAGAAGAGTGGAGTTTGGACTCTATGACAAGCTGATGGTGGAGCTGAGGAATGAAGACCCTCGTGCATTCCAGCACTTCATGAGGATGCCACCAACCATGTTTGACGAAGTTGTGGAGCGGCAGAGACCCAGGTTGACCAAGCCAAGCACCAACTTCCATCCCAGCCTGGACCCTGGACTGAAGGTGGCACTGACTCTGCGCCACCTGGCCTCTGGAACCACATACAGAAACATGCAGTATGCCTGGAGGGTGCCACACAACACCATCAGCATTGTGGTCAGAGAGGTGGTGCAGGCCATCATCGAAGAACACATGGAGGAGCTCCTCCAGTGTCCCACCACTAAAGAAGGCTGGAGAAAAGTTGCAGAGCAGTGGTATCAGAGGTGGAACTTTCCCCACACCGTTGGAGCCATAGATGGGAAGCACGTGGCCTGCAAAGCTCTACCCAACTCGGGGTCCAATTATTTCAACTACAAGGGCTTCTTCAGCACCCTCCTCTTTGCCATGGTTGATGCTGACTACAAGTTCATGTACATTGATGCTTCAGGCAACGGGTCAGCTTCAGATGCCCAGGTATACAACGCCAGTGACCTCAAGGGTGGGCTGGAACGCAACCTCATCATGGGTTTCCCAGATCCAGACCCCCTACCCAACGACACACAAGATGTGCCCTACTTCATCGTAGGTGATGACTCCTTCTCCCTCAGAACCTACTTCATGAAGCCCTACACTTCCAGATACCTCACCCGTGAAGAGAGGATCTTCAACTACAGGCTGTCCAGGGCAAGACAGGTGGTGGAGAACGCCTTTGGAATCCTGGCCAACAGGTTCCAGGTACTTCTCACCACCATGCAGCATCACCCACAAACCGTGAGGAGCATCGTGGAAGCTTGCTTCATCCTGCACAACCTCATGCGCACCCGCTACCCAGTGTTGCAGAACAGGCTTGTGGACCGTCAACAAGGCAAACCTCCTGAAACACTGGTGCAACTCCCCAGCTGGAGCAGTGGAGTGGCAAGACAGGATGGTAGATGCTTAATGGATGCTTCCTTCAGCCTGTCTCATCACACTGATGAGATTATGCCATGTATTTTGAGTGGCCTTACAATGAATAGGGCATTAATAAAGAGTTTTGTTTATGTTGAAATGTGTTGATCAATGAATAAATTGTTATTGATAATAAAGGGCCATATGTGTGGCAGCTGGGAGGGTGGACCATACAGTCCCACTATGCTTGCACTGGAGGTTTATCTCTCCCACAACTATCCTTATCCCACAGCTATCCTTACCCATCCCACAGCTGTCCTTACCTATCCCACAGCTATCATTACCCATCTCACAGCTATCCATCCCACATCTATCCTTACCCATCCCACAGCTCTCCATCCCACAGCTATCCTTACCCATCCCACAAGCATGCAAAGGCCTAACCATTTTTTCAAAGTTTTCCCCAACATTTTATTAAGTAAAAAAA
Organism: Laticauda colubrina; assembly: GCA_015471245.1. Lineage (NCBI taxonomy): Eukaryota > Metazoa > Chordata > Lepidosauria > Squamata > Elapidae > Laticauda > Laticauda colubrina. Next base: position 40,417,904 of record BLBF01000020.1, on the reverse strand, counting down.
AATGAACCAAGTGTGTGAAGCAAAGATATCCTTTATTAATAACAAACTGTATGACTTTATTAAAAAGCAAAATGACTCAAGTAAAGTGTCTCTAAGCAAAGATAAGGTGAACAGGTAACAACTCAGTCTCTGGCACCCTTCTCAGTCACTCTGAGGCGTGCCCATGGTCTCAGGTGTAAAGGGGCCAGGGACTGTGGAGGTGGATGTTGCTGGAGTGCTGGTCTGAGGCACCATTGGGGTGCCTGGCCCCGAGAGTATAACAGGAGATGGTATGTGCAGGAAGCTCTCAGAGAGCTGACTCAGTCCTGTGTGGTTGAGAGGCACTTCCTCAAGTACCTGGGATGTGAGGCCCAAGACTGATGACAGATGTTCTGACGAAGGGCTTGGCTGTGGGGTGGAGGAAGGAGGAGTGTAGTGGGGCTTTCTGATCTGCAGCTGGATCAGCTGAGGTGTCTTTGGCGTCTGTGTTGTCCGAGGAACCTGGGTCTGGACTGGGAAGGGCTGCCTCTGCTGTGGGAAGTCCTGGTAGTGGTAGGCTTGGTAGGCGAGGGGCTGCTGAAATCTGTGGAAGGGCTGTGACATTAGCTGGGGTGGAGGAGCAGACCTGGAGTGGGTAGCAGCAAGTTCAGCTGGGCCTGGAGGGTGGTGCAGAAGAGCTGTGATCCTCTCCTTCATCGCCTGGTACTGGGCCTCGGGCATGTCCATGAGGGTCTGGCTCACGTACGTGATGAAGGGCTTGCGGTTGGAGGATGGTATGTTGAAGTGGACCAGCTGGGAGAGGAGATCTGTGCTGGCTTTTATTGTGTCCCTGATCTCCAAGAGGACAGTGTGGCTCTGTCCCTCCGGTCTGCCTCTCTGCCTGCTTTCTGTGGAGGTGGAGCTGGGGGTGGGTTGGTCTCTGGTGGCTACTTCTTCTTGCTCCATCTGAGACAGGGGATCCTCCACGTCCTCTGGCATGGGGAGTGCAGCTGTCGGGGGGTCTCTGTCGTGGGGCCCTCCAAAGACACCTGCCTGGACACGGTAGCTGGCTCCTGGCTGGAAGAGCACTGGCTCTCTGTGGGCTGTCTGAGGGAGAGGGTTGACAGAGGGGCTGCTCCTTGGTGGCGGATCTCACCCTCCAGGAAGCTGCACCTGGCTATGACATAGGTCTCCCGGTCAGTGAGCTTGACAGCGGCCTGCCCGGATCTCTTCAGGTGCAGCTTGCCATACCAGGTGTGCATATGCTTCCACCACCCAAGGAGTACATCTGAAGTGTAGCCCAGGCTCTCCGCCTTCTCTTTCCACACTGCCTGCTTTCTCTTTGTGTCGCGATAGAGCCTGTGGCCCTTCCTCCACAGGTACTCGTTCTCCCTCAGCCATTCCAGCACCTCCTCCTCATGGTCTTTGGAAATGGAGTACTGTTTCCTCTCCCCTTTGTCCTTGCCTTGCCTCTTCCTCCCTCTGTCAGGGGCTTCAGGGCCTTCAGCAGCAGGGCTTTGAGGGCCTTGGGGCTGGTCCACCACAGCAGCAGCAGCAGGAGAAGCATCAGCATCAGCAGGAGAAGCAGCAGCACAGCAGGAGAAGCACCAGCAGCACCACCAGCAGCAGCAGGAGAAGCAGCACCAGCACCAGCAACACCAGCAGCAGCACCAGCAGGAGAAGCACCAGCAGCAGCAACACCAGGAGCACCACCAGCAGCAGCAGAAGCACCAGCAGCTTCAGCGTCAGCACCAGGGGGTGGGATTGTGGTTCTGTCCTTCTTGCCAGGGCTGGCAGGAGTAGGCACAGGCTTCCTCTTCTTCCCCATGGTGTTCTCTCAAGATGTCTCTGGCAGCAGGTCTTTCCTCTGAATGGTGACCTGCTTGCGAGCTGCATCCTTTTATATCCGCGGAGCTTACGCAATTCATCCTCCCCACATGTGCAGTGAACGCTTTGTATCCGCTATGCATCCGCTATGCATCCTATAGGTGTCCGTGATGCATCTGCGTCATCCGCTACGCATCTGCTCCTTCCACTTTGCTGTTCTCCCCCGGAAGCCCTGCGGATGTGTCATCCGCTTCCATCCGCTTTCATCTGCTAGGCTTCCTACGAACATCTGCTTTACATCCCTGCTACATCCTCCCAATGTCCGTTCCTTTCCGTTGTTGTCCGCTCTGTTTATGCAAATTTGGGGCACTTTTGAGAGCGGATAACAACGGATGGAAAATTTGCTCGTCCGCTGTGTCCTTTTTACATACGTTTTGCATCCGTTGGCCAGCGTGACATAGCCTTAAGAACAGTTCACAGACAATGCTCTCAGGAATAGCAAGCTCCTGGATAACTTGGATGTTTTTTAGATGTAGGGACTTTTTATAGAAGATACCAACACCACCACCTCTACGGATTTTACAATCTGATTGGTAAACATGATAGTCTCTTACTGTGGTAATGGAGTCAGGGAAAGATGCGTTGACCCACATTTCACAGACAAATATGTCAAATTTAGCCATATTTAGTAAGAGGAGAAATTCAGGTATTTTATTTACAAGGCTTCTTGGATTGAGTAGCTTGCATTTAAGGACAGTTGTGGTTGGAATAGAGGTAGTTAGGGGCATGAATGCCTAGTTTTGAGTAAAGTTGAATTGGATGGGGTGGGATTGGATGCGGAGTTGTGAGTTGTGTGACTTTCTTTTGATGCAATCAGCTCTGTAGTCAATTTATAGATCCTTTTCTCCATTGCCTAGACAGTTTTTGAGTTCTGCGCAGAGATCATGGGAGCGGGTTCTGTGCATTATGGATAAGTCTGGTCTTGAGTGAAGTTTTTTGTGGTTGGGATTAAAACAGATAATAAGCCATTACTCTGTAAACAGATTTTACAAGTTTGAATAAGGTATGCCAGGAGCCTGTTGACAGCTGCTCCTCACTGAAATAAATTCTAAAGTGCCCTGTTGAAAATGGCTAAAAGGCCGCTATTAAATCATTAAGTACGTTCAGAAATGAAGGCTGCATTGTTTACAAAAAGTCAAGTGTTTCAATAGATCAATCTACCTATCATTCATACTACAGGAACCAGGGTACATCAAAGTTTTTCATTAAACTTGAGTATAGAATTACATTATAATTATAGTTCCAATTAAATTGTCAAGGCAAAGAGTTAGTTAGCTGCAGGATGATGACCGTGGTGGAGTTAAGCCTCTCCTGACAGATCAGTTAGCCATAGATCGGTAGAGGACTTATACAGTATATAAGCTGTTAACTAAGGGCTGAGCCAGACAGCAACAGTCATAATATGTTTCCTTTGTCTGTCAAACTTGCGGGCCGTGGGCTGGATGTGTCACACACTGGACACACCCATGCCCAGTTTAGCAAAAAAGTCCCAATACATCATGTGACACTGCCATAATGACGTGAGTTTGACATCCCTGCTTTACATCCTTGAGAAGGGAGAAAAATAGGGTGTCATAAAAAACCTTTCTGAGGCACCCACAGAATCCAAATGTTTTGACAGAATAGTGTTGCAATGCAAGCTCACCCACCCACTTCCTTATGAGCAACACGCCATCAAAAGGGACAGAGCATGCATCATTGTAATGTCTACATCCTTAGCCTATAAATAATATTGCTGATTTTGTATAATAATTTGGGATAGTTTCAGGATAACAGTTAATGACTTCCTAGCTGGTTGCAAAAGGAAGATTATTCTGTGTATGCAGAGCCTTCCCTGTAGTATAGCCACTTCTTTTCTTCCTCTTAAAGCATCTTTATAACATCACCCCATGTAATTGGAATAACACAGTGTTTACTCCTAGCAACTGCCTGGATTAGTCCCTGTAGTTTTCTTGGTAAGATTACAGGAATGATTGGCCATTGCTTGCTTCCTAGGGCTGAGAGAGAATGACTGGCCCAAGGCATCCAGCAGTCTTTGTGCCGAAGTGAACAGAGCAATATGCTCAGATACCTGTTCTTTAGATCTATTCCCTTCTGGTTGGTCAAGGCCTTTCGGAGAATGACATGTAGCTGGCTCCTTTGTAACATATTTTCAGAACCTTTCTGGTTGTATCATTTGTCCCAACAATGAACAACAGAAAGGGATAGTGACCAGCCTGCTTGACTAATCAGGTTAACTTCCTATCAGGTCCTGAATCTTGGCATATATCCCTTAATATATTGTCTGGTTTACAAATTGCCATTTTCATTCCTCTCAGTGGTGAGTCACCCATCACTACTACATGCCTTTTCTTCTTTGGGATAGTGGTTAGAGTCCTCACCTCTGGGGTATCTAAGAATGCAAAATTCAGACCTAAATGAAGAGTTTGGAAGAATCAGTAAGTCCAAGATTCACCGCTTAGTTACATTTTGTAGTCCTTTCGATCTGGCTAGCAATTTAATTGTTGATTGTCTGTGGAATTCCTCACTCAGCATGGTCATGGTTGTCCCAAAGATGATTTTTCAAAAGATACCTGGACTTTTTGTTTATCCTTGAAAACATTTTGCTTCTCATCCAAAAAGCTTCTTCAGTTCTGTCTCAATTGTTGTTTATGTTGCTTCACTTTTATATCTATCTTATCTACTTATAAGTGCACACCTTTTGGTTTATACCAATATGTTTAATGAGTCTTTTCTCCTCTACAAATAAGATTATTTTTTTTCCAAAGGGGTGGTTGATTGTCCTAACAAGGATTGAACAACCATGTGTTTCCAACAAAATAATGGGGGGGGGGGGAAATAAATATAATACAATATGATATACAATTCATATATCATATAGTTATACCTAGAACTGTCTACCCTACTTAGGTTAACAAGAACTGTCTCACTTACACTATCATCTCTCTTTCTATTTCTATTTCTCTCTCCATACTTTTTAGATGCTCTTGCTACTTCAGTTGCTCTGCCTTTATTGCATATATCTTTTGCCTGCTATAACCATTTTACTTTTGGTCAAAGAATTGGATCAGGCTGGATGAAACTTAGTCTTATTACTGGAGAACCTAGCAACATCACTTCAAAGGATTTTTGATTGACATGATTCTTATAGTCAATATCCTTCATAGTCTGTTTTACTCAAAGAACCCACTTAATTTTTTTGAACATTCACTTTTATACTTTCCATTAAAAGACCTCATTTCCTTCCAATGTTCAAGGCTGCTATTAATTTATAACTCCATTCAGCTTTCCCAATAATCACTTTCTTTCTGCTCTGAGGGATCCTAACTCTATAGCTGGACACAACTGCCACTTAAATTACTATTTCCTTGAAGAAAATAACATTTTTCTCAAGTGTTCACAGCAATTAAATGTTTACTCAGAGTCATGGCATGAAATAAAGACAACCCTGACCCTGAAAGCAGGAGGGATTGGTGTAGCTATGAGATTAACTATACAGAAGACATGAAATAAGGTTCTTAGATCAAGCTACAATAGTTGAAGAAGTTTAAAATCCTCTGGTTTCTGAACTATTTGTGATTCAGTAGTATTGTTCCAATAACTAGCTAATTATTTTTTACTTAGCTTTTTATTTAAACTATAATATATAGTTAGACTTATATACTGTTTTACAGTGCTTTACAGCCCTCTCTAAGCCGTTTAGAATCAGCATATTGCCCAACAATTTGGGTCCTCATAATGCTATTCACAGACAGAGTACTGGCTACTGCAATGTTTTGTGTATGTTAATGGATCAAAATTGAAAATTATAGAAATTAGTAAAAAGATTGGTGCAGAAATTGACCTAATTTTAACAAGGAATTTGGCGTGCACACATCTGGAGGCTGTGTGAGTCTAGACTAGGGCTGTCAAACTTGTGGCCTGCAGACTGGATGTATCACATGCTGGCCACGTCCATGCCTGGTTTAGTAAAGGGGGGAAAAGTTGTGATACGTCACATGATGCCACTGTGACAATACAAGTTTGACACTCCTGGTCTAGATCAAGGCTCTCCAAATTTGGCAACTTTAAGACTTGTGGATTTCAACTCCCATAGTTGGCTGGGATATTCTGGGAGTTGAAGTCCACAAGCCTTAAAGTTACCAAGTTTGGATATCCTGTGATCAAGACAGGCAGAAGTAGGTTTAGGTTCAACCCTAACAAGACTATATGCTGGGCTTCTTGAGTCTGGAATGGTTAGATATTCTTTAGCCCTGAATAGGAAGGTACTTCTCCTTATTTAGGACAGTAGCTCAATTACGAGTAGTGGGTGGCTAGAAAGGTTCATTTAATGTATCAGTTATGCCTATATCTGGAACAGAGTTTTTTTCCAGACTGTTGCTCAAGCTATGTGAGCTATAGTCATCTTGCATCCATAATATTGCAATATAATCTACATGAGGCTGCCCTTGAAAGATTCTTAGAAGTAGTAGTCCCAAGATGCAGTACCACAGGCAGCTGTGAGTAGAATATGTTACATCCATGTAACACCTTTACTTTGTGAGCTATACCTGTTACTAGTAGACTTCAGAATGCAATTACTCTTTATCCCCTATAAAATTTATGACATGGAGCCTGAGCATGTAAGGGATAACCTTTCCTTGTAGCCCATTCCATACATATTGACAGAAATGGTATGTTCTGGATATCTGACTAAATAGCGTCATCTGATGGGACATAGGAAGAAAGTCTTGTCTGCCCTTGTCTAAGCCTTTGGGAACAATATTTCCTATGGAATTTATGACTCTTCCCAGACCCTATTTAAACAAACTCTCAAAATCTGAATGTTTTCCCAGGCTTTGGATTAGAATGGATGACAGATCCCTTGTGTGGTGTCTCATTTTTTTAAAGCTAGTGTTGTTTCTCCATATTTTTTCATTTTAAACTTTGTGCAATAGCAATAGTTCCTACCATAGTACTGATGTCACTTTGGTCAAATCTTATCACTCAGCGTTAACAAAAATAAAAACTTCCCTGAGTCAAGTTATAATCCTGGTGATCACATGGACAGGTCCATGCAATTATCTTGATGGCAATTTGGAAATATTTTCCCATTTCTTTTTTCCAGAGTCATCCGAAGACAGCATTATCTCTGTGCTTCATCCCTGAATCTGTGATGAGAGCATTTACAATGTGTGTGTGGGGGCGAGGGAAAGTATGCAGATGTGAAATGCCCTGAGCATATCATATAATGTTTGTATAAATTTCAAATGTTAATATTTTTGTATTAACAAGATGAAAATGTCAATTTCCCCTAGTTATCTTATTAATTTATATAAACTTCTGTATTTCTGAAATCCTATATAGCAGCAAAACTAAAAACAAGGGGTTGTTGCAAACAAATTGTCCCAGATTAACTTTATTTCTTTTTTTTTGATAGAATTATTAGCTTAACATCCCACCGATTGAGTGTACCTGAATTGAAGGAAGGATTTCAATAAAGACTCTCATGATATTCTCCTAAAATGGTGGATATGAGTTAGGTGATACTAATTGATTGATGGATCAACACTTGGCTGAGATTTTCTGATCCCACTCAGAAAATGACATTACTTCATCTTGGAGTTGAAGTAATGGCTGGAATGCCACAGATATTTGTCCAGAATCAGGAAGGAAGGAAGGAAGGAAGGAAGGAAGGAAGGAAGGAAGGAAGGAAAATTCTGATGTTTCCTGACAGATTGCCACAAGGAAACTCAATGAGGAAGCCAAGAGAAAGTTAGAAGCTGTTTCTGCTCCTACTGCTTCCCACCCCTAACCATCTGTTCATTTCCTTTCTCTGTTTAGCTAAGGAAATATCTCTAAAACGATGACCTAACAGGATACAATTGTCTAGTTATATAATATAGTTAATTCAAAACTGTACAGATTTAAAATATATGAAGAGGCCAAATTCTGTCATAGAGAGAACAAAAGTGGAACAGTTTAAAAAAGTCTACCAATCAACCTCTTCAGAAGATATGAAAAGAAGCATACCCAATTTCATTATCTTTGTATACTTAATGCCTTGCCATAGAATTTTCTAATTTCTTTTATGTCTCCCAGAACAGTAAGTTCTGTGATCAGAAGGATCATTATAAAAGATTGGGTAATATCATGTACAGCAAGGTATTAGTTTCAAATTTTGAAGGGGAAAATTATTTCTTCTTTATTATTTTTACAATCTTCTAGTAAGATATTGCAGGCTGGCAAAGTTGCCACATAGGATATAGCTGTAATTTGCACTTAGAGCAGGTTCTACTACAATACCCTTTTCCATTTTATTTCCTTTTACATGTTTGGGCAGCACTTCAAGTGTTACCTCTGTCATGAAAAGAATCCAACATTGTAGAAGAGAAATAGGATGAAGCTTTATAACAAAGCAGAACTTGTTCATCTAGCTCATTGTTGCCTATGGCCAGTTCACCCCAGCTTACTAACTCTGGCCAACTCACTGCAGGACAACTCGCCATAGCCAACTTGCTATGGGACAATTCATTGACTGATATCAAATAAATGGTGGAATTAAAATCATTGAAGAAGGGATGCAAAAGGAGGGACAGAATAAAATGTGAATAAATTGCAAGAGAGGTTCTCTCTCTCTCCCTCCCTCCCTTTCCCCTCCCTCCCCCTCCTCTCTCTCCCTTCAGTTAACAGCTCTGGGCAGACAGCCAAGAACCACTTAACAGTTGCAGCTGGAATGTAGCCATACATGCTGAATCAACTCAATAAACAAAGAAACTGACAGGATTGGGGCAGGGAAATCCATCAATCACCCATCTAGGGATGGGATTAACCTCTTCCTTTCAGGAAGAAGGACAAGGTTATAAATATTTTCATTATAAATAGTATTAAGTAACACTTCTGTGATCAGCTGATACTCCCTGGAGTTCCTCAAGACCCTTTATAGTTGCTGCAGTGTTGGCTACTTCAATGATGCAGCTTGATCATACAGACCATGAATTTAATGCATGTGAATTTAATGCAGCACAAATATGGAGCTCTGTCAACCTGGTGAGCTGCCTGCAGTGTTTTTAAGCTCAGCTGAGGTGTGGCAATCCTCTCTGCTGTGCGAATTAGCTGAGCTAAAAAACAAGGAAATTTTGGAGATGTAACATCCAAACCAGTCAAAATTTTTGATACCAGTATGCAAAACCGGTCTGAATGCTGAATACCACCCTTGCAACTAACCAAGCTAAACTCCTAAAAGAGATCTACCTGATTTTGAGATACTCGTATACTAAGTCCAATGATTCTTTTTCAGTTAATAAATTTGGGATTCCGATAATTTGGGATCCTGTGTAGGATTGAAATTTCAATGTTTAATGTTTATTAATTCAGGCAGAAATTAAAGAACTATAAAATATGAAGTGTCATTTTTGAGGGAAACACAAGCTTTAAATCTCATAAATGAATAGTTTTCCACATTTTGTTTGAGTAGGTAATGCCAGAGCATCTACCTTGCAAATCACTCCAACAAGACTAGGCAAATTCACAATAATCTTGTGTACAATAAAAGATAAAACATTATTTACATTATTTCCAAGCTGCTACATGTTCTATTGCTTTAGTACCAAGGGTTTAGTACCAAGAAAGAAAAGTTGCACTGAGAATGTAAGAGAAAAGAAAATCTATAGCTTTGCTTAACGCTGTAAATCAGTGTTTTTAAACTTAGCAACTGAAGTCCATATATCTTAAAGCTGAGAAAAACTGCTGTAAATACAGTACATACAAAAATTCTGTACCAGTCCTTAGTAAATTACATTTCTATTGAAATCAATTTCAGGCCCATACTATTAAAAAATCATCAGATACCAGGAATCTGGGTAACAATTCTGGATAATTACATATTTTTTTCATCCATCCCAGGCAAAACAATAATAAATTATTTTAAAATGGTAGCCTCAGCCCCTATCCTGCTTCTATGTTGAAAGTAAGATTTTTTGACTTTAAAAACCTCTCTCTCCTGGTCCATCACCAGCGAAAACATGGAAAAACAGGACTACTTTTCTGACAAAAAGGTCAGCAGTTTGCTTTAGGCTTCCATTTCTTGAATGCCCAGAGATTCTCCCTTTCTCTTTTTAACAAAAATTGGGAATCTGATGGTGTACCCTTGTTGAAAGGTGCCAAAATGCCTTTCCTTCGAGGATTCGATTTTCCCTCTGGGAGAGCTCTGGTGCAAGGATACGGACAACTGCTTGAAAGTTGGATCTTTTTATTTTTTCAGGAAGGTGGGGGACAGCAAGAAGTCTGCGTTCCTGGGCTAGCTAGCTTCTTATGTTAAGTTCCTGGTTTTTTATACCCTTTTCTCCCTTTGTGAGTTGATTTTGTGTGAATGTTTGTATTTGCGCTTAATGTTTCAAATCTTGTTTGAGTTTTTTCTTTATTCGTGCCGGAGGGCAAACTCCACAGGGTGGTTAGATTGTATTATCGTTTTTTTCCTAATCTCTTTTACCTTTATAATAGTTTTTTCATATTTGTCTTGTGGCAATCTCCTGTCTGTCTCTTTTGTAATTTATATTTTTTGTGTCTTTTGTCCGTTTGTTTTGCTTATTTGGTATGTCCTGTGTTTGTAAGGGTTTCCTTTTCTTATTTGTCTAGTTTTCTTAATTACTTAGGCTTTTGTCTATAAGGATTTTTTAATACCTTTTATTTGATTCTTTTTCCTATGTAAGTTTGTTTTATGGCTGGCCTGATGTTCCCCTTGGGCTTTTCCTGTTTGAGTGACACTATTGTCTGTGTGAAGTTCCCTTTTCAGAATCCTTCATATATTTTTTTTTAGAGGGTGGTCTCTGATTGAGTGTCTGGGTATACTTGGTATTTGTGATCAATCTGGATCATCATCATGGCCGCCTGTCTCCCCTTCGATTTTCTCTTCTGAGAGGGAATACAGGCCTTTAGGAAGCTAAGGCAGGGTGGTATGCATCGACAGAGGCAACACATGAGGGCTCCAAAGACACAAATAGCGACTATGGTTGTTGTAAGGATTTTGAGCCAATGGAAATCTGGCATCCATGAGAAAAGCCATGAAAAGTCCAGGAATGATTGCTCATGACCATATTTTGTGCTAGCTCTTTCAGGTGGTGGATGTCCCTCTCTATGAGTCCTGAGGTTTTGTCTAGATTGAAGCAACACATCCCGTGGAATGTTTCACAGCCATAATTATGCTTTAAGAGGAGGAAATCTATTCTGCCCTATTCTCCAGGGTGGCTTCTCTGACCTCCCTCAGTTCTCTGTTAAGGGCATCCAGGGCATGGGAGGTCGAATTCAAGCCTTTTGCTAGGGTACATGCTAGGCTATTCAAATTTCTAGAATTTCGCACTGCCAATCCAGGTACCCCTACCAGGGATATTGCCAATAAAACATATTCTGTTTTGTGAGAAGGGAGACTTTGGAGTCAACAGTCTGAGTCTAGGGTTTGGAAGGCTCTCCTGTGTCGTCTCTGTAAGTATGGCATAAGCATGGTTAACCTTCCCAAGGTGCAGGGGCCATTGGTGGCATTTGCAGGAAGATATGAGTAGGCTTTTAAGCCACAAAGGAAAAACCACTCTGGTGGGAGTTTCAGGTAATTATACGAGAATGATATGGTCTCTGTGTAGTTGCATTTTAGTTCTGTGTTGCTCAGACTGGTGCATTCTGTGACCCTAGATGTGCTGCACTCAGTGACGTTAAAGCATCTCTCAGAGGTGATTACTGCAACAGTGTATCAGGTGTACATGGTGTGGTCCTTGGATTTTGTAGAATGACCCCAGCTAAAAATGCTTTCGTAGGAGTCAGGAAGGTTTCTAAATGTGGTGTAGTTAATGATGTTATGTGGCCTAGTTGCCATTCCCATTAGGCATGTGGCTAAGATGTCCTTGACTGATTTCCCTCCTGCAAAGCAAAAGTTAGTGGTGTTGAGTATTTCTCTTGCTAAATATTCCCACACATTTCCTTTCTCTGGGATAAGCTTTGGTTCCAGGAACGCAGTTACTTGTGTTACAAGTGTTACAATTGTTACAGATAACAATACATAGTATACATTGCATTTCATGTTTCCCGTTGCTAGATTCCTTTTCTTCCCTCCCCCCCCTTTTTTTTTTGTACAATGTGAAAAAAAAGGTAACAATGTAAAAAAAGGTATAGGTCAAGTATCAAAAATTACTAAAAGGTATGGCTAAAGTCTCTTCCTTGTTAAAAAAAATACGAAGAAAAAAGGGGAAAAAAGAAAAAAATGGAGAAGGTGAGAGAAAAAATTAAAAAAATAAAATCTAAAAATAGAGTTTTATAACTCAGCACCTGGGAGTCCAGTTTTGTGTAATTCAATATTTGCACTTGGTTCCTCACAGTTGTGTGGTTCAATGGTGTTGAAGAATGCTGCAAGAATCCATTGATCTGTGTCCAGATTTTTCTTGGGTTTGATGGGTGAGATTGATTGTTGTGGAGTTTGGCTATGATCTTTGACTGCTGACTTTGCATGTGTCCAATGTATCCAAGAGTCTCGTTCTGCAACCTTTATGGTGGTGTGTGTAATTAGTAAGACTTGGTATGGTCCTTTCCACCTGGGTTGTAAAGGTGAGATTCTGGTGAAGAACTTGATCCACACCCAATCTCCTGGCTCATATGGATGCAGGGCTTCTTCCAGGGGTAAGGTCTGTGTCAGCGCACTCTGGGTCCAGAGGGTCTGTAGTCTCTTTTGCAGGGCTGTAAGATAAGAAGAGAGAACCATATCCCCCCTATCTGAGCAAAGGGAATGAGGATCTAGGCCTTGTAGGGGAATCGCGGGGGGGGGGGGGGCGACTAAAAAGGATCTCAAAGGGGGAAATACCTATATCTTGTCTTGGTCTAGTTCTGAAATAAAAGAGGGTAATTGGGATCACTTGTGGCCAGGAGAGATGTGTCTCCTGACAGAGTTTGCCCAGTAGGGTCTTCACCTCTTTGTTTGCTCTCTCCAGGGCTCCTGATGATGTTGGAGAATAGGGCACATGGAGGCTTTGGGTAATGCCCAGGGCCTGGAATATATGTGTGAGGACTTGTGCTATGAGGGACATGCATGGAGGTGGTCCATGTTTCACTTGGACAGTAACAGGTATTGCTCCTTTAAGTAGTCCCACTTCTGATGCATCCCAGCCCCATAAGGAGGGTGGCAGGCTTTTTAAATCTTCATGAAGCCCTGTGTTTCTGATTATCAGCATGATTGTCTTGTGTGTGCCTTTTCCTGGGACCTCCAATTGCAGCCCCTGTTTGCCACATGTTATGGTAGCTCCCATTTTACATAGGAGATCCCTTCCTAGTAGGGATAGTGGTGACTGGGGGCAAATAGTGAAGGAATGGTCTACTGTGAAAGATCCTAGTTCTACTGTTACATTGTGGGTAAATTCTACAGGGATTATTTCCCCTCCCCACTCCCATTATGTTATCCTGAACCCCTTCAGCCACTGAAGCTTTATATGGTGGTTCAGTAATTAATGAGGAGGTGGCTCCAGTATCAACTAACCAATTGTATTTTTTCCCTCCTATTAAGAATGGTGACAATGGGTTCCCCTTCAGGGCTGATTTTTAGGGGAATAGCCAGCCCATTAAAGGTAGCCATGAATTCAGTGTTTTCATTCTCATGTTCTAGTCAGGAAAGGGGCAGGTCATTTTCCCTTCTTTGCTCCCATTGAGGTCCATTGTTATGATTTATTTGAGGAAAAGGAGCGCTGGGTGGTGCATGATGATTAAAGCTTTGTTGTTTGGTGTAATGGATTGGATTATTGCCTGGCTTCATGTTTCTAGGTGGTGGGTGATACCGGTTGTGGGAAAGGTGTTGCCTATATTGCCTGCTGAAATGCACTTCCTGTCCGCACCTATAGCAATGCTGGCATTTGCCTTGTGACCATCCTGCTTTATCACAATGCCAGCATTTCTTTGAATTATAGGGGGTTTTACCTGGCGTTTGTCTGGCATCATGTTGCATTACAGCAAACATTTTTAAGTCTTCATGTCTTTCTCTCCTCCTTTTCCTTGCCCTTGCAAGAGGGACAGGGCTACCATCCCGCCCCCTGGCCCTCACTCTGGTTCTGCTCGGGCTTCTGCAGCACGGGCTCGCTCTTCTGGGGCTGGGGCTCCTGCTGCTTCTGCTTCTGGAGGAGCTGATGACAAGCACTCCAGCACCAGCCACCTCCACAGCACCTGCACCCTTCACCCCTGAGACTGAGCAACCAAGAGGAGTGCCAGAGACTCATTTTTGTCTTATAGCTTGTTGTTAATAAAGTCTATTTATGATTCACACACTTGTTTCATTTCTTTTTTTTAATAAAGTCTTGCTGGAAACTTTTAGAAATGGCTTAAGCCTTTGTATGCTTGTGGGATGGGTAAGGATAGCTTTGGGATGGGTTAGGATACCTGTGGGATGGGTAATAGCTATGGGATGGGTTAGGATAGCAGTGGGATAGATAAACCTCCAGTGCAAGCATAGTGGGACTGTATGGTCCACCCTCCCAGCTGCCACACCTATGGCCCTTTATTTTCAATAATAATGTAATAATTATCCACACATGTCAACATAAACACAACTCTTTATTAAACACCCTGTTCATTGTAGGCCAACCAAACATACATGGCCCAATCTCATCCGTGTGATGAGACAGGCTGAAGGAAGCATCCATTAAGTATCTACCATCCTGTCTTGCCACTCCACTGCTCCAGCTGGGGAGTTGCACCAGTGTTTCAGGAGGTTGCACTGCTTCTTCGCTTCATGTGAGGCTCTGTTGGGGCCTTGCACATCCTCAGTGTCGATCAGGTTTCGCCCTTGCCTCCATTCCCCAGGCTCCATGTCCCCATTGCCTTGTTGGAAGTCCACAAGCCTGTTCTGCAACACTGGGTAGCGGGTGCGCATGAGATTGTGCAGGATGCAGCAAGCTTCCACGATCCTCCTCACGGTCTCTGGACAATGCTGCATGGTGGTGAGAAGTACCTGGAACCTGTTGGCCAGGATGCCAAAGGCGTTCTCCACCACCTGCCTTGCCCTGGACAGCCTGTAGTTGAAGATCCTCTCTTCACGGGTGAGGAGTCTGGAGGTGTAGGGCTTCATGAGGTAGGTTGTGAGGGAGAAGGCGTCATCCCCCACGATGAAGTAGGGCACATCTTGTGTGTCGTTGGGCAGGGGTTCTGGATCTGGAAAGCCCACAATGAGGTTGCCTTCCAGATCCTCCTTGAGGTGACTGGCATTGTATACCTGGGCATCTGAAGATGAGCCGTTGCCTGAAGCATCGATGTACATGAACTTGTAGTCAGCATCGACCATGGTGAAGAGGATGTTGCTGAAGAAGCCCTTGGAGTTGAAATAAGTGGACCCTGAGTTGGGTGGTGCTTTGCAGGCCACATGCTTGCCATCTATGGCTCCAACGGTGTGTGGGAAGTTCCACTTCTGATACTGCTCTGCAACTTTCTTCCAGCCTTCTTCAGTGGAGGGGTACTTGAGGAGCTCCTCGTTGTATTCTTCGATGATGGCCTGCACCACTTCTCTGACCACAATGCTAATGGTGTTGGATGGCACCCTCCAGCCGTACTGCATGCTCCTGTAGTGGTCCCTGAGGCCAGGTGGCGCAGAGTGACAGGCTGGGCCGGAAGCTGGTGTTTACCTTGGTCAACCTGGGTGTCAGGCGCTGCACAACTTCGTCAAACATGGCTGGAGGCATCCTCATGAAGTTCTGGAACGCCCGAGTGTCTTCGTTCCTGAGCTCCACCATCAGCTTGTTGTACAGTCCGTCCTCTGCTCTTCTGGCGAACCATCTT
Source organism: Laticauda colubrina (assembly GCA_015471245.1). Lineage (NCBI taxonomy): Eukaryota > Metazoa > Chordata > Lepidosauria > Squamata > Elapidae > Laticauda > Laticauda colubrina. Next base: position 40,402,286 of record BLBF01000020.1, on the reverse strand, counting down.
CGGACCCAGACTCTTTTTGGCTGCCTCTTTTTCTTCTTGCAGAAGTGTTCACAGAGCCTGCAGATGACTTCGCACTGTTGCAGAACGATGGTGGCTGCCGAAAGGAGTTTGTTACAATCCCCGGTGGACATGACTGGATGCTGTGGAAGAGGAAGAGCCAGATGAAGGCTGCAGAGGTCTGCACAGCTGGGCTGCTGTTCTGAAAGTGAGATGCAGATGAGTTGCTCCCCCTTTTTATAGGAAATATAGGTTTTCCGCTAGGCATCCTCTAGGCATCCTCTAGACATCCTTAATATCCGAGATAGGCCCCCTCTGCGAACGTTTTTTCCGTTTTAAATGCTTTGTTTCCGTGCTGCATCCGCTAGGCATCTGTTCTGCATCCGTTCTGCGTCCGTTCCGCTTCCTCCCTGCGTCCGTTTACCGTTGGAGCAGATGGAGTTGCGCGGATACGCAGCAGATGCCTAGCGGATATAGCGGATGCATAACGGATGCGTAGCGGATGCGAAGCGGATGCAGAACGGGCAGCTCAAAACTTTCTGAGTGGATGAAACATCAATAAATGGATGCTGGACAGATAGAGAGGAAGCAAAATGGAGGCAGTGAGTACATCGCGTTTTCCAACGGATGGCAAGGTTTTTTGTCCGTTTTACATCCTCTTTGCATCCATTGGTTCAGTGTGACATGGGCTTTAGTCAGGGCGATGTACTGGCCATGAGATGCGGGCTGGGGCTACCTGTCCAGGGATAGTTGGTAGTTTAGCTATTTGGTCTGTTTTTTCAATTAGTTATTATACAAGTTATTCACTTGTTCTATCGAAGGCTAGGGCATTTAAATTTTAAAATGCTTAAGAAAACTGTTGAATTATCTAAGGGAATAAGTTTGAAATCTTGTAATAAGTATTTGCAATGTAATGCCTGTAATCAAAATAAGAGCAGGGTCATACCGGCCAATAGAGTTGATGGATTTACTACTAAAGAGCCTTTAGAAAGAGTATTTGCTGATTTAATAGGTCCGAAAAAACCAAGTGTAGGAGGAGCTCGCTACATACTAAGTATAATGGATCACTATTCAAGATATGGGTTTTGCTATTTAATGAAGAGCAAAACTGAAACATATCAAAATCTATTTAATTGGTTAAAATTCTCAGAAAGAAAAACAAAAAAGAAATTAGTAACTCTCATCACAGATAATGGTACAGAATTTACAAATAATAAATTTAAAAACAAACTTAGAATGTTAGGTATTCAACATAAAATGTCTGCACCATATAGGTCACAACATAATGCCTTTATAGAGAGAAGAGGCCAAACATTACAATCAATGGCACGAACTATGATGTCTGATTCAGGATTACCTGACAATTTATGGGGAGAAGCAATAATGTGTGGTAATCATATATTAAATAATGTTGTTAATTCAACAACAGGTGAATTACCATTCACACTGTGGCATGGTACAAAACCTGATTTAAGTTACATGCACACATTTGGAGCACCAGCATGGGTGCATATCCCTACACAACTTAGATACAAAGGACAGCATAGAGCTAAAAGATTGATTTTTGTAGGATACACATCTAATCATAGATCTTATAGATTCTGGGAACCAGGTACATCTAGAGTTTACACCAGTGCTAGTGCAAAATTCCTAGAACATGTAGGATGGAATAGATTAGAGCAAGATTTAAATAATGAAGTATTTATTGAACCCTACAAAAGGCAGAAAGATGAGATTAGCTATAAGAAGAGTCCAATTAAAGAAGAAGTCCACGAAGAGCAAATAGGACCAGAACAAGAGGAAATAGTTGATCAAGAAGAGTTACATGATCAAGAACAATTAATAGAAGAAAGTCCACCTGTAAGTCCTATAATACCTAGACGTACTACACGTGTAACTAGACCACCTGATAGGTATCAAGCAAGTATAGTTTGCCAAGTAACTAAAGTTCCAACTAGTGTAGATGAACTTAGGATGTATCCTGCTAAGGATCAGGAGAATTGGCAAAAGGCAATGGAAAAAGAACTAAATTCTTTAAAGGTAATGAAAGTGTATGAAGATGCCAAATTACCTCCAGGAGAAAAATCCATTGGGTGCAAATGGATATTTAAAGTAAAAACTGGAAATGACGGGACTGTTACCCATAAAGCTAGGTTAGTAGCTCAAGGATTTAATCAAACTGCATCTGATTACGATGAAGTTTTTGCACCAAGCCTTAAAGCTACATCTTTAAGAGCAGCATTAGTGTGGGCAGCTAAGAAAAACTATGTCATTAACCATTTAGATGTAGAAACTGCTTATCTACATGCACCATTGCAACACACTATATATTTAAGGAAACCAATTGGCATACATGACAATAAAGTAAATAGTGATGATTGTTGGAAACTCAAAAAGAGTCTTTACGGGTTGAAACAATCTGGGTTTGAGTGGAACCAATATATTGTGAAAGAGTTAAACAATATAGGTTTTAAATCTGGTTTAGCAGATCCGTGTGTGTTTAAAAGAGAAAATAATGGAACGGTGTCATTATTATTATTATTTACTGATGATATTGCTTTAATAACTAAAACTAATAATGAAGCTAATGAGATTATATCATTATTAGCCAAAAAGATAAAAATAAAGCATTTAGGTGAAATTAAAAGGTATCTAGGATTGACAATTAATAAAACAAATAATGGTTTTAAGATATCTCAAGAAGATAAAATTTGCCAATTAATTAAAACTTATAAGATGGAACTTTGTAAACCGGCAAAGACTCCAATGAGTCAGGAAGTTTGCCAAACTAATGATCAAAGTCCCAAATTTGATAAGTCCATGTATCAATCTTTGATTGGTAGCTTATCATATATAAGCAATTGGTCAAGGCCAGATATTGCTTACAGTGTAAATCAGCTGGCACGTTTTAATTCAGATCCAAAAGAATATCATTGGAAATCCTTAAAAAGAATATTGAGATATCTTAAGGGAACAATAAACCATGCATTATATATAGAACCAAAGGGTGATTTGAGTCTTAGTGCTTATGCAGATGCAAGTTTTGCAACTGATATAAACACTAGAAAATCAACATCTGGGATGGCTATATTATTTGGTAAGACACTAATAGGATGGAGGTCAATCAGACAACAGCATATTAGCTTATCTACGATGGAAGCAGAATTTTCATGTCTATCATTATTTTGCACTGACTTAATTTTCTACAAACAGTTATTGTTGGACATGGGTATAACTGTAAAAGATTCCATTATGGTATATGAGGATAACCAAGCAGCTATAAAGTTAGCTACTAGTATTGCTGTAAAAACTAGATCAAAACATACTGACTTAAGATATTTGAATGTAAGAGAATCAGTGAAAAATGGATTAATTAAATTGGTATACTGCATGTCAGAAGAAAACATTGCAGACCAATTTACAAAAGCTCAAGGAGCAACTAAGTTTAAAGAAAGTTGCAAAAAATATTTTCTAAAGATGTAAATGATTCATAGTTATTATGTAACCTAAAAGGGGAGAATGTTAGGGATAACATTGTTTACCCTAACTGGTTTAGGTGAAATAATAACTATGAATCATAGTTAGTGTATGTTGGAATGTATGCAGCTTGAACTGTGAAATAGCAATTAAAGGAGTGGTTAAGAAAACAATATAAAAGCAGCAAGACTACGGCTTGCTCTCTCTCTCTCTGGCTTTGATGATCCCTGATTAATGCTTGGAATCAAGACTGCATTGCTCAAACGGGAGAGACAACAAAGGACTGATCTGTAAATGAACTGACATAGGATATTCTACATGGACTTTGCTAACTGAATACCCCTGAATGGACTGACTACATGGTAAATGAATATTGGACTGTTATTTGACTATGCTATAAACTTATACTGGAATAAAATATATTATTGATAGCACAAGCGTATATCTGTTATTTTTACTGTATGTTAATAAACATACAAGCTTAGCTCACTCATTTATCTGTGTGCCTATCTGACTAACGCTGCACATTCTGTTTAGCTTGTCTACCTAACCCTGGTTGGGGAACCCAGGCTTAACAATTTTTAGTGAGAAAGGCTTGTAGCAGCTGGGTCATATCATCCCAGGATGGATTATGGCTGTCTACGAAAGGTTTCAGGGTTTGAATTACTGTTTGAGGATCAGCCCTGAAAGCTGGGGTATCCTTTTCCCAAGTGACCAAGTCAGAGGCAAAGAAGGGAGTGTGGGTTAAAACGTTTTCTAATTGTCCCCTATTTCTGCCTGGCACTGGTTTGCTGAAAAGGGGAGCCTTAATCCGTGACTCAGTCTTTCCTTCCAGGGAATGGGTTTCAGGTTTTTCCTGATCTTTTCCCTTGGTCAGGTCTTTGGTCCTAGCCATTTCAGCCCAGCAGTACCAGTAGGGTATTTGGCTGGGTTTAATGCGTATGCTAAGTGTTTTCAGGATTTTATAATCGAAAGTACCATTATCAGGCCAAATTTGTCTACCCGTGTCATCTTGTAATAAAGCCCACTTTTTGCAAATTCTTTTTGCTTCTTTTGTATGCATTCCAGTCAGGAAAGGCACTTGCCTTTCATCCCAAGCCTCAAGTAATTTATCCAAGGGGGTCTCTTCCATTGCCCTTGAGCTACAACTTCCCATATTCCCTACCTGATGTGGGGATTACTTTGGTTTAGCTGGGCTACAGCTGTCAGTTTTCAGACAAAAAAGGTCTGAAAAGTACTCCAGTTTCCCTACACATGGAACATGGCCCCCTTTTTTTTAGGGAAACTCAGCTGTCAGTTTTAAGACCCCCCCCTTAAAAAATGGGGATCTCGGAGGACTGTCTTCCCACTAGCAGCTCCGGTACGGGTCCCTCCCTACACTCAGCCATCAGTTTTCAGATCTCCCTTAAAGATGGGGATCTGGAAGGACCTTTTCTGCTTTTTTTTTAGACAAACTATTTCCAATTTTGTTTGCAAGCAGCCGGTACAGGCCCCTTCTAAATGTACAGGGCTTTGCTTGCGGGATGCACCAGGACTATTTTTTTATCTGCTTTTTATTTATTTCCTAACACCAGTTCCTTTTGCAGCCCGCTCGGTTTTTCTTACGTCCTTCAGAAGGACTCACACTCCATGATCACCCCTTGCGTTCCCAAATCCAGCTGGTCACGGCTTGTGTTTGAGCTAGCAGCTGACTGGGGTACGGCTGGCAATCAAGGAGGAGGTGAGGTCCGCTGTTTCCGCAGAGAAAACCCACAATCACACCTGGTACACTCACACTTCCACTCCCCTCCCTAGTAAGATGATAAATTTGAAGCGGTACTCACCTGCTTTCAAGCAGCTGTTGAGCAGAAAAGCCCAAGAACTCCCTTTACTACCCTATGTCTTCCGGGCAGGGTCTGTGGATGTTATCCCTGGACAAAGAAGGTCCATTCCGGCTGGGTTTGGATCCGCGGGCCCGGTCCGGTGGCAGGGTTGGCTGGGAAACCTTCATGGTCGCCAATTGTTGAAAGGTGCCAAAATGCCTTTCCTTCGAGGATTCAATTTTCCTGCTGGGAGAGCTCTGGTGCAAGGATACGGACAACTGCTTGAAAGCTGGATCTTTTTATTTTTCTCAGGAAAGCGGGGAACAGCAAGAAGTCTGTGTTCCTGGGCTAGCTAGCTTCTTATGGTAAGTCCCTGGTTTTTTATACCCTTTTCTCCATTTGTGAGTTGATTTCATGTGAAAGTTTGTATTTGTGCTTAATGTTTCAAATCCTGTTTGAGTTTTTTCTTTATTCGTGCCGGAGGGCAAACTCCACAGGGTGGTTAGATTGTATTATCCGCTTTTTCCTAATCTCTTTTATCTTTATAATGGTTTTTTTCATATTTGTCTTGTGGCAATCTCCTGTCTGTCTCTTTTGTAATTTATATTTTTTGTGTCTTTTGTCTGTTTGTTTTGCTTATTTGGTATGTCCTGTGTTTGTAAGGGTTTCCTTTTCTTATTTGTCTAGTTTTCTTAATTACTTAGGCTTTTGTCTATAGGGATTCTTAAATACCTTTTATTTGATTCCTTTTCCTATGTAAGTTTGTTTTATGGCTGGCCTGATGTTCCCCTTGGGCTTTTCCTGTTTGAGTGACACTACTGTCTATGTGAAGTTCCCTTTCCACACCCTCTTTCTCATAACTGTAGCATCTCCACCTGTTTCTATATTTTGAGGCTTTGCTTTTGCTGTTCACTCTCTTCTACTCTTTCTAAATCCAGCTTTTACTGATAGCTGTCATATTACTGATTTTTTTATCACTTCTATTTCCTCGAACAAATGAACTACCTATTTCCTCCTGCAGAGGTTTTTTTTTGTCTCTGATTTGCTTTTCAAGGAACTTGTTGAATTTGCTCCTGTAACCTGCGTCATCCTCTTATCTTCCCTCTTCAGTTGTCAAGAATAATAATTTACAGGTCACACCGGTAATAGTTTTCCTAATAATGTCTACAAAAACCTACATTACACTTAAATAAAAGAACAAAATGTGTATTAATGAAAAGAGAATTTAAGAAGTAAAATGCAGAAAAAGGATAGTTTATATATAGGTAGTATAGTTTGTAAATAGAGGGTGTTAATAGATTTATGAAACAGTCCATCAATTATGATATACAATGCCTTCATTCCTTCTCCCTGCCACCTCCCCAGTAGTAAAAGAGTATAATTTAGAAATCCCCATGGACAAAAACTTGGGATATGAAACTGCTGAAATTAGTTCCTTATTCCAAGTCTTATGATGATAAATTGCAGTAAAAATCATGCTGTAAATTGACTTGTTTTTTTCTCCCTTTGGAAATCAGCCTCCTGAGGACTAGCTATGAAGTACAGATTTTAAACCTTGGGTGCCTTCTAGTGACAGGAAAAAAATGCAAATACAATTTAAAAAAAACCTATTCATAGGACAGAAACAAGACATTTGGGCTGATCCATCCTGCTTGGTGCTATTCTAAACAAAACCCAAAAGTTAACAAACACATCTTAATCTGCAATTCCATTCAGATGCCCTGAAGTTGGGCAGGGGGTGCTTCACAGTGGATAGAATATGAGGGTTTTGTTATACCCTGTGGATCACTAATTTTACTATTTAAGCTAACTTTTCAAAATAAGATAACTGAGAAATATATCAGATTGTTTTCTGAAGACTTTTATATATAAGCTGAATTCCTACTGTATTCAAATAATTATTCCAAACTATTGCCAAAACAGAGAATCCTACTTTCCTGACAGGAAAACCCAGATCCTATTTTTTTATATTAGTGCATGCTTGCAGGGCCAGTTCATATAATAACCCCTATTATATGAGCTTGCCCTGAA
>BLBF01000020.1:40338017-40394969 GCA_015471245.1 Laticauda colubrina | reverse complement strand
AGAAAAAAAGGAAAAAAAGTCCAGTTGCCTCCTGAAAAAGCACCTTTGGGATAACCATAACCTGGATAACTGAGAATCTGTAGTCCTTTCTGTCTTGTGTGGGTGGACAAGTCTTTCTTTTAAATTAATATGAATTTTTGGACTGAAAAACTTGATTAGAAACTAATCTATTTTTTTTTTAAAGTTCTAATGATCTAACAGGTAATTTTTCCAAGGTGATGCTAAGTTTTGCAAGTGTGCATAGAATAGCAGCCTTTCTTTTTATAGCTTCCTTCCTTCTTATAGATGGCATTGTTTAATCAAAAGAATCTGACTCTGCTGGATTGGAAAGCTTGGGCAGATGACAAAGGAGACAACCAGCACTACATCAGGTATGGCTTTATAAGTAATGGCCAGCACAAGCAGAACCAAACTGGCAACTAGTGCAGTTCACATAGGAGCTCTGTAATATTTAGTCATGTCTATCACCACCACTGCATTCTGGACCAATTAAAGTTTCTGTGTGGTCTTCAAGGACAGCTCTGTGTAGAGTATGTTGCAATAGTCAAGCTGGCACATCAAACAAACATTTTCTCCGACAAGGATCATTAGGAGGATTTAAGGATTTCAAGAGGACTTTCATTACATCTCTCTCCTACTCAGTGATCCAGAAGCAATTAAGATTTCTGTTCCATGCTGTTTTTTCAGAAATGTGCAAACAAGCACACACAGTGGAGCCAAGGATGACCCATGACTTGTCAGATTCCAAGATGTATTCTAAAGTGTGTTTTGGTGCTGTCTGAAATTGAATAAAAGGCTTTGTTACAGAACAGAGCTGCTACTTGACAGGAATAGGTTCTATTACCTTGCACACATTTCTGCATCATCACTAAGGTTCATTCTTTGTAAGTAATTTCAAAATGCATTTAAAAACAAGTTCATTGATTCTGTTGTCTTCATAATAGACAAATCTTTACAAATTTATTTCTAACGATTCACCGGGTTGGAAAGAATAAAAAGTAACATAAATCCAGTTATTTTATTGTCTTATGTAATAAATTATACAAAGTTTCATTTACAAGTTTTGAACATTCAAGAGAATAAACCTGGAGATTAAATACCTGCCCTATTTAACAAAGTACACTTCTTCAAACTAGATTATTTGTTTTGGCTTACTGTCCAAATGTTAAAGTATTTACAGCTGTGTTTTGTTCTTTGTATAAGGTTTCTGCTCTGTTCTTTAAAGTTTCAGCCTTGGCATCATTCTTCTCAACTCCATCCCCCAATTTGTACATTCGGCTAGCATTGGCACATCCCCACATGTGCCCTAAGTCACATGCTTTTAGAGAATACTGCAATGCTTGACTCATATCCTTTGATATGCCAGGAGCTCCTTGAAGATAAATAGTACTTAGGTTGAAACAACTGGGGGCAAAATCACTGTCACAAGCTTTACTGTAATAGTCCCTGGCTAAAGGGACATTAGGCTTCTCATCCTCATTTACTTGTCCATCTTGTACCAATAGTCCAGCACTGTGACAAGCATTGATGGATTTCTTCCCACCTTTTTCACAAGATTTCAAAAAACATTGGTAAGCAGTTTTCACATCTCTTGGAAGCCCACCTATAGGGAAAAAAGCACTAGTTATTGAATGACATAACTGATTAGTTCATATAACACAATAAGCCATCAACCATGGTTTATAAAATTCAGTTGGGTGAGTAGACATAAGCCTGCTCACATAATACGTATTTCCTCAACATCTTTATTTCAATTGTCTTTTCTTTTAGAGATATCAGGAACAGGAAAAAGAAACATGTTATTACCTTTTCCAGTCAAATAGTAATTTCCAAGTTTGTAACAGCTCTCACTGTGCAGATTATTTTCACAATTTTCCTTTAGAACTTTTGCAGCTCCTTCAAAGTTGACCTTTATTCCAGCTAGATAATCAGCTAAACGATGGCAACCTGCAATTTTTCAAGGGATTAAATATACGATAAATTATGATTATACTACCGTATATTACTGCTTGCAAGTTGTCCCATCCCGCTTTTTTGCTTGTATTATATTCAATTTGGACAATTGTGGATTTATCCTGCTAAAGTGGCCCAAAGAGTAATATAATGTAATTGAGTTCTGAACTGGAGATTAAATCAAATAGTTATGCAATATATGAAAGTTCAAAAGTTAAATCACTTGGGCAGAACAGAAATTAGATAAGTAAATTAAAATGCTATTTTAGTATGGCTAATGCTATTTTTTGATTAATAACCTCAGATTTTATCCATATGTAATGCCTCTTGTCAGAACCAAATCAAAACTCCCATTATATCATACTTCCCCATTCCATGGTTTACTTCCACAGCAGTTTTGGAACAAGCCCACAATTCCCAAGGAAGGTATAGAATTATAAACATATATATTTGGGGTCCCTAAATCCTCATTTGAACTTTTTGTGTAATTATGCCCATGTGGTTTATTTTGTTAGTCACTCCATACTAAAGATAATAAGAAAATATAGTTATGCCTGGAGATGGGTATAGAAATTAATACTTATAAAAATACTTAAATTATTTGAATTAGCATGAATACCAGGTCCACCTTCCTCCGAGAAGCATTTTTCAGGGATACATCCCTAAGTCATGCATTCAACAAAATAACAGGAATTCATACTTCACAATAGTGATCCATATATTAGATACCATCACATCTCTATACTCTGGCAAATCTCCTAAGTAAATGGAGTAGAAAATCCATTCCATCCCCGGGAATGCAAATAGACACAGAAAAAAAGGAGAAACCTTTCGTCTATTAAATTCAGCCTGTAATGCTACAGTCTAAGTGAATCGATCTTAAAAGCATTCAGATCATATCGACAGAATTCACTGTATAATCCTGTTGTATAAATTACAGGGCAGTCTTCGCGACCATCGATTTCTAGCGCTGCTCCGACCTTACCGTCAGGATCGTGCTCCTTGTAGCACTGGAAACTATATTCTATCCCCAGATTTTCCAAATAAATTTTCACCTCCTCTTCATCCTCGAAATTGACCAGTCCGGACATTTGTTCTTCAGGACAGAAAGATAAATGAGAACGAAAAACACAGCCCGCCTGCGCGATTCGCGCGGAAAAATGGGGGGGTGTGTGTGAAATGAAAGCGTCCTTGAATTCTCGCCGTCCTTTCTTGCTACCCGGAACAAAATCGGGGGCGGACGCAATCTGAAGGGCAACTTCCTCGACATAATTTTACCGGAAGGACCGAGGTTGAAGGGGTCCACAATAAATTGTGGTTGTATAAGTTCCACTCGGAAGTAGAAAAATTACCCCGGAAGTGATAACCCAGTTGTTCCCAAAAATGATTACGTCCCGAAGTCAGCTTGTTCCAAAATTAAGTTTTTTATTTCTTCTTAATAAGCCTTTGTCAGGAACACTGCAAAGTGCAGCTGTCAGCGGCAAATTCCCGAGGAATAGTCGTGTCTGACCACGCTATCGTTCATGCTCCCTCAGAAGTAAAATTGTTCAGTGGTTACTGGCTTTGCTCGCCCAGGAGAGTGGGAATGAGGCACACACCATTTAAGAACAAGCTCTTTTGAAATGTTGCTTATAATTATCAGAAAACCTTGAAAATTCTTACATGTAAATATTTTAAAACACTCCGCGATGGTCTTTTTAGTGCAGACTGCCTTTCGAAGAATAGAATAGTAATGTTCTGGACACTTCACTGTGATCTATGGTTTAGTTATAACAAAAGTATACTATGGGGTTTGAATATTTTTTCTTTGGTACTGGATTTAACTCCTAATTTAGTTAAGATCTGAATGTCAAACAAAAAAAATGGGGAAGTTCGAAGTGTTTTTTCTCTCCTAATGGGACAGAAACATTTGCGATTTGTATTAATATATTGTGGCTGTTCCATTCTTGTTCTTTTCACAATAGGAATTTGGCTTTGCTTGTTGTCATCTATTCCAGTTTGTATTTCTGTTGCAATTAGTAAAATATTACTGATAGCAACACCCATGGGATAATTTTGTGTGTGTATGAAAAGACTATCTAGTAATTACATTCATGTAAGTTTCATTCTGGTATACATATTTATTGAAATGGATTATTCTGATTCTGAACTTCTTAGGCTACCAATCAAAAGGTTCAGGCCACAGGGGTGTCTTAGGATTCCCTTCCCCCCAAGAATTCTTTTTTTTCTCAGCAGCCCTCAGTGGATTTTCAATTTTCACCTTTTATTGTCTTAATCCTATTCTGTTCTGATTTTGGAGTTATCCTGTTGTGGGTGCTTTGAGCCAGTTACATAATTTCTTTCCATACTTCAAAACATAATTTTATGCATGTTTTTCAGCATGGAGGGTGTGTGTCATATACTATGGCATGCAAGTTGCAGGCTACAATGCATCCATTAAAAAAGTAAGAAATCCTGTAACCAGCTTGATTATTATGCATTGATGCCTACCTTTTGATGCTTTTGATTACTTGAAGTAAATCTAAAAAAAGGCCATCAGGTGGCAGCACCTACTTGCTTTTGACTGTCATCTGAAGTTGATCATGAGTAATAAATACTTTAATGGGACATCTATATGGACTGTAAGGCAATTTTTTTTCCAAAAATGGCAGAAAACAAAGACAAAGACATGTAATTTTGGTTGTTCAGTGCCCAGAGTTGCTTTTTGTGATATGGGTGACTACTGTATATAAACTTGATTAATAAATACACAAATATTTATAAAAAAATTTATAAATAAAAATTTTATATAAAAATTTTATATAAAATAAAATAAAATAAATAAAATAAAATAATTTTATATAAAAAAAATATAAAAATTTTTACTTATATTGTCCTGTGAATTCACCAGGGGCAGAGCTTGATGGGAGAATGTTTTGATCTTTAAATTTACAAGTGGCTCTGTTTAGTGATAGGAACCTGTCTGCATATTTCCTCCCAAAAGATCAAGGAGACACCAATATTTTTATTACCTGGAAATGCTTCCGGGATTCTATGGTGGTTTTTTTTTAAAAAAAATCTTAAATTTAACCATGCTCCTTGACCCATAGCTACATTTCCATGTGTGCTGCAACTTAATATTGTATGTATTTCAAAATACATTCACAAGCTACCTGTCTGATGAAAAAAAAGAAGCGGCCTAAAAACATGATGTGCACAAATAAATTGGAGGGTGCGATTCAGGATACATTTGCGATTTGGGATTCTCCTGCGGTTATGCAGTAGCAAGGAAGGCTTGTATTCTTACCATTTATATTGACTGTTTCCTAGTATGACTGCTTATTGTACCCTATGACTATCATTAAGTGTGGTACCTTATGATTCTCTACTCCTGACGAATGTATCTTTTCTGTGTACTGAGAGTATTTACACCAAGACAAATTCCTCGTGTGTCCTATCACACTTGGCCAATAAAGTCTTCTATTCTATTCCATTCCACTCTGCACAAACGCCGGGACACTCTTCTCTACGAATGACATAATAAATTCCAGCGTTGAACTGGAGGGGGGAGACTGACAATCATTCCATCTGCAATTTTACCCACGCGCACACACACACACACACACACACACACCCTTCAACTTGGAAACTAAAAACTCAAGAGAATTCGGGATAACTTCCTTCGGAGCAGTTTCGTGGTGGCTCCGAAGCTTTTTGAGGGAAAATTACTGGAGCCTTCCTCCAGCTTCACTTAGCCCGTCTCCTTTAAGGGCAAACAGCAGCCTAGCTTCCCCGAGAGCTTGTGTGCCTGCGTGTGTGTGGATTTAATTCATGCCGGCCCGGCTGAGGCAAATTCACTTCCAGGTCGAGGGTGACAGCTAAGCTGGAGGGGGGGCCCCGGCTCGCTTCTGCACGGTGGTCGGGGCCCGCCCCACACTAGCACAAACAGGAGGCGAGGAGGACGCGGCTGAGGGGTCCCTGGCGCAGAAATGGTGAGTGGGTGGCGGGCGGGGGAGGGGGGGGGAGACAATTGCCGCGGCTGCCTGAAAGGGACCGAGAGAGAAAGAGCCACATGGGGAAGGGGGGGGGGGGAGAGAGAGAAATAGAAAACCCCCAGAGGGAGTACCCCTCTTTTAGTTTCGGATTTTGGAGTCTGTCGTAACTGCTTCCTATTTTGTCCCACCCGATCTGTCACTAATGCGGATCTTGCCTTCTTGGTCTCCAGCAAGCGGGCGAAGATGTCTCTGGGTGTTGTTGGGGAAAGGGACTTTGCTAAGCTTTACTCGGCCTTATAGGGTAAACAAATGGGAGGGTGTGGGGAGGGTGTTGTGGTACCGGATCCCTCCCTGCCTCTGATGCCCATAAATACGGATCGAGTGGAATGAGGATAGTATATGTGCAGCAGCAGCTATTGGATTCCATGATGGCAAAGCGTATACATCTATACACCCCGAAATTCTGGACGGCCACTGAAAAGGTGGCAGACACATCTTACTGTGTCATCTAATGGTAGTTTGGATTTTTGCAGCTGAAATACCATGGCTATAGGGAAGATATGTATCCCATGCTTAGTCAGGGGAATCTATCCCTGAGCTCTATTGATGTGTTTGGGCTAGCAGACAGCTCCCTTCCAGTCACTACATAATTCTATTTACAAATGCTAATGGAATTGGAATCGGAATTTTTCATGTAGTCTTACGTTGAAATTCAAGGCAAGAGACATCAGTTCTTTTTTCCCTGTGACTCTGAGAACAGGTTGTTAAATTAGAAAGAGTGGTATTCTAGATTATTTAGGTAGGTAGGTAGGGTGGTTAGCTTTGATATAGTTGATATAGTATAGTTTGGGTTAATAGGAATCCCTATTCAGTAAGAAAATAACTGTCGGCCTTATTTATGTGTATATAAGAGATACTGACAGAACCGTACAATAGATGGAAAGATAAAGAATGGTTCATGCCATATAGAGTATCCAAGGTTTGAAGCTGAAGGGAAACCCTTTGTGTGAAACTCATATAAACCAGTAGATTGCATACAGTATAATCTACTATATAGTTTAAATTTCATTCGATATAAGGAATAGGGAAAAACTATATAATATTTGTTGAGAGATCTCTTTTTCTCTAATTCCTAAACCTATAAGAACACTGTCCTTTATGGCTGGGTTTTGCCAAGCTATGATGATTTTTCAGTCTAATCTATCCATAATCTGATGTTTGATGTGAATGGTAGTTTGAGTTAGGCTTTGAGTGCTACAAGCTGAGCATTCATAAAGTAAAGCAAAATGCCTCCATTTACTTCAAGGATGTCTTGTAAGCTTTCACACATCTGTCATACTGCTTCTTGGTGAAGAGGAACAATGAACAATAGAAATCACAACATAGTTTTAGTGTTTTAGAGTAGAGTGTTGAAAACAAGAATGTTCAATACACATGTCTTAGTATAAAAGATGGATTAATTTTCTGATGTATATTTACCTTTGGAATAGTTCTTCCAATGTGATTTTAGTGTTAAAAAAAACTGCAATATTGTGGCATTATGGAATATAAGCCATTTTATTTACATAACCATTAATATCAAATTGATTCTGGAATAATCTTATCCAAGAAAAAAGAGTATCCATTGTGTTCTAGAACAAATATATTGATTATCTGCTGAGGTTTATAACCTTTAAAAGGTGTATATAATTGCCTTCCTAAACACTTAAAATACATTCTGTGTATGTAATAAATAGGCTTTCAGTCTTAAAAGATGTAGGACAGAAAGAAGTATTTTAAAAGATACAGGAATAATTAATGCTAAGTTAAAATCTTAGCAAATTAAAAAGCTAGAAGAACAGAGGAGTTTCTAGAAAAACAAATCCTTATTAAAGAGTCTGAAGGCAATGAACTTAGATAAAATGATACAAAAGACTTTAGATGTAGGGTTAAGACAAAATCCATGCAATTTATTATCCTAATATATTGGAGATTCTGAAAGGAATATAAAGTCTAGTGATAAAAAAGGATTGAAATAGAGAAATGAATACAAAAAACAACCATTTGGGTATATGTACCCTGTTTCTCCAACAATAAGGCCTCCACCAATAGGAAGGCCCAGCATGATTTCTAGGTATGAGGTGAAATTAAGCCCCGCCCCCTAAATTTAGGCCTATTAAAATCATGCGTTTCCCCGCCATTTCTCACATCGTTCGTTAGAACACGAGGTGAAAAGAAATGGGGGGAAAGGATGGGGGTGGGGGGGAAGGGTGGTGGTGGTGGTGGGAGAAAACTTGCCTTTAGGAGTGCCCTGCAGGTAGCCTAGGCTCGAATACCCTGATAGCTGATAGAAGCTCTCTTGAAGGCAGAGTCACCAGCCACTTCGATCGGCCGGTAGAAGCGGCCTCGGAGTGAGCGCACACACACTCCCCTCGCCGCAAGGCTGCTTCTATCTGCCGATCAAAAGCTAGCTCCCTTGAGGACACAGTCCCCAGCTGCTTCGGGGTGATGCGTGGCTGCCCCAGTCCCCTCGCCTTTAAGACAGTCTCTTTCCGGCGATTGGAGCTCCCCAAGTGCGGTCAACAGTCACTTCGATTGGCCGGTAGAAGCGGCCTGGGGTGAGCGCACACACACACTCCCCTCGCCGCGAGGCCGCTTCTATCTGCTGATTGAAAGCTCCCTTGAGGACACAGTCCCCAGCTGCTTCGGGGCAATGCATGGCTGCACCAGTCCCCTCGCCTTTAGGGCAGTCTCTTTCTGGCGATTGGAGCTCCCCAAGTGCGGTCAACAGCCACTTCAATCGGCTGGTAGAAGCGGCCTCGCAGCGAGGGGAGTGTGTGTGTGCACTCGCCCCAGGCCACTTCTACCGGCCGATCGAAGTGACTGTTGACCGCACTTGGGGAGCTCCGGTCGCCGGAAAGAGACTGCCCTAAAGGTGAGGGGACTGGGGCAGCCACGCATCGCCCTGAAGCAGCTGGGGACTGTGTCCTCAAGGGAGCTAGCTTTCGATCGGCAGATAGAAGTGGCCTCGCAGCGAGGGGAGTGTGTTTGTGTGCACGCTTGCCCCAGGCCGCTTCTACCGGCCAATCGAAGTGACTGTTGACCATACTCGGGGAGCTCCAATCTCCGGAAAGAGACTGCCCTAAAGTCTCTTGGTGGGGGAGGAAATTAAGTCACCCCCGAAAAGACGGCCTAGCCGTTTTTTCGGGGGTCAAAAAAAAATAAGGCCCGGCCTTATTGTGTGAGAAACACAATATACACATCAGCCCAATATGTACCTCTTTTATTCTAACTTTTGATACAGAGACCAACCAGAAAGGTGGAGACATACATCTCTCCCATTGGATGTGTATCTCTTGCAACTGGATTTGGAGGCATGTTCCTATCAGTCTAGGAGTAACAAGAGTCCTCAAGATTAATAGTACTTAATCAACTTATTCTCCAAATCCCATTTTAAGCCATTTAAGTTAGTAGCCATCACTTGTGTCAATAACCTAATTATCTGCTATGTACTTTTATTTTTATTTATCCATTTATTCTAAATGTTCTGCAGTCAGTATTAATAAACTCTGGTCCTGGTTTTGAGACACGAACATTTTCTCTTGCCTACATTTTACATACTCTGCCTATAAAAATACATGATTAGTTGCTGTCCATTGATATTGCATAGCAAATAGTGAGGCAAACAGTTCGCATTGAATATTTCCAAAGATTTTGTTCTCAGAACTTTTGCAGAAGTACATTTATCCATTCCAAGACAGCTTTTCCTGCCTGGTTCTATTCATTGTTCTGAAAGGACAATGCTGAGTGTAATTCTAGCATGTATGGTAGATGCCAGAAGGAGGGAATAAGTTTTTTTAACATCCAACTTGTTTTAGACTGACAAGATTTCTTTACTGTATTATAGCAACGTAAATTTGTTGTGTGCTTTACATTTTCTTCATGAAATTGTAGGACAAGCTCTAAATTTTCTGAAAAAGGCCTTTTCCTAGTTCATTCCCAAGCTACATGATAGAAATGGGCCGAGGATATCTTTTCAGACAGACAGTTATTAATTACTTAGTTTTTGTTGGATTTTTGAGAAAGTAATGAGTAAATGTTATGAGTAAATAATGAGTAAATGTTACGAGTAAGACCTGTTGTCAAGGGAGTGAAACTCTTTTCTCTTGATTCACTCTGACAATAACTTTTAATCCATCTTGCTGGGTGTATATTTTATCACGAGGAAAAATACTAATACGGTTCTACCAACACATATGTTACTGCTGCATAGCTGTTTGGTCTGTAGCAGAGGTGGTATTCAGCAAGTTCTGACCAATTCTGGAGAACCGGTAGCAGAAATTTTGAGTAGTTTGGAGAACTGGTAAATACCACCTCTGACTGGAGATTTTACAGTATCCTTCCCCTGCCATGCCCACCAAGCCACGTCCACAGAACCGGTAGTAAAAAAAAATTGAATCCCACTACTGGTCTGGATTTACAGTCTCCAGATTGCAAGCTGTTTTAATGCCACTGTGTGCTTCACAATGTTCGTGGCAATAATGCTGATAATTCAAAGTAAGCCATTACTGTACAATTAACAGGATAGTAATAAGAACTACATCCTTCTCTTTTCCATATTTTACTCTCCAGTTTCTATTATATATTTTCTAATACATTTTCAAATATTTTCTGGAAGAATGATTTGTCTTTGAGTCTTAAGAATTGGATCTGTCAAATTCAATTATAGCTGAGAGAATGAACTGGGTGTTGTATGTGCAATTTTTAAATTATTGCAAAGCCTGGATGCATTTTATTTTAGCTCATCTGAGTTCCAAGATAAGCTTATATGAGGCAGATAAATGAGGTAAACTCTTATATAAAATTTCAAGCTGACATCAAAGAGAAATACTACTCTTAAACCAGATTGGTACATTGGCTTGGAATTAAATTTTTTAGTTAAAGAAATAATTGGTACAGCTATTTTTAAATTTTTTTGTAGGAGTGTACAGCTTGCTTTCTTTTGTCTGCATTGGGTATGAGTCACAATATTTGTGTTACCCTGTAAACTACTGAAAGCTAAGTTATTGAAAATGACAGATTTGTATGTAGATTTAGGAAGAAAACAAAGGAAAAATACCTGGATAATATGAATAAGATGTATCTATGTTTTAGTTCATGAATACTTGGTTATTATAAACTATGAACTGTACACTTTTTGTAATATATTACTGTAACAACATAAACCAGACCAGTGCAGAAGAGACAAGAATAACCCCAATACAGTTATTGTTCATTGTCCTCCATGTTCACTCTAACATGTTTCTTCAGCATGAGGAAATAAATTCTAGGACTCTACCCAAGTCCACAATCTGACACTAAAATCAACTTTGTACTGTGTAATACAAGAAATACAGATTTGAAAAATGATCTGTTAAATCCACCTTAAAAATAATAGTAGTAATGTTGTTGAGCCAGTTTTGTTGAACATATTATTCTTGCTTGATGAGTCAGGATTCTTTTGATTAATAAGAAAAGAATACATTTGTATTACTTTGTATGCTTAAACATCATTTTAGGTGCCACTCTTAAGCATTGGCGAGAGCTAAAGATTATTCATTTGTTGATTCTCTGTTTTTTATATCACACAATAATACCTACATAAATTAGTCATAATTTAGCTTACCTACTTGAAAAAAATTAAATGTAATGAGCTCTTCTCCCTCTAGGTATCAAGCATTTTTGTGGTTGTATGTGTACTACAACATGAATCTCTTTGTGATGGGTGAGGATATAGGAAATAAATTACCTAATACAGAGAAACTACAATTGTTGGGAACAAAACTGGATTTGAATGGTATAATGCATGTCAAAAAGGAGAAACTGTATCACCAAAAAGAGGCCAGAGTATCATCAAATATGAAAGTGATAATATGTGGAGATACAGTTTTGACACAATTACTGTAATTTAAACAGAAAGGAGGGACCTGTCAAAGGAGATAATGGCTGGTTCACATTTCTACATTAAGGCATAATCTAATATGCTTGTTTTTAACAGAATACCAGAGTTTGTCTGAGCAGAGTTGTGTGTATTTAGCCACTGAGTGTGGAATTCAGACAGTGTGGTTTATTTAATATATCACAATGTATAACATCTAAGTTTATAAATAACTTCTGTATTTTTAATTAGGTGATTCAGGTCAATATTTGCAATAGTGGTGAATATCAGTAACTCGGGTGTAGGATGAGGGCGAAGCTTGTGAGTTGGTTTCCGAATGTTTCGTTCACAGAGTTTAGGGTTCACAGGACCCCATTACAAGATCCCATCACAAGATACCCACTGGTGACTCACCCCTGACCCACCACAAGTGCAACTACAAAACCCTCACTCGATACACCCACACCCATCACAAGAGCCACCACAAGACCCTGACCTGAGGGGATCCTCACCTGATGTGACCTTCCCATCACAAGACCTACTGAGGACACAAAGCCCTTATAAACAGAAGAACACTGACATCCCCTAAACTCTGCTGAAGATGTTACCTATCCTGGGAATGAAACATTCGAAAATCAACCCACAAGCTCAGAAAATGAACCTTTACCATCACAGGCCGTTGTCTGCTATGCTTCCTTGTGGTATTTAAAATGTATTTGGAATAGACAGTCTTCAAACAGAAAGTAGTCCTTTGTAAAATAGGACATGTGTACACAAACACTCATGCCATCAATATTGCGCTAAGTCTAGTTTCCCTTCTTGTTACATATGTATACTTTGAGATCTGAAACTAAAAGTAAACGGTAGATACTATATCAGTTTTGAGTACAGGTATGTTCAGTCTTTGGTGCTTGTTTGACCCTGCAACATAGAAATCAGAGTAGGTAATATCATATTTGTAGTTAGAAACAATTCTTTCTTGTTCTCTTCCTTTTTAGGTCTATAATTTGAAAATAAATTACTTTTAAGTCAATGATTTGTATAATTACATCATTTCAGCCAGCTACATACTGGAATCAGTACGTAGTACAGTACAGAATCAGATTCTCACTACTGGAACAAAACAGCCTCTGGTATAACTTCTATCCTCTAAGTTTTATTTTTCATGATGAAGAGAATTGCAAATGCAATTCTCCCTGCTCCCTTGTCAGTTAAACAGTGATAAATACTGCCTTTTTGAATTTCAAATATTAGACATTGGACTTCTTTCTGCAGGAAGAGGCTTCACCATACTCTCTGCTTGACATCTGCTTAAACTACCTAACCTCTGACCTTGAGAAGTTTTGTACAGAAAGGCAGGATGGGACGTTATGTTTGCAAGAGCCTGGAATATTTCCACAAGAAGTGGCTGACCGATTGCTGCGGACAATGGCATTCCATGGTAAAATAAACCAGATCTGGTAATTGGGGACCCCATTCAAGCAGAAAATGAGCAATCTTAGTTATTTAAACGAGGGCTTGGATTTCCCTCCATTTGATTATGATCTCCCACTTGATTTGGCCTGGCTATTTTTAGCTGAAGTGATACAAAATTGATGGCATTAAGAAATAAATGGTATTCGGCACCAAGCAAATGGAACAGAATCAGAACATTCTCTTTCATTAACCACTCTAAATTACAGTACAGCATTTGATGGTATTTGAGACATGGGTTTTTTATGTGTGCAATTGGAGAATGGAAGTGATACAATAAAAACCCCTTGAATAGAAGTGCTCTGGCAATAATACCAGCCAGAAGAGGAAAGATTAAGATGGTACTGTAGCTGTCCAATAAAATCAGCTGGTTAAAATCAACTTACAAGACCCCAGTCCAAAAAAATAGCTGGGGATGGGAAGGAGAAAGAGGATGTTGGAAATAAGGAGTGCAACTGATTCCTACTTTCTCCTTTTCAAACTTGATTTTTCCTTGTAATCTGGACCTGAAGTTAAAATTCCCAGAGTTGTAATAGCTGGCTTGTTTTTTCAGTTTTAAAGCAGTGTATGTGATATGTCTGGTACTCTTCCCTCCTTTTAGGACTGCTTAATGATGCAACAGTGGGGATTTTTCGAGGCAATCAGATGCGTTTGAAAAGAGCCTGCATCCGTAAAGCAAAAATTTCCGCGGTAGCTTTTTGGAAAGCATTTTGCCATCACAAGCTGGTGGAGCTTGATGCTACTGGTGTGAACGCAGACATCACAATCACAGATATCATCAGTGGACTTGGCAGCAATAAATGGATTCAGCAAAATCTCCAATGCCTTGTGCTGAACTCATTAACTCTCTCACTGGAAGATCCCTATGAAAGGTGCTTCAGTCAGCTTACTGGCCTTCGTGCTTTGAGCATCACCAATGTTCTTTTTTACAATGAAGATCTCGCTGATGTGGCTTCGCTTCCAAGACTAGAAAGCCTGGATATCTCCAACACCTCAGTCACCGACATAACCGCAATCCTCGCCTGTAAGGATCGCCTCAAATCGCTCACCATGCACCACCTGAAATGCTTGAAAATGACAACCACTCAGATTTTGGATGTAATACGAGAGTTAAAATTCCTGAATCACCTTGATATTTCAGATGATAAGCAGTTCACATCTGATATTGCACTTCGTTTGCTAGAACAGAAAGACATCTTGCCTAATCTAGTATCTTTGGACATCTCGGGGAGGAAGCATGTCACTGATGAAGCTGTGGAAACATTTGTAAAACAGAGGCCCTTAATGCAGTTTGTTGGGCTTCTCGCTACTGATGCTGGCTATTCATTATTTCTCACAGGAGAAGGGAATTTGAAGGTAGGCACCTGTTTGTTGCAGAAGTTATGACAGATCTGAATTATCTAATAAAAGCAATCAAACCTTGGTTACTGATGAATGGGCCAACTCTGATGGTTTGGGTTTAGAGAAGACATCGGAATGTACCAAGATAATGGCAACAATGGATACTTATTGATACTTCAAAAACTGAAGTTTAATAATAAAACTCTAATAATATCCCCTCCAAACTAATAATTGCATGGGGTGCTTTTAAAAAAACTTTTTTTTACAATCGTGAAGTCAAACAACTACATCTACAACATTAGCAGAAGAAAATTCAGTAGTGGCTGTCCAGTGATCCATTACATACATTATAACGATTCTAATAAATTAAACATAGCAAAAAAATTAGAAACAACTGAAAAAGGTGATGCATATAGTACCCATTTTTATTAATTCTAGATCATAGGGATTATAAGGTATTGCTTCCCCTTCTCACTTTTTGAGCATAAGGACTTTTCAAGATAACAGATTCACATTCTTGAATCCAATACTTAATATTCAGAGGAGAAAGTTATTTCCATTTACTTTAGCTTATCTTGATAGAATTAAAAGTCCTTCATTAAATGACAAATTCTATATTTTAAGGATGTATAACCACTGTTTGTGGCTGTGTTACTTAGCAACCCATTTGCAAACAGTAGAAGAATGAATTTTCCAACCGGTGTGTGCTCTTATGACCAAATTTCTATGCCTGACAACAATGCATGTGTTCTGACCAAGGCTTCCAAGACCATAATTATGCACACACTTATTTTAAAAACAAGTCTTGTTTTATTGCAACACTGGGAATTATTTTCATTCCCAGTCAGTAATGGATCTCAAACAGTCCCTCGAGATAAGTACCAACCTTTTTTTCCTGTGAAGCGCTGCCAATAACAGAAGTGTCAAATAAGTTAGAACAAAAATCAACCGAAATACAAAGAGCTTCAAGAATGAATCTTGAACGAACAACTTTGCTTCCTGCAAAGATTTTGTCACCTTTGCCTGTCCTTTATACCTTATGGAAGGAGCAATCACCTCCCAGCCTTACTCCCGAGTCACCCCTTTTGTTTCAGTTGCTCTCACCTTCTAGCTCTGTGCACATGCGCACAGGGAATGGGCTCCCCTGGGTCCTCTGTCTCGCAGCTGCCAGACTCCGAAGGCTCCGGAGGCAGCACCCTATTCCCAGATCGTCCTAGCCTCACCTTTGCATTGGACGCAGGACCCTCATCCAAGTCCTCTCTAGACTCCCAGACTGATTCCCTTTCTTCCCCACTGTTCGATTCCACTGCCATCTGCACAGGTTGCCGGCGAACCACAACAGCATGTGTATAGTACATAATAATGCATGTGTAAAAGAAAAGTTTATTTGAATGAGACAGTGATCTTTGCAGCATTTCTCTGTCTCTTCTCTTCATCAGTATCATGTATTCACTTAGCAACCATTTAGCACAATGAACAGTCCTTCATAACGGAATGTGCTTGCTAAAGACAGGGTGTAGTTTAACATTAGATTTACATCTTTATTATATATTTTTTTCAAAGCCATATTAACTTATGCTATGATTTGAAATTAAAACAAACGTATGTCTGGACAACAACATGTGTCGTGCACATAATGCTAAGATCATTTTTTTTACTAGTTATATGGTCCCAATGAGCCTTTTGCATAGTTTATGATGAAAGAAAAGTAAGGAAAAAGAAAAAGGAACCTGCAATCTAAGGATCCTTAAAGGATGGAGCATGGTGGAACCAATCATTTAGTTTTATAAGTTAATTTAAAAAGAGAATGAAAGCTAGCGTTAAATACATACCCAGTACCAGAAAAGACAAAGGATCTAGATTTTAAGAAACAAAACCTACTTCTTATAATTTAAGAACAAAATTATATTCAGAAAACATTACTTCATGTCTACCAGATTCCACAAAAATGGTTAAAAAGTACAGCCGATTCTTTTTTTTTTTTTTTTTGGTGGAGCGTTATAAAAAAGAAGAAATCGGGTTTTTTTACAACTTTCCATAGCATTGTTTTTAAAAATATAGCATTGCTATAAAACAATTGGAAAAATAGAAAGGACTGCTGTATACATATTATCTTTTCCGAGCAATTAAAAATTTGGACTGTAAAACCTTATTATGGCTTGGAATATCTTTTGCTTAGAGGATATTGGAGTTTCCTAAACATTATCTAGTTTTTTTTAGGGAAGATTCAGAAAAATTGAGTTGCTCCAGAGATAATGTCTCATGATCACCCTTGTATATCACAGCTTGTGAGTGGGTGATCCAAAAACCATGTTTATTTTTTTCTGTGCCTCCATCTGTTACTTGCTTTTTCCTTCAGTGTATACAATAAATCACTTTGCTCGAAAATCCCCAATATTGCAAGAGTGACAATAAGATCACTTTACTTTTTGTGTGGTTAATTTGTTGCTTGGTTGTTGTTCTCGTGCAGAACAATGAGATGTTGGTAGGTGGTGCTGCGTTTCTCTTTGCAAGGAACTGAGAAATCCCTGCCAGCCAAACAATAAAAATTGCTGTGAAACAGCAGTTCTCTTGTGGGAAATTGGTTTGGAGAGGTGATGGGAATTGTATTTAGAGGCAGGCTGTGCACTCGTTCAGTGACTGTTCATGACTGAGTTCTGCTGCTCTAAATGATAACGTAATTCTTTTGGTTTGGCATTTTGCATACATCAAGCTATAATATTATAGGTCACAGTTTATGACTTAGTATTTACACAAAAGAATTGTACAATTCTGGTTACTGAAATAAATCATGTCAAACAATTAACTGTACAAACCAGATAACAATGTTCTCTCCTGTTAGTTCTTTAATATTTTCGATATATTACACTGTACAGGTAGTACTTGACTTACAACAGTTTGTTTAGTCACTGTTCAAAGTTACAACAGCACTGAAAAAAGTGACTTATGACCATTTTTCACATTTACAACCGTAGCAGCATCCGCATGGTCATGGGATCAAGATTCAGATGCTTGGCCATTGACTCGTATTTATGATGGTTGCAGTATCCGGGGGTCATGTGATTACCTTGCGCAACCTTTTGACAAGCAAAGTGAATGGGGAACCATAGTCACTTAACACCCATGTTACTAACTTAAATCCAATGATTCACTTAACAAGTGTGGCAAGAACGATCATAAAATGGGGCAAAACAAATGTCTCGCTTAGCAACATAAATATTGGACTCAATTGTGGTCATAAGCTGAGGACTACCTGTATATGTTTAGTGTCCTAAAAATGTGTATCACTCCTGGTATAAATTTATGTCAAGGAGTTAATATCACTAATACCATTCTATAACGCCCTTACTAGGACCACACCTAGAGTACTGCATCCAGTTTTGGTGGTCACATTATAAAAAAGATGTTGAGACTCTAGACAAAGGTACAGAGAAGAGCAACCAGGATGATTAGCGGACTGGAGACTAAAACATATGAAAAATGGTTGCAGGAACTGGGCATGGCTAGTCTAGTGAAGAGAAGGACCAGGGAAGACCTGATAGCGGTCTTCCAATATTTGAGGGGCTGCCACAGAGAGGAAGGAGTCAGTCTATTTTCCAAAGCTCCTTTAGGCCAGACAAGGAATAATGGGTGGAAACTGAACAAGGAGAGATTTAACCTGGAAATCAGGAGAAACTTTCTGACAATCAGCCAATGGAACAGCTTGCCCTTGGAAGTTGTGGGAGCACCATCACTTGAGACTTTCAAGAGGAGATTGGACTGCCATTTGTCAGAAATGGTGTAGGGTCTCCTGCTTGGGCAAAGGGTTGGACTAGATGACCTATAAGGTCCCTTCCAATTCTGATTATCAGTTATCTGAGTTCTTCCTTGTAGGTCAGTAAGCTTATGTTTCGGTTGCAGTTTTTATTAGTATCAAAGATGAGCAAAGTAAGCTTATATAAAGACACATGGAGACTACTTATGAGTCAAATACAATTAACTAAGGAGAAAAAAGATTTGCACTTGTTTACCATATTTAAATTTCAAACTGGATAGAAGGCAATTACCTATTCAGTATAAACTGCGTATACTGTAATGCCAGTCTTGGTGTTGTTCAATCTTTTAAAAATCTTTTAAAATAATTTATACATGGGTTTCAGCACTTTTACAGTTTTTTCTAAACAATGCTTGTATGGGCTAGGTTAGTACAACAAGCTTTCTTACACCAGATTTGCAAATCACAATTGCTGAATTCACACATGCTAAGCTAATTCCAGACAAATGCAATGTGTGAACCATGTCATGAGATCATTCCTAAATGTAGCAGATAGGCCAACTCTGCACATCTATTCATAAATAAACTCCAAAGTCTAAGTAAGACTTTTGATGTACATACACGACTGTAATTGTATGTAGATCTGTTTCTATATGTATATATAAAGACACACATATACATGAATGTATATTCTTTCTTGAAATATGTATAGACCACTACTTAGAAAAGCAATTTATTATAGAATTAAAGCATCAGTTGAACTTTTAAAACTCTGAAACAGGTTAATGTTGAAATTGCTTGATCTGATCCAAAATACTAATTATTTTGGGATATTCAGTGACTCTGTAGTTTTGAATCTGCATTTGTAATGTACTCGCGTACCAGAGTTATCTACCGGTTTAGAATTTGTAGCATGTTGGAAAGCAGACTTGCCTATACACTGTTTGTCTAGTTTATAGATAGTGTCATCAATTTGCCTCATTAAGTATGATGATGAAGATGAAACTAGCATGGAAAAATAAATAAAGAGAAAATAAACATAAAAATAGTATAAACTCTGAATATTGCTTGAAAAAAATTTGATTGTAGTTGAAAATAGCTCAAAGTTTATTTATGAACAATATTAGGGGAGCATATCTAAAAAACCTAATATATTTTGGGGAAATTCTGTCAGCTTGGCTCAGTTGTGTTTTAAGCACTAAAACCAACCTTTTATGGTATGATCCCATGTGCTTTAAAAATCTCAGTTCAGCATATATAGGCTGATCTCCAAGCCCATTTATATATAAAAATAACTCAGAAAAAGTAAATTAAATCTATAGAATTTTTCAGCAGGGTACATAACTTCCAAACTTTTGTGGTGAAATAAAAATAGATAATTTGAACATATTTCTGTTACCTGTATTTTTTTCCCCTAATTGCAAACTGATATGTTGTGTGTTTTGTATTTTGAAGGTTTCTGGAGAAGCAAATGAAACTCAGATTTCAGAAGCTCTGCGGCGTTACAGCGAGCGGGCATTTTTTGTGAGGGAGGCACTGTTTCATCTCTTTAGCCTTACGCACTTTATGGAAAATACCAAACCAGAAATTCTGAAGGTAAAATTATTTAAACTGATGGGACAGCTCTCTAATGGAAACACAAAATATGATGGACTTTAGGAAAGCAGAGATCATGGAAGACTGTGTGCCGTGACAGTTTTGGAGCAGTGAGAGAAAAGTGAAAAGCATTTTAGCAACAGTTTAGAAGCTGTGGTTGTCATGTTTACATAAGTTATGCTAAATTTAACATAGAAGCAGCAGAAGGCATTACGCACATTCACAAAACAGTGTAGAGCGCATATCTGTATTTCTGGAGTAGGAATCTTATTCATTCAGTAATTGTCAAATGAAATCATATCCAATTAAATTGACAAGCTTTCCATTTTGTGAAGTGGCCAAAATGGTGAATAGAATTAGGGCCTGTCATTATGAGTTGGTACAGCACAGCAGCTAAATAGCCAGCTGAGAAGTGAATGTTTTTTCTGTAGGCATGAAAGGAAAATGTAGGGGAAAGAGCTTATCTTTCAAAAAATAGGAGTGAGCGCTGCTCGGTCTTCTGATCTCTTCTCCAGTGGTTCAGTTTAATAGCTTAAAAAATCAATAAAATCAACATAGTTCATGTTATTTATATCGTAAAATACACTATATAGCAGTATGCGCAGCTTCAGAGGGGTTTTGGTTTTTTGCACAAATTTATGTGAGACTGTTCAAAGTTGCATTTCATAAGTTTGCCCCAGGCCAGAGAACCAGTTCCCTTTTTCTGCCAACTTTATTCAACATTAAAATAGAAGAAAACAAAATGGAGGAGAGCAAAGGGCCAGGCCTCTAGTCAGGAAAAGAAAAAGTTGGTTAGTTCCCTGCCTGCAAATGATCAAGGTAGGTCTGTGAATTGGAGTGTAAGATCCCTGCAAGCTAGTTTAAAGAACTTTAGAAATGCTAAACTAATTCTGCTTTGGATATGGTAGCCTTTTTCATTGTAGATGATAAGCCAGTTCACAATTTTCTCTCTTGATCGTTCATTCCAGCTTGTAGTTGTTGGCATGAGAAATCATCCTCTGAATTTGCCTGTGCAATTAGCAGCAAGTGCCTGTGTGTTTAACCTGACAAAACAAGATTTAGCTGCAGGCATGCCGGTTAGGCTCCTAGCAGATGTTACCCACTTACTCCTTAAAGCCATGGAGCATTTCCCCAATCACCAACAAGTAAGCCTTTCCATTTTTTTTTTAAATATATTAGACATAGCATTTCAAATGCAAAATCACTGTGCTGATTTTTTTTTTAAATCCTGTGAGAAGAATTTTTAGAATGGGTGCACCAAATGCTTCATATATACTGCTGATTTTGAAGAGAGTGAGAGAGAGAGAGAGAGGTGTTAAAATGGCATTAAGCATTTTTAAAATGCTTAAATTTTAAAACAGGAATGAATGTGATTGTCTTTTTTAAAAAGTTGAGCTAAGCAGCTTCAGTGTCATATGTTATGAAAATAGTCAATATTGACTGATGGAAACAATAGAGAAGAATGTTGATAGCTCAGGATTGAAATGAAGGGTCCTTGGTGCTCTCTGGGCTTGGCTGGTTTCTTGAAGACGTTTCATTACCCAAACTAGGTAACTTCATGAGTGATGATTACCTAGTTTGTGTAATGAACCGTCTGCAAGAAAATTACCAAGCTCAGAGAGCAGCAAGGACCCCCTCATGACTGATGGATTTTCCATTCTACTATTGACATTGCATGTATCATAAAACAGAATAATTTAAAAAATTAGCATTCAATGGAGATTATGCTAAATATTGTGAAGTTTGCACCATACCAGAAGCAGACAACTTTTTGATGATTTGGAATCTCACTTCACATTTTTTAGAGAGGAGGGTTCAGGACTCTAAATATAGGGAAGGCTTTAATTTCCCAACAGGTTTTTAATAGGAAGATGGTTTTTTTTTAAAACTCTGTTTTAACTTACATAGGGCTACCATTAGTTTTCATTTATGTCCTGTCCCAAAATGACTAGAGGCTGACCTGCCAATTATTGATAATTCTGGCATTGAAGGCTTTAAGAGAACCTTGAAGTAGAACTTCTACCTACATCTTGTACATTCTTTTCTGTTGTAATGCTTAACTATCCCCTGTTCCTCTGGATTCACATATTCTCTCTTTATTCTTCATCATGGAACATTAATAAGTCAGAAACTTCTCTTTCGTTTTAACCACAAAGTTAACGTTCATCCAAACCCTAAACTTTGGACAATCCCTATGCACTGTATGGTTTATAGAAATAAAAGAGCTATTAAGGTATCATTTGAACCACCCTTTGTCCAGAATCGTTGGCAAGTTGTAGGCAATAAAAATTAGACATTAGGATTCTCAAGATCATTCTTATGGTAATTACTTAGAAGAAACTGCCCTAGCTGCAGGTAGATTATGTTTAGTGTATCTTATTTAAAGAACCTAGACTGGTCTCATTTTTTAAACTTTAAAATAAATTCAGTTTACCCTGTAAAAGAAACTTCTAACAGTCTCTTTTCCTTCTGTTGAGTATATTTTAATGCTTTGTTTCTTGTTACACACTTTTACCCTATAACTTATTTGTACATAACACAATATGTTGCTACAGATAGATATTTATAAACATCTTCAGTGCTAGTGTAGAAAATACAAATAAATACAAATATTTATGAATACATATGCAGATTTTTATCATTTTTTGCTCAATTTTATTTCAAAATAACGATGTTCATAAATGATAACTCATTAGAGGAAATGACAACTTATCAATATGTTACAAGATTCATTTGGGAGAAATAAAATCCTATCCTGGATATAAAATAGTTTTGTTTTCTACCTTACAGCTGCAAAAGAACTGTCTTTTATCATTGTGCAGTGATAGGATACTTCAGGATGTTCCATTTAACAGGTTTGTTTTTATTTTTCAAATTGTGAAGACAAGGGAAAGGAATTTTAAGATTGCTGTCTAAATGCAGTTGATCATTCTTTCTCATTATTGAATAAGTTTAAATGTCCTTATTCATAGCTAATGGATAGAAGGTTTTTCTGTCTATCTGTCTGTGTCTGTCTATCCATCCATCGACCCACCCACCCAATTACTTCTCTACCTACCTAAAATGCCAACATTTTTCTAAGCATATATTAGGACAGAGGTTAGTAATTTATTTATCATTTTTAAATGGTGCAAATTCAAGCAATATGCTGATGAAGTCCTAATACCAGGTAAATAAACAATATGATAATTTGCAAAGGAACCTATGAACATTGGTAAAAAAAGACTTGGAAACCAGAAAGTGCTGCATATGTTCTCCTAACAGACATTGAATAATCTCTTGGCTGTGCTTCGGTGACTGTAGTTTGCTATTGCTTGGACCTAATACAACCTCTTTCATAAATTATGCTCTGAGTACGTGCATGAGTGCATGTTGTATTGCAGGTTAGAAAAAGTTCATCCTGGAACCAGCCAGTGGTGAATTGGCATCCATAGCAGTCACTGCCCAGTACTAAAATCTAGATCTTGAAAATAAAAAATGGACAGACAGAAAGACATAGTACTGGCCCAAAGTGGCCGATCTTTCTTAAACCTTGTCAAGAATTAGAAATTGTTTTGCTCTGTATAAGGAGCTAATGCCACCTGGAGGTTTTATTATAGTTCTGTTATACATTGCTGTATGAATGCATTGTTATACATTCACCCTTTGAGCTGAAATGTGGTAGCTGGAGTTTTTATTTGCCCATTCTCAAGATTTTTTTAATTTCCTACCTGTGTTTTTCCCCCAGGTTTGAAGCAGCTAAACTTGTCATGCAATGGCTATGTAATCATGAAGATCAAAACATGCAGAGGATGGCAGTGGCTATTATTTCCATTCTTGCTGCAAAGGTATGAGATTTTGGTGCTTGGCTATTTTAGCCTTAATTACCAAGCCTTACTGACAGTGATCTGACATTTCTCTGTGTTTGCTTTCTCTGTTTGTTTGTTTATTTGTTACTTAAAGCTTTCAACAGAACAAACAGCTCAGCTTGGGGCAGAGCTCTTCATTGTCAGGGTAAGCAATTAGAACTTGAAATGACTGAAATGCTAAAATTAACTGAGTTGACATAATAGAAGAATGTGGTTTATTTGATTTGGGATGGGATGTGGCAAGAACTGTTACACATTCTTTATACAGCTTATAAATTCTATAAATAAATAAACCCAGCCACTGTGCCTTTGAAATCGTGTTTTGCCTCAATAATGTGTGAACTCAGACTTTCTCTGTCAGTGTTAATGCTTAATGTTAGTGGAAATGCTTAATGTTCCCCTTCTTGAAGGGTTTTTTTTACAATCTGATTATTTGGGCATGCACAATTATTGTGCCCCCTTTCCCCCAAATATCGAAGCATTAATGTGCTTTGAAGCATTACTGCTTTGTATTCGAAGCATTACTGCTTTGAAGCATTACTGCTTCAAATTCAAGAGAGGAAAGAAATTGATTTTATTTTATTTGTTTTTTGATCAGATGCTCTTACACAGCCATCCTAAAGTGCATCACAAGTGTATATCACTTGTGTACTTCACATACAAAGCATTTAATGATGTTTCAAAAAAAAATTAAACTCACTATGATAACAGAATGGATAAAAAGTGGTTCTTAGCAAGTTAGTAATGGCCCTTTTGTTGGAGATCTTTATTTTATTCATTTTAAATAAATAATCAAAGCTCTCTGGGCAATTTGCAATAAAAGATACTTTAGCAATGTTCCTCGTTCGTACTATATGTGTATGCAACACACCTTGTCTAAGTATAAAATTGAGAATGATTTAAAAGAAAATATATGCTTGAGAAAACAGTTGTAATTCTTAATTTTTTTCACTTTCTTCCCCATCATTTGCTTTTTGAACCACATAACCTGGCCAATTTGATATCCTGCACAGGACTCATTTGAATTTGTCGTCTTATAAATTTAATACACAAATAAATAAAAACTGGAGAGTTTTTCTTCTCCATATCTTTTAGTCCAGTGTTTTGCTGACATCATCCTTCAAGCATACTTGCTGGACTTTGATACTAGCAGAAAGTCTGAGTGGAAGAAAAGTGACATTGGGAGAAATCTTATGGCAATATATAATGTATATAGAAGAGAAATTAGCACCACCCCTGCACCTTTACTTGAAAAACGAAGAGAAAGCAACCTTCCTTTCTTTTTTACGCCAGCATTTTTCAAACCTGACTCACAGAATTCCCCAGCCAGCATGGGTTAAAGTCCACGTGATTTAAATTTGCCAAGTTTTAAAAACACTATTTTTAGGCTATGACAGGAGTGGGTTTAAGGAAATGTTCTCATTGTGACTCTTATACCATTAAATGTCTGAGATATTAAAAGAGTGATTTAAACAATATCAATTGCTTTATTCCTTTTACCCCACAGCAACTTCTTCAAATTGTGAAGCAAAAAACAAATCAGAACGTAGTGGACACTACACTTAAATTTACGCTGAGTGCACTTTGGAATCTCACTGATGAGTCTCCAACCACGTGTCGGCACTTTATTGAAAATCAAGGGCTGGAACTCTTCATGAAAGTTTTGGAGGTGGGAACTGAAAGATATAGGTCAACATATGTGTAGCTATTATTGTATCTGCTTACTCCAGTTTCCTCATGGAGATAATGAACTTTGTAATTTTGAAGTACTTGTTCTTGGGATAGGCTCCTTATTTTCACAACCAGCAGTCCTCAAACCAATTACAGGTAGTCCTTACATATGATCACAATTTAGCCCAAAATTTCTGTTGCTAAGAGAGATAGTTGTTAAGTGAATTTTGTCCCGTTTTACAACCTTTCTTGGCACAATTGTTAAGTGAATCATTACAGTTGTTGAATTAGTAACAGGGTTGTTGAACAAATCTGGCTTCCCCATTGACTTTGCTTCTCAGAAGGTTGCAAAAGGTAATCAGAACATGCAATCGCCATAAATATGATTAAGTTGCCATGCATCTGAATTTTGATCATGTGACCATGGGATGCTGCAATGGTCATAAGAGTGAAAAATGGTCAGTCACTTTTTCAGTGCTGTTGTAACTTTGAAAGGTCACTAAATGAATTGCTGAAAGTCGAGGATTACCTGTAACTAAGATTGTCCATAGAAACCTTGTCTCTTCTCTCGTCTCAACTCACAAAACCATGTGATCTGCCTCTTGTTGAAAGAAATAAAAAGTAGTTTTGTATACTTCCTCTGACTCAATCCTCCTGCTTTGGATAGCAGTGTGAAAGTTGATCCTATATTGCCAAAATAATTATTTAATTTTGTAGACTTTTCTGAGATGTCTCAATGTAATCTGCTTGTTATCCAATATAAGTAAATTAGTATCACTTACTAATGGTTGTCTATTGTCTTAATTTACAGTCTTTTCCTTCAGAGTCTTCTATCCAACAGAAAGTTCTTGGCCTTTTGGTAAGATGAAAAGAATATTATTTTTTTAACCTGAATGTAGGCAATGTTTGTTTTCCCTATTATCTTCTTTCCTGCTCCCTCTAATATTTTTCACTATTGTACTTGGAATACATTATCTTTAATTCCATTCTTTTATCAATGGGTCCAATCAGACCAATCATGTTTCTTCACAATCTCTATTTGTTTCAGCTTAAGGGTTAGCATTAGACCACTACTCTGTTGACTCAATCAATAGATTAATCTAGACTAACATCCTATTTCCAGCAGTATCAGGGCAGCTTTGAGACTAGTCTTCTCCAACCCATTGTCCTCAAAATGCAATAGACTGGAATTTGATTGGCATGTCCAATCTAAATGACTCATATGTTGAGAAAACTATTCTACAAAGTAGGGCAGAAAGTCAAAAGCCATCTCCGCAGCAGTAGTTTTTCAGAAACACCTGGAAAAGCAGCTTAATTAGTTAGGACCATTTGTACTAAAATTTCTTCCTCTCTCTCTTTTTTATTTAGAACAATATTGCAGAAGTTAAAGAACTCCATTCTGAGCTAATGTGGGAAGACTTCATAGA
Organism: Laticauda colubrina; assembly: GCA_015471245.1. Lineage (NCBI taxonomy): Eukaryota > Metazoa > Chordata > Lepidosauria > Squamata > Elapidae > Laticauda > Laticauda colubrina. The sequence goes on along the minus strand of BLBF01000020.1, from coordinate 40,368,036 downwards.
CCACATCAGCAAGCTGTTGCACAGTGTTGAGGTGGAAGTCAGTTACTTTGCAGCTGGGATTATTGCTCACTTAATATCCCGAGGAGAACAAGCTTGGACATTAAGTCGAAACCAGAGAGCCTCACTCCTTGATGAACTGGTATAAACGTTACTGAAAAATATCCTCCTTTTCTCTGAGTTACTTTGTAAACCTTTACAATAACATCTCTTTCTTCGTTTTACAGCATTCTGCCATTCTGAATTGGCCTACACCAGAATGTGAAATGGTGGCATACAGGTAACTATGGGTTTGACATAAGCTGTTCAAAAAATATTAATACAAGTTAATATTGACAGCTCGTTTGTTTCATATATAAGACTACTTTTTCCAGAAGTATGTATAGTTGCCAGTCATGACAAAATCACATTTCTGATTTTCCAAGATATAATTGAAAAATATTTTAGGCGGTAATCCTGTATATTTATTAATGAGTAAATCCACTGAATTCAGGGGGATATTCTTAGTATACATGCATTGGCTTGCTTTCTTAGTCTGCCATATTCTAACATGCTCAGTGGACTTAACATTGATATATTCTCCATTTTGAATCTACTGAAGCAAACAGTACTGTTGCTAGGAGAGAAAACTGAATCAATTAAAAATGATCCAAAAGATGTATTTTTATCCATGTTTAGAATTAGTCTGTTGACTCCAGTGCTAAAACAGGTTGAAGCTTTCAGATGGGCAGAATTGCTATGAATAAGTAAGTAGTTATTTCCCATGTTCTGAGTCCCATTTCTGGGTGTTGTGCTTCTTTCGTTTCATTATCACTTTTTATCCAAACCTCTCCCAATTATGAATAATTTAGATAACTTTTACCTTCTTTCCACAAATTCTAGCAGACAGAAAACCTGTAGGGCTTGCCGAGGGTCATGGTTTCCTGGTAGGAATTGCTTCTGATTCTACTAAGGAAGAGCTATAATGTCATTATTCATCCTTTTATACTGGGGTTTCAGCTGTATCCTACAAGCTCTAGGAAGAAAGCAATGACAAATCACTTCTGAAAATGATGCAACAGAGCAGCATGGACTTGACTATGTAGTATTCTGAAATCAAGAGTGACTTGAAAAGACCAAAATGTGTGTGTGTGTGTGTGTGTGTGTAAATGCTATACTCACAACCAAAATCTCAAAATGATGGACCTTTCCTTTTTATCTTCATGAATAGGTCATTCAACCCCTTTTTCCCCTTGCTTAGTTGCTTCATGACTCCTGGGGTGCAGCTCTGGGCTGTATGGGCTATGCAGCATGTTTGCAGCAAAAACCGTATGTATTGACCAAAAAAAAAGCTCCTTTATATTAAGCCATTTTTTCAATGTGAGAGTAATTAGTAGGCACCAGATAATTCTGTGATAACTAGAAACACAGATTTGAAATAATTTTGGGGGAAATGAGGAATGGAAACCATCTTGGCAATTCTGTCACAGTTAAAAGGCAAGCTATGTGAGTAGGTAAATTGTAAATGTTTTCAATTTTAGCAGCCAATGATGATGCAGTGGGTGGCATTTTGAAGTTGGAACAGATTGAGCTTGGTCTTTGTTCAACTGTTAAGTCACAGTATATGTCTAACAAATGTAACAAGATATTTGTTATCCTCTTCCTCTTACTTAATTGAAGTGCTTTCCATCCATTTTTGAGTAAACAGAAAGCACTATCAATATAAAATTTGCCTGCCCTCAATGTCAATCTCTATCCTGTCTCCATTGCCTTTTTTTGATGCCTTTCTACATGGTGCTGCTATGATGAATGTGCAACGCATGATAGGTAAAATAATTGGCTGAGCCTTCTGGCTTTGCTCTTTGCTGGATTTATTCCTTCAATATCCTTTTAAGCAGGGGTGTCAAACTCAAGGCCCATGGGCCAGATCTGTCCCATGGGTGCTTAAATCTGGCCCATAGGGCCAGCCTGGAAATAGCAAAGGACCAGCCCATGGTGCCTCTGGCAGCCAAAACGGGATGCAGGGGGAGTGCCCCCATGCCCCATTTCCAGCCTGGATGGCCTCCTGTAGCACTCTGCCAGCCAAAATGGGGCATGGACTGCAGCAGTGCTGCAGTAGGCATCCAATCCCATCTCCCCCCATCTGCCCAGCCCAAGGAGAACTACAGTGTTGATCCGGCCCTCGAAGAAATCCAGTTTGACACCCCTGATTTAAAGTATTGGGTGAAGAAGTACTTATGTGTACATACCATGTAATCTTATGTCCATCATTTCTTCAAGCAAATAGTATAGCAGAGAACTAAGGATGCCTTGTGACAATTACATCTCACAAAGTAATTTTGCTAAATCCATAGGCGGCTTAACCAGAATTTAAATATGTAAAAGTTATATGTGAAACTGGTTGGAAACAGACAGTGAAATTCTACACTCTTTATTTTATTGAATCTTTCTTTTTTTTTGTCATTTCAGCTGCCAGGTACTGCAATATGTTAATTGAAGAAGGTGGATTGCATCACTTGTTTAACATCAAGGAGAACAACCAGACTGATGCAGATGTTCAGCGAATTGCTGTCTCTATCTTAGATAGCTTAGAAAAACATATTTTGCGACATGGGCGGCCACCTCCTTATTAAAAAAAACAAATTGAAGTTAAGCCAAATTGAATGAAAATGTGTAATGGGGAATTGGTGTGCAAATTATCCTCTCATCATCCCTTACTGAAATGTTCCTGGTTGGAATAATGTTGATAAAAGTGATTGCATTAAGTTTTTGTCAGCTGATACGGAAGCAGGGCTAGTACATGTTATTTTTTACAGCCTTCGGCATTAAGGGTTTATCAAAATGATCTGGAAAAAAATCCTAACTGGTAATATCTACTGGTATGGCATCTGGTTGTAGAAAAGTAGAAATTGTGCCATTCAAATGCACATTTGAAATTAAAGCTGTAGACCGTGTGAGTTCATCAGAAAATTGTTTCTGCTTGCTTCATCCCTTCAAAATAGTTGTATAGAACTATCCACTGATTCAGTATCTGAAAAAAAAAAACTGTTTGTGCTTGTAATGTCAGCACAATACAGCTCAAAACATGTCATATATTCACACATTAGAACCCAACAGGTTATGAGTAAGATGACCAGGGATGTTTGTTCTTCTGTGGATCCTTTAAACTCATGGATTCTTCAGTTTCTACTAATATTTCATATAAGCTCTTTAGCAGAAACATATGTTTCAAACCATGAAGTGTTTTTTTTGTTCTGTAATATACTTTGATGAAAATATCCATGGAGGAAGAAATGTAAGAATGGAAAAATTGAATCATAATTACAAAAAAGTAAGAATATATTATGTTACTACACTTGTAACTAAGTGTAACTTTGAAAAAAAGAGTAAAGAAAACTAAAATTTTCTACCAAAAGAACTGCCGGGGAAATTTGCTTAATTTATGGGATTGTACATCTAATCACCTTATTTATGACAGACTGTTAATAGCTTTGTTCTTTCTCATAAATTTCTTGTCAGTATTTGTGCTGTGAGCTTTATGTGGAAGGCAATGCCATACAAAATCTCACCCAACATTTTATGTAAAGTCTGGTGTAAATTACATTCTTGTGTGGTATATTAAATTTTTTTACATAAAACATTCCATGATTAAAAATTTAATAATGCATATGTGTTGATGCTTAATGGAATAAGATGAAAATAGCAATACAAAGTCCACTCTAAAACAGATGTCAACAATCCATGGTTTGGCTAAGGCTTACTTCCAAAGAAGTGCACTATAATGTGCTTCACCTAGTCGAGGTGTGAGGAAGCTGCATAATGGCTGACGCGATATCATAGTGGGAGCTAATCTGGTTACGAGAAATGACAATAGTTTCTATCTCTGATAAATTAATTATGTGATTTTATGTATATGATTTTCAGAAAACATTTTAAACTCAGTGAAAGATCTTAGAACATTTGCATAAAATTATATCTTAAGGCTACAGTCTTGAATTTCAATTATTTGGGAGAAAGCGCCTCAGAATAAAAGAAATGTAACTCCTGAGATAGGTTTATGTGTGAATTATGGCTCCTATCCTGATTTTTTTTTATAAATGACATAAAACCCCAAAAGAATGCTTGCTTCCCAACAAGTGTTTAATCTTATAATTTGCCCTGCCTCAAATGTGGATCCAGATGATCCTTCCATTCATAAACCACCTGTGTATCCCATATTTCTGGGATAAAAAAACTCTTTAAAAGGAAAAAAAAGCCTAGCTACATAATATATCAATTTATTAAATCTCATTTCTTTCATTCTGATTTTAATCTCGAATATGGTATGCAATACTCTATCTTTACTAGCTATATTTCTAAAAACCCATGTGACTGAATGAATCCCAGGAATAATTAAGCTGTATTTTTGTACTATTCTTACACAATTATGATCTGGCTCCAAGAATTTGGATAGAATGGGCACAAGATTTTGAAAGAGTTCTTAGGGAGTTGTCTTCTGAAATTCAAACTGGGTATGGTAATTTAATTTTTATCATCGATCTTCAAAATGATATTCATAGACTCATTGAAGAGAAATAAAAATGGCTAAGTAGAGCCATTTTAATTAGAATTTTAAAAAGCAAGTGGTATAATGGCAATGTCTGCCTCTACTGGTCGTCTTCTGTGCTCCAACATGTTTATTGATTGTTTTTTTAAAATTCTTATTTATTCCCTTTGGTGAATTCAAGCTATATCTGAACTTGAAAGAATGTCAAAAGTCTACCTTATCCAAATGCAACATCAAATTCCTGATTTAGGCCATAAATCTAAACTCAATTGCATGAAATAAAAGTTCAGCAACAGAGTGGTCAATGTCTGGAATATATTGCCTGACTTGATGGTCTCTTCCCCAAACCCCAAAAACTTCAACCTGTCGACTGTTGACCTCACCCCATTTCTAAGAGGTCTGTAAGGGGTGTGCATAAGCGCAGCTACCGTCCCTGTCCTAATGTTTCCTTTTTATTTGTTTACATTTCGTGAATTAATAATCTTGTTTATACTTATATGTTATCTAAATGCATGCTTGACTAAATAAATAATATAAAAATAATAAATAGGTATGATAAAATACAACAGGACTCCAAAATTGGCATGTTCAGGAATGTGCTAAAAAGAAACTGAAGTGATAATAAAGCCTCATTTCAATTTTACTGAATTTTACATTGGCCATCACAGAAGTTTGGATTAAGCAACACAGCTTCGTCACCTCAATCCGTGTAAATGAAGCCATTATGCTTTCTTACTGAGAGTGCATATATTCCTGGCACTCTGGCTGCATCGACACAAAACACCGAACCACAAACTTGCCAGCCATCTCTTAACACAGGGATCCCCCAAACTTGGCAACTTTGAAGACTTGTGGACTTCAACTCCCAGAATTCCCCAGCCAGCATAGCAACTGTTTATGCAGCATGAAGCTGCCAAATTTGGAGGCCTCTGTCTTAAGGTAATGTGAGACTCTGGCCTGGTGGGTACTTCAAGTTTCAGGGAGTTGTGCACACCTGGGAAACTAGTTTTACTCAAACTAGTAGAACCTCTTGTTCTGGTTTAGTTTCCCTCCTGGTGATGTTTGGACGTGTCCGTTTACTTGATAATATGGACGTCTGTTGGCATTGCCTGCCTCCAGGATGTTTTTCAACTCCCTTGAAGCTTGGAACTTCCTTAGTGGTTCCCCCCTATAATCTGGATTAATTTTTGAATACTTCACATCAGGCGTCTCCAAATTTATGCTATGCTGGCTGGAGAATTCTGGGAGTTGAAGTCCACAAGTCTTTAAAGTTGCAGAATTTGGAGACTCCTGCCATTCAGTTTTCTTGCCTTTATTCGGCCGTGTTTAGCCTTCTTCTTCTTCTACCCTACATTGCAATATCCTTGGTATTTCTGATAAGCTCTCATCTACGTTTTAACGAGGTCAAAAGCTCCGCTTGTTTTCCTGCATCCAGACACGTGCAAAACAACAACAACAACAACTATTAAAATCGTCCCTGCATCTTAAAGAAAAGAAAAAGAAAAAAAAACCGCACGAAGTAATTCTCACCGAGAAAGATGATCTCTTTCCAATCGGCCTAAACCCATGCATTAGAAGATACAACACAAACAGCGAATGTTTTGTTTGCGCACTGCACCAGAGGTCTCCAAATTTGGCAACCTGAAAGACTTGTGGACTTCAACTCCCGCAATTTTAGGAGTCGGCGTCCCCAAGTCTTCAAAGTTGCCAAGTTTGGGAACCGCCGCACGACAGCCTTCAACGAAACGCACGGCAGCCTGTCCGGCTTTTCTGCGAGAGCCCAACCCGTCCAACTCCGTCGCTCGACACTCGACTCCGCTTCCCTGGTCAGCGAGACGTCCTTCCCCTCCGTCACCGAAGGAGGCGGCCGCGCCCTCGTCCCTTTGCTCTCGTTTCCACTCAGGCCGCTTCCGGTTGTGGGGTTGGTTTGTGTGTGTGTGTGTGTTTTTTTTCCCCTCCGCTTTCCGGTTTGGGGTCGAGGGGGGAGAGTGGATGCCGGCTTTTCGCGATGGTTCGCTTCCTGCAGGTCCGCCAACGAGCCCCTCTCCCCGTTTGTGGAAACTGTCCGGCTGTGCAGGTGAGCGGGAGCGGCAGGCGGCTTGAAAAGCCCGACCGGGAAGCGAGAGAGGAGGGAGGGACGGACGGGGGAGGAGAAGGGAGCGTGATTCGGGAAAAGCCAGGGAAGCCAAAGAAGGGCGGCTGGGGAGGGAGGGAGGGGGGGAGGGACGAAGCTGCTCCGAGGACCGAAACCTCCCCTCCTGGGCGGAGGGTGAGGACGGGTGGCAGGACGGGTCCGGCGATCAGGATTTTGAGTTTTGCTTTTTAGAATTTCCTGAATTTCCGAGAAGCGTTTTAGGACAAACTGTCCCAAAGGTGCTTTCCGCCCCACCCCACCCCCTTTTCTAGTTTTTCTTTGAGGACGTTTCGCTTCTCATCCAGGAAGCTTCTTCAGCTCTGACTTCTTGGATGAGAAGCGAAACGTCTTCAGAGAAAAGAAACAAAAACAAAACAGAAACTCCAGTGGCCTCTTGACAAAAAAAAAAGCATCTTCCGGGCATTAGGCAGCTGCAAACTCTGCTCTTTCTTATCTGACTCTTCTCTACGGACCATTTCTTCGCCCCCTTTCTCACATGCCATTTACAGAATGTGGAGCTGAAAATAAGGTTTAACGCGTCAGATTAGAAGGATTTATATTCCTTGCAGACAGCAAGACAATTCATGCCTTCTGTTCCCCACCAATCCAGTCAGAGCTGAAGAAGCTTCTTGGATGAGAAGCAAAACATCTTCAGAGAAAAAAAACGGAAAGTCCAGCCAGTGGCCTCTTTAAAAAAACAAAAAAATACCTTTGGGACAATCTTGACCTGAGTGACTGAGAATCTCCCTAAATGGTCTTAGGACAGAATTCCCCAACCTTTCTGGGTTGGCGGCCCAGAGCTACAGGGGGATGGTTTTGTGGTCGTAGGGCAGGCGAGCATCGCGTGAGTGGGGCCTGGTTGCAAATAGGCCGTGGCTCCACAGATTGGACATGCCTATTTTAGGAGGTTTCCTTGCTCACCCATGTTTTCCTGTGGCATTACGGCAATGTAAGGCTTGAGTCATACAGCATGTCTAATGTGTAATTTCCAGGTTTTAAGGTAAAGAAGCTACCAGGGAGCAATCATAAAAAACTTTTGCTTTTGCTTCCTGTTTTTTGGCTTAAGGCCTATATCAATAGCTGGTGACTACCACTGTATGAATAATAATTTATTCAACTTGTATGCTGCCAGTTACTGAACAATTCTGGGTAGCTTGCAATAGTAAAACAAAGGTAGTCCTCCACTTAACAACCACAATTGAGCCCAAAATTTATGTTGCTGAGTGAGTCATTTGTTAAGTGAGTTTTGCCCCCATTTTACAAACTTTCTTGCCACGGTTGTTAAGTGAATCACTACAATTGATAAGTTAGCAACCCGGTTGTTAAGTGAATCTGGTTTCCCCATTGACTTTGCTTGTCAAAAGGTTGCAAAAGGGGATCACATGACGCTGGGCCACAGCAATGATCATAAATATGAACCAGTTGCCAAGCATCTGAATTTTGATCACGTGACTATGGGGATGCTGCAAAGGCCATAACTTTGAAAAAAGGTCCCAGATCACTTTTTTCAGTGTCGTTGTAACTTTGAATGGTCACTAAATGAACTCATGTAAGCTGAGGATTATCTGTACAATAAAATCAATATAACATCAAGATAAAAGATGTCAAGCTTGAGGAAGCAAGAGCCTCTGCCTTGCTAAAAGCCTGGGTGAAGAACCAGATCTTCAAATCCAGGTGATTTTAAGGGCAGGCCCACATACAGACTATTGCAGTAGTCAAGTCACAAGGTGACTAGGACCTCTTGTTGTAGGAAAAGGCATAACTGAGGCACAAAACAAAGTTTGGCAAAGGCTCTTATGCAGGATTGTGACTCCAAGAAGAGTCCCAGGTTGCATAGCAACCTTGAAGAGGGAAGGTTAAAGAATATCTGCAGATCTGGGCAATTCAAACAGCCACAGCCACTCAATTCTTGATAGGACTGAGTGGTCTAAAATGTTGCTTATGAATGGGAATCAGTGAATTCCATTTCTTTAAATATAAATAATGTTTATGGTGGTGATAAGAGCATTTTACAGAGTTTAGGTTTTGGCAATACAAATTCAATGAAACTAATCCTTTTGGGGCTTGACAAGAGATTCAGTCAAATCCTCTGTTGAGAATTTAAAAGTTCTGCCTGAAAAATGTGGAGAAAAGGCAATGAATTAACACATAATTTTGTCGCTCAAAACACAGCTCTTCCAGATGGTATTTGAGTCATGATACTATACTGATTTGGTTAGTACTTTGGTACAGTTAATTTAATTTTATTAAATTTACACTAGCTTGGGAGCCTTTTAAACTCGCAGAATATTTTTGAGATTCTACTAATATTTCATATAAGCTCTTTCTTATAGCAGAAATATCTGAGTTTCAAACCATAAATGGGCAACTTACAAATATAATGAATAAATGGACAAATAAACTGAATCAAGAGACACAGTCAGTTATACTGATATAAATATAAACAAATTACAAGCAGTTCTTGCTTGCCAATGGAAATTGGGACAGGAAATTTTGTCATAAAATGATGCAGTCATAAAGTGTGATGTCACATGATTGTACTAACTTCTGATGGCAGTTCCAGCAGTCCTAACTGCTGCTAACATTAGGCCAAAATGGCATGGTCACAGCATTCTGCAGTCATGTGATTGCCTTTTTTGTGACCTGCCAGCTTCCCATTGACCTCGCTTGTCAGAAACTGGCAGTAAAAGTTGCAGTGGATACGACTACAAGCTCAACTCCTAAGTCCTCATTCAGCGCTGTCACAACTTTAAGCAGTTGCTGAATAAGCGGTCATTAAACAAAGACCACCTGTAGGTATATGTTCCTGTTGAAGCTGGATAGTTCTTATCTATATCAGGTCTATTTAAACATTTTGCTTAGGGTAATATAAACACAACTTGGCAGTGTAATCAACCCTTGGAACATTATTTTCTGATTGATGTCATGATTGCAGGCAGAAGCTTCTCCATATTCTCTAGTTGACATCTGCTTGAATGTCTTGGTTGCTGATCTGGTAAAATTCTGTATGGAAAAGCCTGATGGATCACTGTACTTCAAAGAATCTCAAAGGCTTCCACAAGAAGTAGCTGATCGATTGCTGCAAATAATGGCTTATCAAGGTAAGAGATTTCTGGCCCCGAAGAGACAGAATGTTAACAAAGCAGGGTTCTGAATATGGGATTGCTCATAAATTAAAACTCTTAATTCTGTTTATTTCACATGTTGGGGCTCTGAAGGATTCAGGAAAATAGTCCATGATTCAGTAGCACGTATGGTTATGCACTGCTTAACAATGGCAATCCAGTCCCAATTTTCATCATAACTAGAGGTTAGCTTGGACTACTTTGAAAATACAGGTATCATTTTAGTAGAGCTTTATCAGCTGGCAGTTCTTAGCTAATCTTGGCTGATTTTGGAAATTGAATATGTTTGGTTGTAGTTAGTGCTTAGATGGGCAACCGCTTGGGAATTTCAGTGCTATTGGTTTAACCTGTGAAGTTGCAAAAAAAATATTCTGGAAGAAGGCAGTAGTTAACTACTTCTGTAGTGCTGCCAAGGAAGTGACACATATGCATTATCAGGAATCAAGTATAAATTGTGGAAATTTTTATCATTAATATGCAAATAGGAAACAGTTGGACTGATTTCAGAACTTTACTTGGTCTGATATATATTTTTTTTTCCCCTTTACTGCCAGAGTTGTTAAATGATGGTACAGTGGGCATTTTCCAAGGAAACCAAATTCGTTTGAAGCAAGCTTGCATCCGCAAAGCGAAAATCTCAGCCCAATCCTTCAAGAAGGCCTTTTGCCATCATAAACTAATACAGCTTGATGCTGCAGGAATGAATGAAACTGTTACCATTGCAGATGTTGTGGGTGGCTTGGGAAGCAATAAATGGATCCAGAACAATCTCCAGTACCTTGTCCTGGACTCTTTAACTCTTTTTCCTACAAATTCGTATGAAAGATTCTTTAGTCAGTTTCCCGGTCTTCGGTCTTTGAGTATTACAAATGTGTTGTTCGGGGATGAACATCTAGCAGACGTTGCTACCCTACCAAGATTAGAAAGCTTGAATATATCCAACACTTCTGTTACAAACATATCTGCACTCCTTGCCTGCAGGAATCATCTGAAATCTCTAACTATGTACAGTTTGAAATGTTTGAAAATGCCTACCACAAAATTCTTAGATGTCATCAGAGAACTAAAGTACCTGGTTCACCTTGATATCTCAGACAATCAGCATTCTGGATCCGACATTGCCATTTGTTTGCTAAGGCAAAAAGACATTCTGCCTAATCTTGTATCATTGGACATTTCAGGGAACAAATCTATTACTGATGAAGCCGTAGAAGCGTTTGTCAGACAGCGGCCACGAATGCACTTTATAGGTTTGTTAGGTACAGCAGCTGGATTCACAGCGTTCCTTTCAGGACAGGGAAGCTTGAAGGTTGGGACCATTGAAATGCACTGCAGTTAGAGTGATAATTGATAAAACCAGAAGATTGCATGATTTGAAAACCTAACTGTAGCTCTAGTTCATTTATTTGCAGCATAGAACTAATAACGTTGATACTACTAAGGTGTCGGTCTTAAAAATGGTTATATATATATATATTTTAAGTTTAAAGAAAGTAACTAAATAACTAATAGCTTTCTTGTACTAACACAAAAGATGTATGACTTTTGCCTATTGTTCTCAAACCAACAGATAAAGCTGTTGCGAGTGGAAAAATTATTTTCCTCCTGTGAAAAAAGATCTGATTTAATATTAACAAAACCCAAAGTTTGATTTTTACGTCATCATACAAACGCTGGACCACCCCTGAAGTTCCTCCACAATGTAACAGGCTGACCCAGGTTCACTTTTAATAAAAGCAATAGCTAAGTAAGCTATAGATTTGGTTGGAAAGTAAAATACTGTATATCGCAGAATCTTTAGATCATTTTTGTCTAAAGACGGTTTCTTGTCAGCCTTGCTGATTAACTTGTAATTCAGTACAGCTTAACTATTTCAGCCTTGCAGAATGGAGAAGAGTGACAAAAGTGACTTTAAAGCAGGGGTCCCCAACCCATGATCCGTGGACATGGCGCTGGGTCGCTGCATGCCAAAAAACTAGGCCATGCGGGCAGAATGTGAAACCATGCCCCCACCGGTCCTGGAAAAACCTCTCTATGGAACTGATCCCTGGTGCCCAAAAGGTTGAGGTCACTGGCTTAAAGTATTACTTAGGATTAGGTGTTTGCCTTCCAACTTTATTGTTCCAAGACTCATGCTAACTACAAAAATTATTCTGTTCAGAGTTACACTAAAGGAATGAAATCTTCATGTATTGAAAGGTATCAGGAGGAGAAAATGAAATGCAGGTTTTAGAAGCTCTGAAACGCTACAATGAAAGGCCAACATTTGTGAAGGAGGCCTTCTTTCATCTTTTTCTGCAAACCTGTTTTATGAAAATCACAAAGCCTGAAATTTTAAAGGTGAGGGAGTTTAATTTGAAAGAAATAGTTGCTTGCCAATTGTTGAAGTTTAACCATATTCAGTATGTATCATTTAAAATGTAAAGATACAAATAGGCTTGTGTCCTTCCATTTTATTTTTTTTTCTTAGGAAACTATACAATGTATTAAAGTTCTGGTTACTGTCTCTTTTCATCTCATAGCTCGTGATTGTTGGGATGAAGAATCATCCTTTGGATTTGGCAGTACAGCTGACTGCTAGTGCTTGTGTCCTTAATTTAACTAGGCAAGGCCTAGCAGCAGGCATGCCTGTTCGTCTGCTCTCCAGTGTAATTCAGCTGCTCCTTAAAGCCATGGAAACATTTCCTGAACAACGGCAGGTAAGGATATAGAGTAGGATATCCTGTACAAACACATACACACAAGTTTGCACAAATCACTCCTACTATGTACTTGGTGCAGCTGATTTTGAATTACTTTACTGAGAGGAAAAACAGACCCCTGGAGGTCCTGTTTCATTGCCAGGCACAGCGGACATACATTGGATTTTTTTCACTTACATCGATCTTTTCTTTCACTGGGAGAAAAATGCAAAGCTTTTGCTTGTGCTTTTCATTCATCAATATGCCAAGATTCTGTGGCCTAACCATTGCTTCTGCCGAACTGGATTTACATACTCCCAGTTGCAGAAGTTGTTTGATATGCTATTCAAAAGCATTAAGTTATTTTATTTTGTAATAATTCCCTTTCCTTTAAGATTCAAAGCACTAAAAGCATGCACGTCTTAATTGACCACTTTATGAACAATTAATAATTCAAGTTCTGAATATCACATTTTCATAATATTGAACTCTCTTCTTTTCTTCTTTCCACACAGCTCCAGAAGAATTGCCTTCTTTCATTATCTAGTGTTAGGATTCTCCAAGATGTTCCATTTAATAGGCGAGTGACATTCTTCTTTGAATGTTTCACAGTACAGTCAACTGAAAGTGAAGCCTTAATCTGGATGAAAGAGGTTTTCCTTTTTATGCAGTAACATTAAGCTATCTTCTTACATACTGTACATCCCATCACCAAATTAAAATTCAGATCTCTGCTTTTTCAAGCACGTATGTTCATTGTTTATTAATCTCTTTTTGTAATGAAAAGACTGACAATGTTGTGTAGATTCTCTGTTCTAACGCTCATTCCATTTCAATTTAAATTCAATTGAGATGTGATGCCAATAAACTAAAACTGTGTTTTATGGAACTTTATGAGACATTCCCCCAAAACTTGGTCCTCTGAATATGTATCATTGGAGTACTAAGAATCTGGATTAAGTGGTTGTCGTATTTTCAAGGCCTAATTTCCATACACTTGAAGTACCACATAGAAAAGCTATTTATACTTGCCTAATATTGCATTTATAATCAGATTGCCCGTATTAGGCCATAGATAGCAGACTGAAACAAATACTGTATCAGTAATGCATTACTGATGAATTTTTTCTATAATTGTTCATTCTGGACAAAATTTTAAAAATTCCTTGGCATAGATTTGATAGAGGAACTGTTGTTCAGGGGTTAAATTTTCTATGTATGCATTATAATTATTGACATCTATAAATAATAAAACTTGTGTGCACCAGATCATTAATTCAATTTGTTCTGAAAAAAAAAATGAGTAAAAGGCTATGGAATTGTTAGATTGATTTACAAGTGTTCAATTTGTTTCAATTTACAAGTGTTCAATTCAAGTGTTCAATTCAGTCCAAATCAACTATCTGATTCAGGGATTAGATAATTACTTTGAACTGAACCTCTAAAGTTAATTCTTATTCGAACATATTAGGTATGCCTATTTAGCAATGTCTTCTTAAGAGAAAAAAAATTAAAGCCTATTTTGAACCGAATTCAGCTCAGTTTAAAATACAATACCTACCAAAACAAAGTGTTTTGCATATCATATTCCTGGGTTATACATAATTCTTAGAAAATATTGTGTGTATTATATTAAAATTTAGTATTTTATTAACTAGATTTATAAGACATCCCACCTCAAACAATAATACCAAGAGTGTTGTACTTCTAAATATAATAGAAAACATTTTTTTGTAGATAAGTAATTGCTTAAAAATTGTTGGATGTGATGAAAAAATAAAATATTTTTAAATTGTAGGTTTGTGGCTGCCAAATTTGTGGTTCAGTGGCTTTGTAATCAAGAGAATCAACATGTACAAAGAATTGCAGTTAATGTAATCTCTATCCTGGGACTTAAAGTATGTAGCTTTATTTTTTAATCCAGTATTTTCATTAGCTCTCCAGGGTGTTACTTTAAAAGTCTGCTTTGTTTTTAGCTTTCAGATGAGCAAGCAGCACAACTTTCTGCAGAATTCTACATTGTTGTTGGGGTGAGTCCTCTATGTCTCCCATGTATAATGGTTCAAAGGACAAGGGAATTGTACTTTCCATATTTTTATATTATACTATTTGTAGTGCTATCCTTTTCCTTTATAGAAACTGCTTGAAATAATTGAACAAAAAACAAATCAGACTGAATTAGATGTGACTTTCCATTTTACACTTCGTGCGCTTTGGAATCTCACAGATGAAGCTCCAACTATGTGTGCACACTTCATGGACCACAAAGGACTGGATCTTTTCTTGAAAGTTTTAGAGGTAAACAAGGCAGCTCTGATAGGACACTACACAAGATGATAGATAGAACACAATATACATTTAGTTGTTTTTTTTTTCTTTACAGATTTTTTCTTCTGATTCATCTATACAGCACAAAGCTCTTGGCCTCCTGGTAAGATCAAAGTCGGGTGCAACATACAAAAAATAATTTCATAAAAATACAAGTAGTCCTCATCTGCCTCATACAGCAACAGTTGTGGCAGTGATGAAAAAGTGACTTGCAAAGTCAACCCATCCTCACATTTATGACCTTTGCAGGTCTGTAAAACAAATGAAAGCTGAGGTAAGATCATAAGCACAGTCAGGGTGTTGCTTAGTGTCCACTTCGCTTAATGTCTGAGTTGGGGGTCACTAAACAAGGACTACCTATATAAGTAAATTATCAAATGCTTGTATTTGATTTCAAAATGTTGTTTTCAAAGTTGTGTTTTTTTTCTCTATCCTAATAAGAACAATGTGGCGGAGGTGAGAGAGCTGCATCCCAGGCTAATGCAGAAGGACTTTGTGGATCATGTCAGTGAACTTCTGAACAGTGCTGAGATTGAAGTCAGCTATTTTGCAGCTGGGATTATGGCCAATTTGATATCCAGAGGTGAAGAAGCCTGGACATTGAGTCAAAAACTGAGAAGATCCCTTATTGAAAAGCTGGTATAGTGAATTCAGTACTGTAACTCTCTTGAGCATTTTCAAGGTTATCTGAAGTATTTAAACTTGTATTCTCTGTTGACAGCATTCAACCCTTTTGAAGTGGCCAACACCAGAATGCAAGATGGTGGCACTGCCAGCTTATAGGTACAATGTTAAATCTTGAACAACAATTCTGTCCTTACTGCTTGCATCCTTGTACGCTGTCTGCTCACGTGCCAGTGGATTCCTTTCTTGGCATATGCACACTTCCCACCCACATGAATATTAAAAATATTCTGTTAATTAAACATAATTAAAACAATCAACATCAAATACACTGAGAACAAGATGTAAAACAGAAAGCTTTAATTCACTTGTGTATTTATTGATCTGCCTCTCATGAACATCACAGATTCTAGAATTTTACCAGATCAAGTTAAAGGTCACATTTGTGTACATCGATAAAGCCAAGTGCAGTCAAAGTGCTGGAGATTATTGCTCATGTTCAACTCATTAGAAATAAGCCTGCAAATTTGAGTGCCCTTAACGTCTTAGTACAGGTGCTTCCTCTTCCTCTGCTTTCTGTGACATCTTTAATACCAAGCAAGATTTCTTCTTAGAAGCTAGTTGGTTGGTAAACTCAAGATTAGCATTATGTTCTACTAATTTGGGCAGCAGTGCAATACTTATATACAATTTCAGAAATATAGGGTGTGAGAAAAGAGAAGTAAGTGGATGCTGATATGAGCCATTTTTTAAGATTCTCTCTCCTTGGACTCCCTATGGTGCAGAGGAAGAACCACCTGTTGAGCTTTTTATTCCTTTTTCCTCCATTAATATTACAACACCGGCTCAATATTTTATATTCTTCATATAGCTGATTTAATGGGTGAAGCATTTGTGCAGGTCCTGCCATTAACTGTACTAATTCAGGATCGTAGAAGCCCAGACTGCCTCCATCAACATACTGCACTGATAGGTAGTCACAAAATATCTTAGAAATGCAAAAGGTTGTTGTATTGTGGCTCCATTGATTTCACGATTTAAGAACTTACCAGGATACAAGTGCCTGATAGCACAGAATCAATTAATAATATCTGTTTACATTTATTTTTTATGACTGATATATTTGCAAAATATTCCTTAATTCTCAGGTCCCTCAAGCCATTTTACCCATTGCTTGACTGCTTTACATTACCTGGAGTACAGATCTGGGCTGCGTGGGCTATTCTGCATGTCTGCTGCAAAACCCGTAGGTATCCTTTATTAAGGCTTAAAACTTCCATTTTTCAAAGCTTGGTGTTTAACTTTTTAAACTGGAGGAGTTGATATAGAAATATACATATGCCCACCACCCCGGAGATTGAAGTTTTTTTTAAATAGAATGTTTTTTCTTTGAACTTTGTGAAGCTGCCCAGAATGATTTTGAAGTTGGGCAGCTTACATACAAATGAAGAATTAGAGCAATGGAGGAAAGACATATGTGAACCTGACAGATATTTCCAAATCACTGAAGTGTATTTGCCTTATATCTAAATCTTGACTGGAATTGTAAATCAACATGACTTGCAGTTTTAGTTATATTGAAAACAAAGTTGATTATGTTGCAGCATGCAGTGTTTTTGACATATCCTCACATATTTTATCACTGTCATGTTTATGTTGAAGATGTTAACTAACAGCCTTATTTCTCCGTAGCTGCCAAATACTGTGCAATGTTAATAGAAGAGAATGGGCTACAGCACTTATATAATATCAAAGACAATGACCAGAGTGATCCTGATGTCCGGTATCTAATAACCAAGATATTAACTTATGTGGAAACTCATGTGAAGTATTATGGGAAGTCTAAACATCTAAAAGAACTACAAGGCCATTCAGATTCATAACTGAGGTCATATCTCTACTTCTGCCATATAGTGTTGACATCTGTACTGGTGATCTGTTTCACAACTCTTTTTAAAAAAATCAAGATGGCCCTTCTTGAATCTTTTTCTGTGTTCTGTAACTAGCTTTAACTTATGGCTCTTGTATATTGACAAATGGAGCAGAGGACCAACTCTAAAGAAAATTGGGCTTGTTTCTACTAAAAGTATGCAACAAACAATCAGGTCAGTCACAAACCACTGTTATAAACTTGTGCACGTCCAAAGAAGAGATTCCGGCTTTAGGCTATTGTACATAAATGTTTGCAATGATGTAAGCACACATCAATTAGTTACTGATTTTTTTTCTGGGTATACAAATACATATTTTTCTATCAGTGGGAAAAATCAAGAGACTTTTTAGGCTTTATCTAAAAAAAAGATATGTTCATTGATAGTATTTCAAACTGACTGCATGTTTCTGTCTTCAAGAAAATTGGTCATAATGTAAAATAAAGCTTTCATAAGGTCAAATTCACTAGATGGTAGCTAACTATGCAGAAGTGAGTTTTATTTTTGCTGTTCTTATTGGTATCATTGAGTGTATCATTTATATTCCCCCAAAGTAGGTGGCTTGGATTAATTGGTGTGAGAACAAAAATCAATAGATGCTGAATTTATCTTCTGGGAAGTTGCTAGTACAGTTAAAGCAGTATATCTGAGGAAAATTGGGAGAAGTGAAAACTTATGAGGAAAAATCATAAGTTAAGCTATCATGCACTTTCGAATAGTGTGTGGTAAAATAGGGTGCATTTTGATCATAACTCATTCATGGAAAGGGAAAGGTCAGTGTAGTTTAATATTTTGATTTTTTATACTGCTAATTATTAGTCAAAGCTTATTTCAATTAAAGATCAGTATAGAACAAACAATTATTGCAGAATGGGGCCTATTTGCAAATGTAAACACAAGAATTTATGGATTTTGTCCCCTGGTCTCAGAAAGATCTCTAGATTCTCTAAGTACAACATTCCTGGATATTTTCACAACTCGTAGGAAAACTCCATCCACTCACTTTCAAAAAAATGTACTTTTCTGTGCTGGTTTACTTAGGAGAAGAAAAATAGCAAATCCCCCCCCCCCCTTCTCTTCTGTAGCTAAATGAATGGTAAGAGTTGGGAATGTGTCTGCTGACTATATGAGAATGAGGGACTGAGTGGATAACCAATTCTAGGATCATTAGCAATATAAAGGAAAAGAACTATACAGGAGGTAACCAAAAAGAAAAAGGGAATGAAATAATTGAATAATTCAATGAAATAATTGAAATCTGCTGCATTTTACTCAGTGGTTCCTCCAGTCAGGGACAAAGAAGGGGAAAATATGTAGATGGAACAAAATAGACCAGATAATAAAAGCATTATAACTCAGATAATTTTCTCTCACACACACACACAAAAATAAGTCAACATTCTAATTTGATTCTGCTACTTGCACTTATCTATTTCCTGGATCACCAATTCCAGACTTCTGAGGATTTTCTCCTGTGACAGAAAAAAAGGCAAAAAGAGCCAAAAAGCTCTTCTTTTGACACTAAAAAGGGAAATCTTCCTGCTCTTGACTGGCCCTTTAACAGACTTTAACATGCATTCTAGTGACTTTTAACATGCATTCTAAAATTGCCAAGGTTGAGAAACACAGATCAAAGCAAATTAGATTTCAGTGACAGCTCAAACTTTACATCCTACACATCTGCCTATTAAATTTGGGGTGTCTAATATAGTATACCTGTCTTACTTGACCTAACCCCGCTCTATTTTATTTTTGATTTTATTAATGTCCATATTTTGTAACTAATATATTTCTTCCTGAACTCCCTTTTCTAGTTTGACAGCAACAAACAAGTTTGGTTAATAAGCTCTATAAATAAAAATAACCATAACAGATCTTACTAAGGCCTATTTTATTCCCCTTTTGCTCCTTACAAAGACCAGGGAGTTACCTTCGTGAGATTCACAAATAGGAGGTCGAGACATACCCCACTCCTGCTGCTATTCCCTGCAACTGGTATTTGGAGAGATTCTCAGCTCACTCCCACTGAATCTCAAAATTAATAGCCATCAGTTTTCTATAAATTTATCCAATCCCTTTTTAAATACTTCCAAGTTAATATCAGCACAATTTATTTATTAGATTTGTTTGCTGCCCATCTGACCACAAAGTGACTTTTGTGACTTGTTTTACAGGCAAATGGTGCTGCATAAAGCACATTATTTTATCTGTGATAAATTTCCTTTAGATCAATTTCATTGAATGAACCCTGGCCCAGAGAGAAATACCCTTTCTCCTTACCATTCATGATTATGTATTTCAATCATTCTCCTGCTCCCAGTTCTCTTTGTTCTATGCTAATGCATCCCAAACATTTCAGTCTTTTCTTATAAGAAAGTTGTTCAAAAACCATGATCATTTGGCTGTCCTGTTCTCCATTTTATATATTTTTTTAAAATACAGCCTCCATGACAGTACAGTTTTCTAGTTCTCTTGTACAGACCATTACAAGTGTTGGCAGCTTTCTGTCCCTTTCCTAATATTTTCTAGCACAGAATTCACATTTTTCACAACTTCAGATATCCATCAGATAACCTCAAGACCTTTTCCCCTGGTTACTGTATGTATTGAAGTTACATGTTTTTTGTCCACCATGCATACGTTTATTTAAACTGAACATTTGCAATTTGGTTGACAATTGTTTAATCAGATCTTTTGGGAATTCTTCAAGATCATATTGGATTTTTTTTGCCGCCATGAATACTTTGTATGATCTACAGATTTCACTAGAACACAGTTTAACTCCAAATCAAGGATTTACATACTACCTTAAAAGGTAGCTACCTACTCTCTAATTTCAAAAAAACAATCAATAACAAAATGTCAGCAAGCAAGTCTGGAGAAATTAGAACTACCCACTATTAATAGATTGAGCAATATTCCTGTTGTAAGGAAATAAAGCAATGGCATACTTACACATTTTCAGTTAAGTATTTTAATCTTGAGCTTTATTCAGAAATATAATTCAGAAATGCAAAGAAAATACATACAGTTTTATATTATTTTATAAAATAATTGATATTCTTAAAATGTTTCGGAAATTACAAGAAATTCTGCACTTGATAGCCATTTAAAAAATCCCCAAAGGTAACAATAGCAAACCACTTCCATCTATACCAAGAAAACTGCATTAGATTGATCCATATAAACTTCCAGAAGCTGAACCTGACTCAAAGGAGACTTTATACAATATTCCAAATTTTCTTTGGAGTAGAATCTTTTTTTGTGTGTGTGCATTACTTATAAAATCTTAACAAGTAAAGTTGGTTGCTCTTTGGGATGATATATAGTTTCTCATTTAAGAAATCTGTTCCTAAGTGAACGATGTCACAGAAAAAGTGACAGAGCAGCAATTGACAGTGTTATTCAAGTACAGAAATTTACTCATAAGTGCATTAAGTGCATGCTTTGATTGAAAAATGATATTTTATCACTATCATATTTGAACATTGATACCCTTTACATTATTACTGTTTAGTTCTTGACATCAAAAAGAGATTTCAGGCAAAAAAAATATTAAGCTTATAAGGAAAAGCTTTTCAATAAGGCACAGCCTTTTGATCACCTTCTTGTATTCAGGCACTTTTAGAAATGGCGTTTTAGCCTCATTTACCAGTGAATTTTGGAAGTCGTTTCTCACTGAAAGCAGCCATTCCTTCCTGACGGTCTCTAGTAGGGAGATTCTGTGTTTAAAATACAAGTCAAACATTTAATATTTCATCTCTTAATCTTTTCAAAAGTTTTCAAGCCTTTCATTGATACACCAAAACTTCCATCCCCTAAAACTTCCCAAGTTTGTAGAAGTAGGATGATTGAGGTTCTAGCCCAAAACCTATATAGCATAGTCCTAGTTCCCAGCTACTGTTGTTTGTTTCTCCAGTCAAAACTCCTAATAGATGGTCTCTGTGTCTCATAAATAAATAATAGTCATTGGGTTTTGTAATTGTTTTTATTTGATCTACACTGTCCAGATTCATTTTGGAGCTGGCCTGCCTCCAAATAACATTAAATAAAGAAAAAGCAGTTTAGGATGTACATGTGTATGTGAATACACAAAAATTGTAATTTAATTTATTGGGGTTTTTAAATGATCTGATGGGTGTAGGTATTCAGAACTGAAGAATGGAGAAAAGTATAACAATCTAAATGTCTGAGAAGCAAGAACACACACTGAAGCTAAGAAGAAGAAATTTTCTCTTTTTACTAATCTTTTTAAATTGTCATACCACAAGGTTTGATAAAGTTGGTGGGGGAGGGCACAAGAAACAGATTTTTTTAAAAAAAGAAAATACCTGGGCATAGCACATTCTTTCAATAGCCATTCCTGAAGCAATATCAACCTGAAAAGGAAGGGAAAAAACCTTTTTGCCTATCTAAAGAAAAGCAGTACCAATTCAGAAATAATATACTGAAATATAGTTTAATGAATTGTAATAAATCATCCTGGACTTCCCCCAAGTTTCATCAGTGACATAAGACAAGGTTCTCTCTACCAAGCAATAAATATTTGGCACATAAATATTAACAGATTTATTATAGGTGCAGCTACATTAGATACTCAGAGCAGATACATTTGATTATGCCAGAGGTAAAGAACCTTGTGGGAATTTCAGTATGAAAATGAATGTTACCTGTGCAATTGCTATATGTGCATATACACACTATGTCTCCTACAATAACACTTAACTAAGTTACATTTTAAAGTTACATTTAAGATAACATTTAAGCATACAACCACTTAAACATGAGCCAGCAGTGTGCTGGCAGCTGCCAAAAAAGCCAACACAATCCTAGGCTGCATTAACAGGGACAGAATTAAGCTCATGTGAAGTTTTAGTACCACTTTATAATGCCTTGGTAAGACCACACTTGGAATACTGCATCCAGTTTTGAAATAAAAATATTGAGACTCTAAAAAGAGAAGAGCAAGAATATGGATTAGGGGACTGGATGCTAAAATGTGAGGAGCAGTTAGTATGTCTAGTCTGTCTAATGAAGAATTGAGGTGACATAACTGTTACCCGTTTGAGGGGCTGCCACAAAGAAGAGGGGGCCAATCTATTTTCCAAAGCACCTAAAGGCAAGACAAGCAATGGATGGAAACTAATAAAGGAGAGATCCAACCTAGAAATAAGAAATTTCCTGACAATTAGAACAATCAATCAGTGGAACGACTTGCCTTCTGAAGTTGGTATTCCATTACTGGAGAAGAAACTCAATAGCCATTTGTCTGAAATGGTTTAAAGTCTTTTTGGGGATTGGACTAATGGTCTCTTCCAACTCTGTTATTCTGTAAATTGTTCTGTCCTACCTGACAACTCAGGGGAAAGTTCTATAGTAACAGTAGTTGAAGCCTGTGTGTGGAAATGGTGATTTGTTAGGGTATTATTTCTTCTACTTTTCTATCCTTTTTGTTTCTTGGCTGAGTGTACTATTCCTGAAAATGCAGCACTAGAATGAAGAAGCAATGGTCATCTGTACATTTCTTATGTCTTCTTTTGATTCAGACAATGAAATAGATCTGTCATTCATGTCAAATTACTGTATCTAGACTGTAAAGGTAGACAGCCACCAAATGGCAGGAAAAAGATATGGACAACTTTTAACTCTTGCCATGATATTAGCAGACTGAATTTCCGCAGGTTCGATCTGGAAGCTCTAAAAAATGTTGTGGGTCTTTTTGGAACATTATTTCTCTACTTTTCTGTAGAACTTTAAATATAAATTGAAGAAGCTTGCAATAAATCATTACCTCAATCCCTTTGTTTATAGCCAATTTACCCAGTCTCACAGCTATTGGAGCCTTTGAAAAGAAAAGAAGCATTTTGTACTGGAAATGTATTTGTTTGCATTTACACAATGCATACACACACCATTAATTCAATCCCACATATAACTAGGCTGGGCAAAGTGCCTCATAAAGGAACTCATAATAAGTGCTAAAGATTGCAATACATCATTTTCACAATGTGGAGTAAATACAAGATTGCCTCTGGTGTATTGCATAAATTCTAATAAAAAAAGAAGATACTTTGAATTTACAGAACATACACTATTCAGGGAGGCATGAGGAATTTTGAGGAAGTCTTCTTTTCGTTTTGTTTTCATAAAAACAAAACTCCGTCAAAACTCCTGATGCCAAACAAAGTTGAAACTGTCGTAAGCTGAATTGGAAACTACTTTAAAAGAAAGCAGTGGCAAATGAATTTTGTATTATTGCTAAAAAATAAATTCCCCACATAGATATGAATCCAATTTAAAGAGACTTTGCTTTATTCAAGCAGTCTGGTCAAAGTTCCACTTCAGCAATGTTTACCTTGGAGCAGTGGAAACAGAGGGAGGAAAAATAAACAAATAAGGTCGATTTAAGGGTTTGATGACATGGAAAAGACAATCCGTATTACAATAATGAAATCAAATTATAATTAGCTTTACATACTGTGTTTTCAAAGAACGCTAGTGTTCTAAAAATAAGATAACCCAAAGAGCAACTATGTCAAGAAAGATATTGCACAAATTAGGAAGGGCTTTAGCACAGGGCAACTTTAAATTTCAAATCATTTGAGAGTTATTTCAGTTATCTAAGTGGAACTGACATATAAGAAATACCTATTCTTTATTTAGCTTACGCAAATCTCTTTACACCATAAGGCAATGGCCTTAGATGTTATAAATTCTCACAGAGACAAATGAAAAGATAGTTAAATCTTCTATATCAGTTTGGTTCCCCTAGGTGTAATCAATGAAGCAGGAATAGCAAAGTATATATTTTTGGTGCAGTAAAGCCAAATCATTACTGTTTATTCAGGATTTATGAGAATCCAGTTAATTTATCAATGGATGTCTCCTAAACTAAAAAGAATTCTTTGTCACCAAGAAATATATAAATATTTGAGACAGGTTGAATTCAAGATTTAATTTGCCTTTAGAAATTTACAGCACAATAAAAAGTACTCTATTTTTAAAAAGCAGAAACATTGTTTCTTCAGCAATATAGAGAGGAAGGTGGAGAACACACTAACCTGAGGAACTATTTCTTCAGCTAAAGCCAATGCCTTTCGGTATGCTGCATCCCCTTCCTCATTCTGTGGTACTGTGTGATTAAGTAGCCCCATGGAGAAAGCCTCTTGCCCATCAATCTGTCTGCCAGTGAAAATGAGCTCCTTGGCTAGACCAAGGCCGATGTAGCGTGATAAGCGCTGAGTTCCACCTAGACAGGGAAAAATACAAAATTCCTCAATCAGATTTTACAGAAAGCTCTTATATGCCTTGGTTTCCATTTCAATTTCAAGAGAAGTAACATAGAACTAAGGATAAATTTTCTAAGGACAATTAACCAGTAGAAACGCTTGCCTAGAGAAGTTGTGGGTATTCCATTACCGGAGACTTTTTAAAAAAGACAGGTCAGCCATTTGTCTAGAATGGTATACTATAGGGTCTCCTGCTTCAGCAGGAATTGGACTAGAAGACCTCTAAGGTCCCTTCCAACTCTGTTATTCTATTGTTATTTAATTCCACAAAGAACCATCCATTTTGCTAAAGTTAAAAGTTATGATTATGACCTTTCTCCTAAATTCTGCTGATTTACTTGGGTTGAAATCTAGTTGTTACTAGCCTTTTAACATCAAACCAGATTCTTACAAACCAGCCCTATAAGACAGGCTAGGTCAAGAAACAGGAGCAGTAGGAATTTTAAGGAATGTTTTTCATGGTAAAAATGTAAGATGGTAGAATGAAAACTTGCCCAAGTTTCTCTGTACCTCAAGTGACACTAAACAAAATCAAGGTAGGATTAGAATTATAACTTCTAAAATTCCTCCTAAATAGTTATTTCATACTTTTCCCAAAATCATGTCTAAATTTCTTTATATTTGTATACATTATATTGGTACAGTGAACCTCATCTTAATAGAATAATTGGTATAAGCAATATTCTGATATTCTTAATGTCTCTTAATACCAAAGTATGTTATAAAACTGATTTCTGGAAGTTGCTTATTGTACAAGTAATATAAATGTGTGTGTTGCAGACTAAGCCCATTGCACTAAGGTATGATCAATTGAGATTTCACTGTAATAATTTTCATGAAAAGATTCTGTTCTTACCTTGCATTAATTTACTTGGATTTAAAGTTTAGCATCACTATGTTTTTTGACATTGCTACGTCAAAACCATTCATTCCAGGAAAGGAAGCTTTTGGAATTTCATTGCTTTCTTCCATAGCTAAAAGGAAGGTAATCTAGCACAACCTTAATTTTTTTTTCACAGTTGGGGTCCCTTCAATTGAGTGGCAAAAGTAGGACAGTTTTCATGAGCTAATCAGTTCTCTTTCACCTGGCAAATGGAGGGGTTGCATAAATCAACAGTGGGTCGATTTTCTACCCATTCTTATTTTACCTGGATACATTAATTTCCAGAGCAAGGAAAAAGAGATGGGAAACTCTATGCTGGAGAGAGGAGAGTAGCAGATTTACTTTCCTGGTTGATAGAACAGAAAACATGTAATGGCAGCTTGATTCCTGGGAAAATTGAGAAACCTGAAGATGATCTTAATTGACAGTTCCAGGCATGTGTGCAAACTCTTTGTGAAATCCTCAAGAAAATATATATCACATTCATTTATGTCATATTTCTTTTAGGAAAGTAAACTATTCCCATGTTGGGAAAACAGGAGTTATACAATAGGAATGTATAACAATATAAAATCTGAGAACTTATATTAATAGCTTTTGCTATTTTTAACACATTACAGTACAATTGTATGACAAGGGGCAAGAAAATTGATGATGCAACAACCTTACCTGCCCCAGGGAGAAGTCCTCTGGTAGTTTCAATTAAACCCATTTTAGCCGATGATGCTGATTTGAAAAAAAAAGACAAAAAATCAAAATAGTAGTATAATAATGATATAAAGATAGCACACATTTAACAAGCCTTAAAAATACTACAGTTTGGCTGGACCAAGTTTGTAATATAGGAATATAATAATGTCAACAGTTAGCTTCTGATTTTTAGATGTTATAGGTTGAATTAAATTAACTGTTTGCAGAATAGGAACCAAAAGTATTGGTTATACACATATTCCTCGACTTATGATCACAATTGAGGCCAAAATTTCTGTTGTTCATGAGACATTAGTTAAGTGAGTTTTGCCCCATTTTACGTCTTTCCTTGCCACAATTGTTAAGTGAATCACTGCATTTGGTAAGTCAGTAACCTGGTTATTAAGTGAATCTGGCTTCCCCACTGACTTTGCTTTGTCAGAAAGTTGCAAAGGTGGATCCCATGACCCCATGATACTGCAATGGTCATAAGTATGAACCAGTTGCCATGCATCTGAATTGTGATCACATGAGCATGATGGGGAGGCTGCAAATGTCATAACTGAAAAATGGTCACAAGTCACTTTTTCCAGTGCCATTGTAACTTTGAACAGTCAGTAAATGCAGTGTTGTAAGTCGAGGACTACCTGTAGTGATATTCTCACCTGCTACTCGAAGATCACAAGCTAAGGCCATTTCCAAGCCGCCACCCAAGGCATAACCATCGATTGCAGCAATAGTCGGCATTGGTAATGCAGCTGCAAATATGACAGAAACAGGATCATGAAGTGCGTTTTTGCAAAAATGGCACAATAAAAGAAAAAGCAATAAGAATCTACTGGAGAATCTACTGGAGAAGGAAAATATAAAGAACAAATGGCAGGAATATACAAGTGGTCCTTGATTTACGACCACAATTGAGCCCAGAATGTATGTTGTTAAGTGAGACAGATGTTATGTGAGCTTTGGCCCATTTTATGATCTTTGTGGCCACAGTTGTTAAGTGAATCAGTGCAGTTATTAAGTAAGTGACACGGTTGTTAAGTGAATCTGGCTTCCCCATTGACTTTGCTTGTCAGAAGCAAAAAGGGATCAGACACGAGCCTGAGTCACTGCAACTGTCATAAATGTGAGTCAAGTTGCCAAGCATCTCAATTTTGAGCACATGGAAACAGTCATAAGTGGGAAAAACGGTCGTAAGTCCTGTTTTTCAGTTCCACTGTAATTCGAACGGTCACTCAAAGAATGGTTAGAACTACAGTTTAGAAAAAAGATTCCATGATTGATGAAATGCGAAAGGATTGTCCTTACACCTAGCATTCTGACAAGTACAAGTGATTCTCAACATATGACATTGGGGAGGATGTGGCAGAGTGCACAGAGGTAGGTGCACAAGTGCTGGGAGAGGCGTAGCAGAGATGTGCAAGTGACCAGCATGGCACAAGGGCAGAGGAGCTGGAAGAGAGTTAGTCAGTGCCTTTCCTTCTGGTTTCCCTACTGATCATCTGGGAAAGCTGGCAAGGAAGATTACAATTGGCAATCACATGATTGTGGGGCTTGGCAATGCAGGATGCAATAGGCTGTTTGCCAAGCACTCAGATTGGGATTTGCCTGACTGCGGGGATGTAGGAATGGCTGGAGCTCTGAGGACCATTCATAACCACCATTCCTTCAGCAATGTCATAGCTTTAAACAGTCACTAAACAAATGGTTGTAGGTCACAGATGTTCCACCTCTTGGACTGCCTGGGCCACATTGAGAGAAGAATTGTCTTGGGACCAGTGCTGGTATTCTATTGGTTCGGCCTGGTTCTGGTGAGCCGGTAGCAGCGATGAGCACCAGGGACCGAACCGGTTGTCTCAGCTGCTCTGCTGTTGAGCCCACCCGCCCACCTGGGCTCCCATACTCCCCTTTATCCGCTGAATTTGAGGTGCAGTTGCTTTGCGCAGCACAGAATAGTGCCGCGTGGCAGCTACTGAAGCAACCGGGATCGTGCAGGCCTGCAGGTGAGTTATAATGCCTCTGCACCTGCACAAACACCTTTGCGCCTGCGCAAACACCTCTGTGCCTGCACAAATACCTCTGCGCCTGCGCAAACACCTCTGCGCCTGCGCAAAGTGTGTGTTTGGCATGCACGCAAAGTGTGCATCCGCACAAAGCGCGCCCACCAAGCCACACTCACCAAACTGGCGGCAAAAATATTTGAATCCCACCACTGCTTGGGCCACATATAAAATATATAATATTATAAAATATATAATATGGTTAATGTGTATAGATCACATTAAAATTGTCAAAAGTGTACAATCTTGTGGGATGCGTTACTAGCTGTCTGGGGCCATGTGCGGCCTGCAGGCTGTGGATTAGACACGCCTGTTGTAAGTCAAGGACTACTTGTAAAGTTAAATGGGCCCTAGAAAACATTGCTGAATCACTGAAAATCTTACAGGATGATGCTTCAAGTGCTACTTATAGGTTGTAAATGCAGCAAAGGTCGAGAGAAGGAAAAGATCACTCTATGTTCCAATACCAAAAAGGCAGTGCTAAAGAATGTTCAAACTATCACACAATCGCAGTGATCTCACAGGTTAGTAAGAAAATGTCCACGATATTTGGAATGACATATAACAAGTTATGTACAAGTTAGATTCAAAACAAGCAGATAGCACATTGCTGATACCTGACAGATAAAAACAAGGAAAAACAGGAAAAAACAAGGAAGTTCTCAAAACATTTATTTTTGCTTTAGGGATAATACCAAGGCTTCTGACTGCTTCACATTAACAAGGCTTATTCACTTGTGAACAAAGGGCTTTACCAGGGGCTTACCAATGTTGTCCATTAAACTTCTGAGCCTCTGAACAAAATGATCAGCTTCAGCATCGTTCATTCGAGCTCGCTCTTTTAAGTCGGCACCTACATTTACAAAACCAAGACATAATTTGGGAAATATGGAAAGAGAAATGCTTGAGGGTAATGTTTCAAGTGCATCAATATCTGCTGCATGAACTACAGAAGAGTCCTATGATAGTAGAAGAAACTGTGCTTCATAATCCATAGACTCAAGCAATATAGGTATGTATGTATGAATGTATGTATTTATGTATGTATGGTATTCAGCTTTGTTCAGGTATTTTCCCACGTTGTTATAGTTGTGCTTTTAAAGTTGTAGCAACATTTCAGCAGAATCTCATAGACCATCATCAGGCTTCTGTATTGTGTTCAGACAACACACACACACACACACACATATATATATTTTATACACATACACACACATATACAAACCTATAAACACAGACCCAACCACATATCTAGAAAAATCAACCAAGAAGAAAATTATAACCAGCCACATAAGCAAAGAAATCCAACAGACGATCATCCCAAGAGAAAAATCTTCTAGATGCCCCAAATTATACGGCCTCCCAAAAATACACAAAGAAGGCATACCTCTCAGACCCATAGTCAGCTCCATAGGAGCACCATTACAAAACCTAGCAAAACACTTAGCAAAACAACTACAGCCCCATGCTGAAACCGCAGCTTCATATGTACCAAACTCATACCACTTCTTAGAAATGATCAAAGATCTACACGTAGAACAAGAAGATCTGCTTGTAAGTTTCGACGTGGTTTCACTATTTACTCAAGTCCCAATAAAAGAAACTCTTGAAATCATCAAAAATAAATACCAACCAGCCAAAGACCTCATGGAACTAACAGAACACTGCCTAACCAACACATATTTCATATACAAAGGACAAAGATACAAGCAAATTGAAGGAGCCCCTATGGGATCACCACTGTCACCC
>BLBF01000020.1:40263344-40333017 GCA_015471245.1 Laticauda colubrina | reverse complement strand
AAAGCCTCCAACACAAGAACAGAGTGTTGCCAGCCAATCAAAGCCACAAAACAGACAGAAGAAACCAGAAACACCAATCAATCAAACTCCAAGTCCAATGAACACAGATCCAGGCTCCCAGCCAATCAGAATGGACCAGCCTCAAATTTGAAACCAGGAACTAACTCTATACAGAAGCCTGAGGATGGCAGATGAGATTCTGCTGAAACGTTGCTTCAACTTTGACAGAGCTACAATGACGTGGGATCGTACCCGAGGGAAGCTAAACAGCACATATATATGTGTATATATATATATGTATGTATGTATGTATGTATGTATGTATGTATACACACACACACACACACATACATACATATTACTTAATAATATTATAGACTGTTTAATAAATAGTAGATATTGTTAAGCCTGGGTTCCCCAACCAGGGTTAGGTAGACAAGCTAAACAGAATGTGCAGCGTTAGTCAGATAGACACACAGATAAATGAGTGAGCTAAGCTTGTATGTTTATTAACATACAGTAAAAATAACAGATACGCTTGTGCTATCAAGAATATAGTTTATTCCATTATAAGTTAATAGCATAGTCAAATAACAGTCCAATAGTCATGTATCATGTAGTCAGTCCATTCAGGGATATTCAGTTAGCAAAGTCCATGTAGAATATCCTATGTCAGTTCACTTACAAATCAGTCCTTTTTTTGTCTCTCCCGTTTGAGCAATGCAGTCTTGATTCCAAGCAGTAATCAGGGATCATCAAAGCCAGAGTGAGCAAGCTGTATACTTGCTACTTTTATAGTGTTTTCATAACCACTCCCACAGTTAAAGCTGCAGAGACTTTAACATACACCAACTATGATTCATAGTTATTATTTCACCTAAACCAGTTAGGGTAAACAATGTTATCCCTAACAGATATTATTAACATTATTTGCATCGGCAAATAATGATGTGTAATGCATTTATATCTATAATGCCAGAAGTCACACTCTTAAAACAATCAGAATAGAGCTGTAAAGGACCTTGGAGATATTCTAGTCCAATCTCCTGCTCAAGCAGGAGACCCTATACCAGGGGTGTCAAACTTGCATCTTCACGGAGGTGTCATGTAATGTATTGGGATCTTCCCCTCATTTGCTAAACCAGGCAGGGGTGGGGCCATCATGTGGCACACAGGCCACATCTGGCCCGCAGGCCACGAGTTTAACACCCCTGCCCGATAACATTTCAGACAAATGACTGTCCAGTCTCTTCTTAGAAATCTCCATTGATGAAGCACCCATACCGTCTCAAGGTAAGGTGTTCCACTGGTTCATTGGTCTCACTGTTAGGAAGCTTCTCCTTAATTCCAGGTTGCTTCTCTCTTGATTAGTTTCCAATCCATTTTTTCTTTTCTTGCTTCTGGTGCTTTGGAAAATAAGTTGACCCCCCCTCTTCTTTGTGGCAGCCCTTCAAATAGTGGACTGCAACTATTATGTCATCCCTAGTCTTTCTTATCTCTAGACTAGCCATATCCAGTTCCTGCAACTGTTCTTCATAAGTTTTAGTTTCCAGCCTTTAATCATTTTAGTTGCACTTCTCCGCACTTTCCCCAAAATCTCAACATCTTTTTTGTAATGTGGTGATCTGCACTGGAATTGTTTGGGTGACAAAAAAGCAAGGAAGGACAAGAAAATAATCTGTATAAATTGAATTAGTTATTAGAAGCGATCCTGCTCTATGGAGTAAAGATTTGGTCTCTGACAGAAAACCACTTGAAGAGATTAGATAGAAGTATTTGAAATGTGGATTTATAGATGGCTGTTACGTATAAGCTGGGTTGACAAAATCAGAAATGAGGTGATTAAGCTGCTTGAGAAAGCCAAGGGAAATCATCAAAACCATTACAAAGTGAAAATTAGAATATATCGGGCATGCAGTGAGATACCTGGAAAATACAGCATCCTCCACTTAATCCTCCAGGGAAAGATTGAAGGCAAATGAGTTTCAGGCAGAAAAAGAACATCATGGCTTCAACATCTAAGAGACTGGTTTGGACAAAATTCAGCAGTACTTTTTCATTCGGCTGTTAATAAAAATAGGCTCGCCAACATGATCGCCAATGTCTGATGACAGATATGGCACAAGAAGTTTAGAAGCGATAGAAGTCCATAAAATAAAATAAATAATGAGAGCCAGTTTCATGTAACGATTAAGGAATCAGGCTAGAAACCGGGAGACCCTGAGTCTTGCCTTAGGCACAGGCACAAAGCCAGGTTGGCTTGGGCTGGCCCATGGGATGAGGCAATAATAAACCATTTCTGAAAAAAATTGTCACTGATATAGGAAATATATTTTATTAAATAACCAAGTGGAAAGGATAGGTTAAGTCAGAGATCTCCAAACTTGGCAATTTTAAGACTTATGGACTTCAACTCCCAAAATTCTACAGCCAGCTATGCTATGTTGGCTGGAGAATTCTGGGAGTTGAAGTCCACAAGTCTTAAAGTTGCCAAGTTTGGGAACCCCTGGGTTAAGTGATATATTTTCTTCCACTCATTCTTAGTTTTTTGGCTTTTTCAAATTAAAAAAAAAACAGCTTTACTTACCAGCACAAAAAACACCCTTTACTTTGCTTTTGACTATTACAGCACGGATACTTTCATCAAAATGGAGAACATCAAGGATTTCATATAGCTAATGAAAGAAGAGAATAAATCCAACATTCAATTCAATGAAAACTCCTTTGATGTTACAGCTATGTATGTGTGATCACACTTTAGGTGATAAAATACATAAGCTGGTATGTGCATAATTTGTTTTTCTATATGTGGCTTCTACTACAAAATCTGCATTATGATCTAGGAAAGTACTGTTCATTGACAGTTATGCTTACCTTGGACACCCATATCCTTTCAAACAATATCTATATAAGGGAAAATTAAATACAATCACTTACTTCATCAACAAACACTTTCCCCAGGGCATTTCTGGCATGTGGTCTGTTCATCTGAATTTCTGCGATTCCTTTATTCCTCAAAAGAACAATAATATATATTTTTTTTAAAAAGAGATTTATGTCTTGTTTACTTAATCAAAACAATTCCAAACAATTCAGTTCAAGCTCATAGTAAAATATTAGAAAATTCTAACACTGTGTTTCAGGAGGTTTTTTTTTTTAAGTACAGTCTTCTCAGAGAAGCCGAAAAAGCAAATCTAGGAATAAAAGCAGCAGTAAAACTATTGAATAAATGTGGGCTTAGAAACTAATTAAGGTGTGAGTTGGAGAGCAGTCAGAAAATCATTCCAAAGAAGACTGTGTAACAGGGGTCACCAACACCCCCCAAGGTCCGTGGACCGATATCAATCCATAGCATGCCAGAAACCAGGCCACTCAGAGAAGCAAAGTCCCATCTGTGGGATGCAGGCAGCATGCAACCCCCCCCCCCCCAATACTCTGCGCTGCAGAAAAACCTGTCTCCATGGAACCGTCCCTGGTGCCCAAAAGGTTGTTTTAATGTTGTAAAACACTTCTAAATTGCAAAAGTCTAAGAAGTTATGAAAGCAAACCTGCATTGACTTTTTTTTTAACTGTATTACATTCTTTCTCTGCATTTACTTCTGAACTAGGATGAGCTGAGTGGAAAGGAGAACTGTGTATGATTTGAGTTATGTGAATTCTGCTCTTCCTCTATTATGCATGGATATTTTAGGGCTTTTTTTGTGTGTATGCATGTGTCAGTCTTTATTCCTGTTGATTGGCTAGATCCATGATGGCGAACCTATGACACACATGCCAGAAGTGGCACACAGAGCCACTTCTGCTGGCATGCAAGAGGTCGCCTGGAAGAGCCCCACTGCACATGTGTGCACGTTGCCTGCCCATCAGCTGATTGTCAGGTATCTGGCGCACATGCGCAGGGGGGGCATGGGAGAAGCATGTGCATGTGTAGAGATGCACAGAAACACATGGGGGCCCTCACATGCACAGAGATGCGCGCTGCACACATGGAGATCACATCCACATGCACAGGGGGCATGGCCCCCCCCCCTGCACGCATGGCCTTCTGGGTGCTGGCATGTGAGGAGGGTGCACTTGTAATTTTCAGCACGGGAGCCCAAAAAAGTTAGCTATCGCTGGCCTAGAAAAATCCTTCCACTCTTCTTGAAAAGATTTCATTAATGACTTGCCACTTCGTACTTGCTAAGGCTGAGACAGTGACCAGTCTGGAGTCACTCAGGTAGACTTAGGCACAAGTCTTAATGTATAAGTGCAGGTAGTCCTTGACTTAAGACCACAATTGACCCCAGAATTTATGTTGCTAATTGAGAAATTTGATAAGTGGGCTTTGCCTTATTTTACTTCTCTTGCCACATTTGTTAAGTGACTCACTGCAGTAGTCAAACTAGTAACATGGTTAAGTGAATGTGATTCCCCCATTGACTTTGCTTGTCAGAAGATCACAAAAGGATATCATATGAACCCGGGACACACTGCAACCGTCATAAGTATGAACCAGTTGTCAAGCATTTGAATGTAAATCAGGTGGCCATGGGGATGCTGCAACGGTCATAAGTATGAAAAATGGTCATAAGTCACTTTTTTCACTGCCGTTGGAATTTCAAACAGCCACTAAATGAACTGTTAAGTCAAGGACTACCTGTATACTGCTTCATAGTTACTCTTTATAGCTATACAAACATTTCAAACTTCTGCCGTGGGACCTTAATTTCCTTATTATTAATTTCCTGTTTTGTTAGATGTATATTTTGTGTATATTTGTAGGTATTGTATTCTCAAATTGCAAATGGAGACGTGGGTACTCTATTTTTCTTTTCTTCATTTTGAAGTGCTTTGGTTTTATTGTATTGTGAACAGTTGCTGGGGTGCATCCAGTTTCGTTGTACTTGTACAATGACAATAAAGTTATTCTAATTCTAATTACAAGAATCAAGCATTCTCATATGGCCAGAGTTAAGTCCAAAGCCAACTTTATTTGGCTTTGCAGGCTGTTTTCTCCAGGGCCCTCTGACAGCTACAGACGTTCCAAGGCAGAGTTGTTGTGTGTACCCCCCCACCCCCACCCCCACCCAAAAAAACTTGGCAACTTTAAGATGTGTGGATTTTGAATCCCAGAATTCCCCAGCACGCTTGCTGAGGCATTCTGAAAGTCCACACCGTCTAAAGACAGGGGTCTCCAAACTTGGCAACTTTAAGACTTTGTGGACTTCAGCTCCCAGAATTCCTCAGCCAGCTTGAAGCTCACAAGTCTTACAGTTGCCAAGTTTGGAGACCTCCGTTCCAAGAGAAAAATAATCCCTTTCACGAACACAATTGCGGCCTCCTCTAAATTCTCCCTTGACGATTGGCGCCTTCCCCGCCTAGCTAATAAAGGGGCGTGTCTCCGAGGTCTTCTACGATTGGCCCGCGGCCTGGATCGCCTCAGGAAGAAAGCGCGGGCTTTGATGAGGTCGCGTGCGGTGTCTTTTCCCTAACGGTCAGCTCAGCTGTGGGAAAGGGAAAAAAGTTCCTTCAGTCTCGTCTAGAGGACAGCGGGGCCTCTTCCATTTCACTGCATGTCCCAGAAGTGCTTTTTCAAGAGGCAACCGGACTCTTTGGTTTTTTTCTTTCAGTTTCTTTGTTCAGAGAAAAACGAAAAAGTCCAGCTGCCTCTTGAAAAAGCACCTTTGAGACAACCTTGACCCGGATGACTGAGAATCTCTCCCTCAGAATCTCCTGAGACGTGTATCTCACAACTGGTTTCTGTGGCCTTGGGCCTTCGGGAGGGCTCCGGGAGTCACTTACCGCAGTCTGCCTTTCCGTGCACGTGTAACAGGATCTCTTTTTTCTTCTCTCCGGACGCGGATCTTCTCGGGGAGATGCCTACAGTCCTCAGGCAGCTCTCCGTAGAAAGTAATCGCAACACAACGGTTGCTTGGCCCAGGCGGAGCATTTTATAGGACGCAGCAGCTGGGCCGAGAATTCAACTTAACAAATTCAGGCAAAGCGAGGCTCTGCTATTAACGAAGAAAGGACGGAGGGCAAGCGAATTACGGTTCGGTTCAAATCGCACGGATCTCTTTAATGGCAGCTGAAACAAACAAGTTTCAAACAACAAACTAGTTTCGGAGCAATAGAAGTACAATACTTTAGGGAAACGGCAGTAGCGCCCCCTTTCGAGCACGGAATCTTTTATTCCAAAAATACAATCAAAAGCTTCCTTAGCGTTAAGACCAGAGGTCCCAACTTGGCAACTTTAAGACTTGTGGACTTCAACTCCCACAAGTCTCCAGCCAGCGTAGCTGGGAGTTGAAGTCCACAAGTTTTAAAGTTGCCAAGTTTGGGGACCTCTCGTTAAGACCGCCTGCTGATGATCTTATGGACAAGTCCGTACACTTTCCCCAGCAACTAATGCAAAAAATAAATTGCCAGCTTGAGGATTTTCTGGTGGTCTCACGTCCGAGTACGACCCAAACCCGAGTTTAATTCCAGTAGCTTTTGAATCTAGAGAGAAAGGATAGTGGAAGGCACTGCTACCAGCTGCTAAGGCTTTCTTTTTTTTTAAATAACAGGTGGGAAGGAGGCTTGTCCAATAACTTTGATCTGACTGTAACCAAGAGATTGTAAAGTGGCATAACACCAATGCAGCCATGGTCCTGTTCTTTACAATGTAATCCAGTTTCCCCAAACTTGCCAACTTTAAGACACTTGGACTTCAACTTCCAGAATTTCCTATGCCACCCCCACCCCCGGGGATTTCTGGGAGTTGAAGTCCACATGTCTTAAAGATGCCAGGTTTGCAGAAGCACTGATTTAAGGCAATGCTGGCTTTGAGATTCGTGGCTATTATGGTCCCAATAAAGGAGAACATTTGTAGCTCAGGGTTGAAATGAGGGATCCTACATAGTACGACAAACACGCAGAAGACTGTCAGAATGCATCCATGAACACTCATTGGTAGTCAGAAGACATGATGAAAATTCTTTAATTCACAATATAGAAAGAGATTTAACTCTAGTTTCAATTGGGAAAATATAGCACTCCTAGATTAAGACAAGTCCAAAAATGCCAGGGAATTTCTAGAAGCCTGGCACTCTGACAAATCAGCCATCAATAAATGTTAACAACATCCAAAGAATATACAAAAGAGACAATCAGCCCCAAAGAGAAAAAGACTCCAGCACCTCTGCACCATCAGATCAGCATAGATTAATTCCAAAGTGAATTTTGAACCAATCATCAAGCAAGCAATTCCACAATCAAGAAACTGCCAAAGAACCAACAGTAAACAGCCCAACCAAAGAATCTCTAAAATCGTCCCACCTCCCGCACAGACAGATAGGCACAGAATATAAAGCAAACAACATTCCTTACTCCCACTGTTCCTTGGTAATGAAACGTCTGGAAGGAAACTAGCAAGCTCAAAAAGCACCAAGGAGCCCTCTTTGCTGTTATGATTGTATAGATTAGCCAAAGTCATTTTTACATGTGATGGGTGGCTATTTAAATTTGCTAAATAAGAAGCGAATGCACCTTTCGTTCTAATCTCTGCTCTTTGAGAGCTGCTCTTATTTTAACCAAAGTTTGGGGAACTAAAGCATTCTGCAATACTCGGAGATAGGCTCGCTCAGCCTGTTATTTCCGACTCATGAATTCAGGCTGGATTTTCAGAGCACCAAAGACTCATGCTACCGCTTTAAGAGGGTGGAGAGAGATCGAGAGTCGGCGCCGCCTCGTCTTTCGACCTTGATTTGGAGGTGTTGTCAAAAGCCCGCGCGGGGAGGAAGGTGGCAGCGACTGTTCATTTTTCCCCCCGTGCATTTGGTGCTGCGGCTACGTAAGATCCTGGGCTCATCATGGGCAAAAGCAGCAACAACCTGGTCCCGATCCGTGTAGGGAAAAAGGTTTTTGTCATCGGAGTTGGTATGACCAAGGTAACTGGACTGGGCCGGGATATTTGGGAGTTCCGGGTTCTAGAGTGGGAATGCAATTGCTATCATCCGTGGTCACGTCTGGAAAGCAGAGCAGGTTGCTTCAAAGGGTTGGTGAAGTTGGCGTGGGAAAATGGTAAGGGAGTTTCTCTTTCTCGGAGGGGTCTTATCCATTGGTCACTTAATAAACTCAGTATTCCCCCAAGAGACGCAGTCCTGCCTCCAAAATCCCTCATTTCTCAGTGCCTTCGAATTTCGCGATTGCCTGGACCAGTCCCTGCAGTTTTCTTGTCAACATTTAGGAAGGGCTTTACCATTGCCTTCTTCCTAGGGCTGAGAAAGAGTGACTGGCTTAAGGTCACTCAGTGGCTTTGTGGGCAAGCCTGGAACTCATGGTCTTCTGGTTTATTGCCTGATGTCTTAATAGTTAAACCAAGGTTGACTCTCTTTTATAGTTATACTGTTAGCTATACTTTATAGCGATTCAGACCTTTAAAATTACCTGTGTGGCAATACCTCTCTGCAGTGGGCCATTGGTTTCTTTAAAAGAATCATTCTCATGTGGCCAGGATCAATCCAAGGATGGGGCAACCTTGTTTGGCTTTGCAGATTATTCCCTGCAGGCCTTCACAGCTACAGATATTCTAAGGCAGTGTTTTTCATATTTGTTAAGTTTAAGATGTGTTGAAAGTTGCCAAACTGGAAAAACACCATTCTGAGGGAAAGGCTGGGGAACCACTTAATACAGTTCTGAACCCAGAGGTGGTATTCAGCAGGTTCTGACCAGTTCTGGAGAATCAGTAGTGGAGAACCCGCAAATACCACCTCTGACTGGAGATTTTACAGCAGGGGTCTTCAAATTTGACAGCTTTAAGACTTGTAAACTTCAACTCCCAGAATTTCTCCTCCAGTCATGTGAGCTCAGGAATTCTGGGAGTTGAAGTCCACAAGTCTTAAAGTTGCCAAATTTGAAGACCCTTGTTTTATACTATACTTCCCCTGCCACGACCAAGTCATGCCCACAGAACCGGTAGTAAAAAAAATTGAAGCCCACCATGGTCTGAACACCTGTTAATTCTCCAGTGACAATTGGTGCTTTTTACCTCTTTAATACCCCCTCCCCCTTTTCACCATTTTGTTTTTTAAAAAATGGGATAAGCAGAGTGCCTAAGACTCCCTATCTTCCAGTTTCTAGTTTGGTGTTTTAACCATTTCACCAAACTGGTTCTATCTTTACCCAAAAGTAAAATCCTCTTGCTTCTTTGTGGCTTGTTTATAGCTTTATCCTTAGAACAGCTTTGTGAGGTAGATTAGGATGAAAGAGGGCAGTGGCCAATTCAAGGCTGTCCAAAGGTCAGGTTTACTATAACTCTTCTAGTGTTGGGGGCGGGGATTTGGCAGATGACTCTGCTCAAAAGATTTTTTAATAATTTGAAGGATGATCTGGATTCCCTTTCAAGATCACATCTGGATTGAGAAATTGCACTTCTTTATCACTCCTAAGCTATTATAAATGTTAATGGTTTTGTTCCCTTTTGAGAGTCCTTGGCATCATGTTGTTTAAACATTTCTGACAAATGCCCTGTAAGAAAAGTCCAACTTGTTCCTGCACTACAAAGGGAAACTGAAGTTAGAGTCAAAGCTCCATCCTGCTGTGACTTTTAATGCCACCTCTTCTGAAGCACTCAGAGCTCTCCATGTTAATATTTAATTTATTGTGCAACTTGGAGAAGCAGGTTTTTCATCCTTGTTGCCTAGGATTTATGGACTGTTCCAAATTACAGATTACATTAACAAATAACTGAGGAGAGAGACAGAGAATTTGATGTACAGTTGTGTACAGTGTTCAAACATCCCTCAAAAGACAGCCCTTTACAGGTAGTCCTTGACTTACAACAGTTCATTTGGTGTTAACAACGGTTCAAAGTAACAACGGCACTGAAAAAAGTTATTGTCAGTTTTTCACAGTTATGAACTTTGCAGTATCCCTATAGTCATGTGATCAAAATTCAAAAGCTTGGCAACTGGTTCTTTTTTATGATCATTGCTTTGTCCCAAGCTTATGTGATAATAATTTGTGACTTCCTGATAAGCCAAGTCAATGGGCAAACCAGAGTCACTTAAGAACCAGGTTACTAACTTTTCAATTGCAGTGATTAACTTAACAACTGTGACAAGATAGGTCATTAAATGGGGCAAACAAATGTCTCACTTAATAATGGAAATTTTGGGCTCCACTATGATCATAAGTCAAGGACTACCTGTATTTCAGAAAGCTGTCCTTTAGATGTATTTAATTTAATTATTTGTTTTCTTGGTTTTGGTCTTGAATATTCCTGTATCAGCAGGAGACAGTGAGTTCTAATCTTGCTCTAGGCATGAAAGCTGAATGGGTGACTTGGGGCCAGTCGCTCTCACTCAGCCCAAGCCAACTCACAGGATTATTGTGAGGAAAATAGGAGGCAGGTCTCAAATCACTCTGATAAGTCACCCCCCAACTTCTTGGATACAGTGCTGTGCCCTTCTTCCCAGCGCATACTCTGTGTCCTCCATCACTAGGCTTCCTTGGTCTCATCCCTTCCTTCCTAGTTGTGCATGGTTGCATCAGGCTGCTCAGGATCTCCCACAGCACCCCTGTGCTCCTTAAAATAGGAGGTGGCAGGGTTATTAGGAATGCTCATCACCTTGAGTTATATATAAAAAGCAGGATAAAAATCTAGCAATAATTTAGACCTGAAGTTCTTTTTGGTCATAAGCATCTTCAGCATTTGCTTTTTTTCCCCTAACAGTTTGAAAAACCTGGCCACCGTGAAAATTTTGATTATCCAGATATGGCAAAGGAAGCAGGTAACATACTGAATATCATACTTAACACTTGGGTACAGCTAGTGACAAATGTGCTATCTGCTTGGTGCTCCAAGCACATAGCTAGTGGCATAAACAGTCAAGTAGTATTGTATTACCAGTAGCCATGGTTTTCAGATCATGGGGCTTGAGGTTCATCTGTTTATGCTAGAGAGGTATGAAA
Source organism: Laticauda colubrina (assembly GCA_015471245.1). Classification (NCBI taxonomy): domain Eukaryota; kingdom Metazoa; phylum Chordata; class Lepidosauria; order Squamata; family Elapidae; genus Laticauda; species Laticauda colubrina. The sequence goes on along the minus strand of BLBF01000020.1, from coordinate 40,322,079 downwards.
ATGAAACTATCTGCAGAAGAGTAAGAAAAGCAATAGAAGAAATGCTGTGTGTGTGAACGTTAACTAAGTTATCTTCATTTTATAAAATTCCCTTTCAGTTCGGGCCTTTGCTTCAGAAGAGTAGGCAGGGTACAATAAAAACCTCTGTAAAATACTTACTTAAAAATATAACATTAATGTAAACATATTTTAAACATTGCTGATCCCTTAAATGCATTTACAGCTGTTTGCACCATCCTGCGATCATGTGACTGAATTTATCATGCTATTTTCCTGGAAACCAGGTCTTATTTCCAGTTTCTGGCAAAATGATCCATTGGAAACAGTGGTTTTTCTTAATGATTGTGTTGTTCACTTAATGACTGCTGTATTCACTTTAGACCACTGCATTCCCTTAACAACCATGGCAAAAAGTCATAATACCAGATGCGGTCACACATTGACCTGCTTAACAACCAGCATGACTTATAATTGTAATTCTGGACTCAATTGCAGTCATCAATCAAGGACTACCTGTAACCAGAAGTTATCGTAACAACAGACACCTTGTCTGGATTGACACATAGTTTTCAAACTAGCAGTTTACTTAATCTGCCCAAGAGTGGGTAAGTGTGCTTGCACACTCTTCACTGTCCATGCAGGCTTGTTACAGTAAGTTTCTAATCAAGATTTTGTAACATGTTTTTTAACCTTGTTCAGGTCAAAATGCTCTTGCTGATGCAGGCATTCCGTACTCATCCATAGAGCAGGCCTGTATAGGCTATGTATATGGTAAGTGAAGCCCACATTTTATCCTGATTCTTCTTTGCCCTTTTTAAGCTGTGTCCTCCTTGAAGCAGAGCTTATGAAACACGTGTCTAAATATTCTATTAATCTTGAGGGTTTAGGGATTTTTTCTAATAAGAGGCAAAGTCCAAGGAGAAACTTTTAAAGTTTTGTACTTTTGTATTTTTCAACATGTTGCAGAGCAAGCTCTCTGTAGTGCTAGAATTGCTGACAACCTTTAACTTTTTCATCTGTACATTTGATTGTAAAAATAGATAATGGAGGAGAAGCTATTTTTATTGCAGGAAAGTTCATTTAACCCTGCAGGCTTGAATTTTTATTGTTGCATAGTTTAAAATTTACTGAAGAAAAGATACTTGATTAAGATGCAGATAATTGTGAATTGTGAATTGAACATATTTTTTTTTAATCTACCTGTGAATCAGAATGTTTCTCTACAGTTTGGGATAAGAACCTGTTTGTCCCACCAAAAAGTCCTTGACTAATTTATATTTCATACTAAACCAGGGCAACCACAGTAGAATAAATTGCAGGAGGTTGGAATCATACAGCTTTCTAAGTCATAAATTCTGGCAGACCACAATACAGGCATTCCTGCATCATGTCATGCTAAAAATTAATCACTTTAGATGTTAACATGAAGACGTTTAACAACTTTAAAAAGAAACTAGAGAACATGTTGGTATTTTACCAAAACTGACTCTGCATGTCTTTTTTTTATTCTAAAGGTGACTCAACCTCTGGGCAGCGGGCTATTTATCACAGTTTGGGTCTAACAGGTATCCCTATTATAAACGTTAACAACAATTGTGCTACTGGTTCAACAGCTTTATTTGTAGCAGGACAATTAATAAAAGGAGGTAAGTTACATCTGCTAACCCCCAGCAAATACAGTTGTATTTAACCCCTGGTCAGTAGAAAAGCTGGCACATTCTCTAACATATACTGAATTAAACATGGCATTTTTCTGCATTTTGAATGCATACTTACTATTCATGTACAATCTTTACAGATGCTAACAACCTTAGTAAGAATATGGCATGTGCAGACTTATAGGCATCTTTTCAGTCAGTGCTTTGTAACAGCTCCTTTGGCAGAAATAACTTCTAAATGTTTTCAGGAGACCTTTCATTCTTGCTTTGGAAATTGATTCCCACTTTTCCTTGCAGAACTTTTCCTTCTTAGAAATAATGTTAGGTCTCCTTGCTTGTTTGAAATCTCACACATTTTCAGTAATATTCTAGTCCAAAAGCTGAGAGGAAAAATATTAACAATTTGGTTTAAATCAACATTCATCTAGATAATAAGGATATACTGTATGCTGTTCAGCTTCCTTCGGGTATTATCCCACGTAATTGTAGTTGTGCTTTTAAAGTTGTAGCAACGTTTCGGCAGAATCTCATCTGCCATCATCAGGCTTCTGTATTGAGTTCGTCTGTGAGTCAGGCTATCACAGCCATTTAGTTTTAAATTTGAGGCTAGCCTACTGTTGAGCCAGAATGCTTTTTTCTTCATCTTGATTGGTTGGGAGTCTTGGTCTGTGTTTATTGGTCTTGAAGTTTGCTTGATTGGTGTTTCTGGTTTCTTCTGTCTGTTTTGTGGCTTTGATTGGCTGGCAACATTGTGTTCCTGTATTGGAGGCTTTCTGTGCAGCTTGGCTTCGAGTAAAAGGATGGCTATCATCTATTAGGAAGCTAGGTTTCATCTCGGTGCCTAGTTGGGGTATGTTTGAGCTGGAGGTATCAGGGAGTCTGTTTGTGCCCAGGTGTTTGCCTGGCTTGCGGTGTGGAGATCTTTCTATTTGAGAGTGCAGGCTTCCAAATGATTGACAGTCTGGTGGAATCATCTCTTCTAAGGATATACTGTATATATTTGTGGATAAACCAAGAATTTTAGATACCAAAATACATCCAGAAAATTGGCTTATTTGCAATTATGTATAGTAATCTGTATTACTAAAACTCTTAAAGTTTTAAAGTTAAAGATTGGGAAAAATAGAGCAACTATTTTTGAACCAGTATACCTTAAATGGACTAACTTTAAAGAATGTGTCCAAAATCTGAGATCCATGACCCCCAAAAGAATACAATTTGAGAAAGTTGTGCTGCTTCATTACTACTGGCTGCTGCTAGGTTGCGATTGTGGTAATATCATCTTCAATTTCAACATTCTGTGACAGTTTCCCAGCCAGTCCTGCAATCCCTTGCTTCATTCTTCCACCAACATCAGCCATTTACTTGCCTTTTGGAAAGAGAAAGGGATATTTTTTATACTCCCTACCAGTTTCTCACAAAGAAACTCAATGGAGAAGCTAGCAGGAAGTTGGAAGTCACTCCTCCCATTGTGTTTTTTGCCTGTCCTTGGTTACTCTGTATCTCTGTTTAGGTAAAAAAGTATCTCTGAAACAATCACGCAACAAGACATAGGTTATCTATCGTAGTACTTTTTAAAAGTATCCGTATATCTCATATAAATATATAAGCCACCTGCAGCTAAGCAGACCCTTGAATTTTTAACCTGAATACCATGAAAAAGTGGGTCAGTTTATTTGCAAGTGGAACATTTTTATGTTTTAAAAAATTAAGGATTGGCTTATCCACAGATTGGTTTACATACAAGTACCTATGGATATAGTCTATATCATTAAGCTGCCCAGTGGTTCTAAAGCTGTCCCCTAAAAGTTATGCATGTCCTAAACTGTCCAAATTTAGCCACCCTGTGACATACCTTGTGGCATCTTTTGTTTATTATTAGTGCCCTGATATTTCCCAAGTAGAGCAAGAGATACAGTATCTTCAACATTTCAAGACTAATAGAGATTTGGAGATATCTTGCAGGTGCCACCACAAAATGATTGGATATGGCTACTTGTGACATACATATTTCACAAAACCAGGAGGCTAAAAAAATGAGACAGAGATGGGGCTATAAAGACCATAAAGACCATCCTATTATTCCCTGATCTGCCCTTCAAAATTGCCTCCCTTTTTTAATGTGCTCCCAGAACACAACAGCCCCTAATCTCACTCACTTGCTTCCCAACTGTTACACTTTCCCATGCTTGTTGCCACAGAAGCTATAGTTTCCATTTTTCTCTTCCGTCAGGCTTTTCCCTGTAGGCTTGTGTAATCCCTTCCTTGATCTCCCTGATAGTTTTCTCAGGATTGTCCCTCTCTTCATTTGTGAAAAACAACTTTGAGTGACAGACTCATCCAGGGAAACGGGTTTATAAGAACTTTCAAGCAAAAAGGCCTGGTCTTTGATGGTTACTGAACTTTATTTCTAAGAACATTCTTGTTCCAGTTTGGACCTGGAGATATTTAAGGGAGTTGAAAAGGTGGGTCGCTGGAAACCAGACTTTTGCTTCAAACTGAAAGTCAACTGAACTGGTTTAAGAGAGACCAGTTGTCATATTGTCTTCTCACAGCATCAATTTAATACACATAATTCTGAGCTTTGAATTTGTTTTGAGGGGTCACAGTGAATGTAACTCCAAATTCTTCTGCCCAAAAATCCACTCCTGGTCATCCATTTTTGCTCCCTTTGGTTAGATTTAGGGCAGCAGGGAAAGAAAAAGGTGATTAATCCTTGTCTATCTATTACCAATTATTTAGAGAGCTACCAATAGATCTAACATCTGTTGAACTCTATATTGAAGCTTAAAATATAATTATCCAATAATTTTTGTATTTAAGGTTTGGCGAACTGTATGTTGGCTCTTGGGTTTGAAAAGATGGCATCGGGGTCCCTTGCAGCCTCTCAAGTGAGTGTTCAAGTCTTTGCTCTACAGGAAAAGAACATTTTGTATAGCTTTGCATATTTGAAAGATGGATGAGAGTGTTTCATCTATCAACATTCTTTAGCAAATGCATGTTGTTTCTGTGATTTCTGAATACTTCTTCAATAACCCAAAGTTGTGGAGCCCTTTCCCTTCCATCTTTAGTTAGGACCTCAGGTTCCACGTTCACTTAGCAATGTAATCCTTGAGAAGATTCTCCTGAGATTTTCTTTTAGCAATCCTAGTTACTCCTCCAGGCAAGTGGCACAGAGGCCTGGTCTTTTGGTGCAGAAAGCAGCTATGGCTCAAGCTGAAAGGGGCATTAAAGAAGGCAAATTTTCTCTGGTCTACTGGAATCTTCCTTCACTGAAGCATCAAGACTTCTAGGAAAACAGTGGTCTAGAAATTCTCTCAAGGCTATATCTGGGTTTTTCTGGAAGGATTGGGAAATTGGGTGGGAGGAGACAAAGCAACTGCATTCTGAAACATTGATCTCTGTCGGCTAAAAATATGGGGTTGAATGCCAAAGCACTGTATAAATGGCATTGGTAGAGTTAGAAGCAAAGTTTGGAGCACCTTGTCATTTGCTTTAGCCCATAAAAAGAGAGAGGCATCCTCAAAGAATAAAGAGAATGGTAAAAGAAGAGAAAATTAATGCCTCAAAAATATTTGCTTTTCCTTACTGGGAAGCCAACTTTTGAATGGGCCTGGCTCATGATCAGGAGTCTTGATAATGCTGATAATGATCAGACTGATGAGGCAGGGGGTTTCTGTAGGCTATGTTTCTCACAACTTGGTATTCACAGCATACATAGATATTAAGATTTGTTCTTTGTTCTTTGTTTCTTTATTTTGAGCGTTCATTCCAAGTTTCCTTTTCACTTTCTGACTATCCCTTTCCAGAAGCATTTTTGAATTTTGAAGCCTCCTGTTAAAGCTTCACATTTATTACATCTTCTTCAGAAGGGGGCTACCTTGCATCAACTGCCTTGAATGATCAGTGTGGATACAAAAATAGAAAAAATACAGGATAGAATATATTAAGATAAAAATTTAAATATAAATCAAGAGACTCAAAAGCAAGAATTAGAGAATGGTAGTCAAGCGAAAAATAATTGTGCATATTATTGTGAAGTTGTGGCTTATAGATTTCTCTGGTTTTTTGAAAGACCCTTTCCTTATTTGAGCCATTTGTACTCAGTTGGTAGTTTGTCCAGTATATGTATATATTATACATATGTACAGTATATGTATATATGATAATTTGCATTGGGCTCCATTATATAGTTGCATTTTTATTTATTATAGGTTTGGTATTGTTTGAAACCCCTAACATGATACTGACTCGACTCTTACCTGAAAATGAACATGATACAGGTAGAACTTGACTTACAGCAGTTCATTTAGTGACAGTTTGAAGTTACAGCAGCACTGAAAAAAGTAACTTATGACAATTTTTCACACTTATGACTCTTACAATATCCCATGGTCATGTGATGCTTGATGCATTCAGATGCTTGACAGCTGACTCACATTTATGACAGTTGCAGTGTCCTGGGATCATGTGATCCACTTTTGCGATCTCTGACAAGCAAAATCAATGGAGAAACCAGATTCCCTTAACAAGTGTGTTACTAACTTAACAACTGTAGTGAAAGTGGCGAGAATAGTCGTAAAATGAGAGAAAACTCACTTAACAAATTTCTCACTTAACATAAATTTTGGTCTCAATTGTGCTTGTAAGTTCAGGACTACCTGTAAATTGTGCTCACTTATAAATTGCACACTGAATTCTGCAGCAGAAAATTAATATATTTAATTTGTATAAATTAATTTGTATAAATTTGTATAAATGTTGGATATGTCTGCCTGCCTGAATGTTTAGTTTAGAAGCAAATGAGTCTGAAAAGACTATATATGGCTGATCAAACAAGAGAACTTTGATAATGTCTTTTCCTTTCTATGTGTGTTCAATGTAAGACTGTTGGGGGTATTCATAATATACATTTTGTGTCTTTCAGTTTACTGATCGGGTGATTCCAACAGACAAGCATTTTGAAGTTATGATAAATAAATATGGCCTAGAAAAAGTCCCAATTGCTCCACAATTTTTTGGAAATGCTGGCAAAGAACACATGGAGAAATATGGTATGTTAAAATATTACTGTCCTAAAAACATACAATGAAGACATTTTTTATGCTGTAGTATTGTTATTGATGTGCCATACCACTGTGAAGATCTTTGTGCCAAAACATCTGATTTCTAAGAGGGCACAGTTGTTGTAGTATACAGTCTGCTGGAATTCTATTAATCGTTTTATCTTTTGTGTCTTGAAACATGATTCTTATCTAATTTCTATTGAGCCTTTGAGATCATGAAATCACAACACGCATAGCATATTTTCTTAAACTGTCTTAAACATATCAACTAATGAAGTCATTCTTTTTAACATACATTTCATATGCTTTTGATTATTTTAGGGACAAAGGTTGAACACTTTGCAAAAATTGCCTGGAAGAATCATAAGCATTCAGTGAACAATCCGTAAGTACAGTGTTTTAAGTAATGGGTTAGAATGCAAGCTAAAAAACATGTATTGTGTGTTATTGGAAAAAAATGCAAAGAGGTATTTAAAATGGGGGAAGGATGTTGTAAAGGTGACTAATAAATTAAAAATTTCCAAGCTCAAAAAGATAAAATTATGAAGGATTAGGATATACAGTAAGCATCATTTACCTCTAAACTCTAAATAAACAGCTTCTGAACAGAGCCAATATTTCTATGAATATGAATATATATCAAAACGGAGTTATACTTTTCTTGTACTTCCTTGGGAAGAGCAACAAAAATTAACCTGCTACTTTTAGCAGTGTTATGGTACGTAGTCCTGAGCAAAGCTGCTTTTTGCAACTACATTGTTCAAATGAGATTTCAAAAAAGTTTCTAAACTTGTGGAAGGAGCTGGCAAAAGCACCAGCAGGAGATATTCACTGCAAAATTATGTGATGATTTGACCTATTGTGGGAAATACTTTTTAAGATTTTGAAGAGTAAAAGCAATAGTTCACTGCCACTGTTGTTGAATTGTTCTGATTGCATTCATCTCCCCTGTTTTCTGTAGAAATTCCCAGTTTCAAAAAGAGTACAGTTTAGATGAAGTGTTACAATCTCGTAAGGTTTTTGACTTCTTGACAGTCTTACAGTGTTGGTAAGAATCCAGCTCTATAGTGCTTTTGTGACTTCATTTCTCCTTTTCAAAAAAGCTTATTTTCTTTCTAGATTTTATTTCTCTTGTCTGTTCTCTTCCTTTTTTTTGGAGCATTTCCTTTTTGTTAGATATTATTAATAATAATATTTAAGTTTAAGACTTTGCACAAAGCATAATATTAACCACTGATCTATGAGTCTTATCCAAACATGTTCATTTCAAAAGTTACAGAACTGGTTACATGATAGTGATAACTTACTGAACATACCTGAAATTGCAGATTTCCTATGCAGTAATATACAAAATAGTACACTTACACATTTCTGTTATATAATTGCTTTACAACTCATTAAGCAGTCTTAAATCTCGTAATTTCAGTAGTATAAAAGTATTTGACTATTGGTCAAATTCTCATCTGCCGTTGTAAACTTTTTAAACATTTAAGGGGAAATACTTGCATGGGTAGAGTATTTTTCAGCTAGATAATGTGGTGGGACCCCTTAATCAGAAATGGAAATCTTAGCTTGAAACCAGCTTTTGATTCTTTCCCTTACTGCCCCCACCGCCATCATGATCTCAGAAATTCACAACTTAATCTTCAACCTGAAAAATACTAAAACTATTGGAAATGAGTTGATAAAAGCAGAGTAAAATCCAGAGGCATGGCCCCTATGTTGCTATCCCTTTTTACACATATAAATTGTTCAGGGAGTAGAATAGTCCATAATCAACCCTTATTGTGTGTTTTAAGTCCAACATCTGATGGTGCAGCAGCTGTAGTCCTTGCTAGTGAAGAATTTGTGAAGAAGAACGGATTGGAGTCGAAATCAGTTGAAATTTTGGCCCAAGAGATGCGGACCGACTTTCCGAGCTCATTTGACCAAAACAGCTGCATTAAAATGGCAAGCTTGACCTTTTAATGTATAAAATGTATACATGAATATTCCTGTGAAATACTGAAAATAGTTTAAGGATTTGACACAAACTGAAATGAAAAAATAACCCCTGCTTGCTATAATATAAAGCAGAGGTCTCCAAACTTGGCAACTTTAAGATTTGTGGACTTCAACTCCCAGAATTCTCCAGCTTTAAGCATAGTTGGCTGGAGAATTCTGGGAGATGAAGTTCACAAGTCTTAAAGTTGCTACGTTTGGAGACCTCTGCTATAAAGAATATATTTCAAAGGGAAAAAGAAGTAGGGAAGACAACAAGCAAGCAAGTGTGGGAGCTAAGACTCTTGTCTTTGGCAAACAGCTCCCCAGGAGAAGAGCAAGAGATTTCTAAGCAGAATGAGTACAATATGGGATAGAAAGGGGCACAAGAGGGTACATTATGGGATAGAAAGGGGCATCATGGCTCAGTAGTTAAAGATGCTGAATTTGTCATCTGGTAGGCTGACAACCCATGTTTGAGACCCGAGACCTGAGCTTCTGTTATTTACCCCAGCTAGCAGTTCCAAAGCACGCAAATATGAGTAGATAAATAGGTACCACTTGGGTGGGAAGGTAATAGCCTTCTGTGTATTTTGCTGTATAGTCATGCTGGCCATATAAGCCCAGAAAATGTCTTTGGACAATGGTGTCTCCCTCAGCTAAGAAACAGGGATGAACAATGCTCCCTACAGTCAGATCTAACTGGACAGGGAAACCTTTACCTTTTATGGGATAAGCGATCCATGGAGAAAACAGGAAGCTTTCAGTTTAAATCCCATGCTCCAAATCTAACTAAAGAATGCGAAGTTGCTGAAGGAGCACCTTTTGTTGGGTATGAATGAATCACAGAACAAGAATAAGTAGGTATAAAATGATTCACTCATTACTTTTGAAGAAAGTAATTTCATAATTCCATTAATATATTGAATATAATTCTTGGTAGACCATCCTAATTTGTTTCAGCCATGCCTAAAATTAACCCTTTCCCTGGGCATATAACAGTGTAGCTTAATTCAGAAGAAAAGTACCCAATTTTCTTGAAATAGTTGGATGTATATATTTATTTTGCTGCTGTTGCTTTCAGTGCATTTATGTATATGTTACCTTTTGAGATATATTAATTGGAAAATACATATAAAGTGATCGGGAAGTCTGTTTATTATTCATGAACTTTAAATGCATATTTACATAGTATATTTAATTTCTCTCTCTCTGTGTGTGTGTGTGTGTGTGTGTGTGTGTGGTCTCCTAAAAGTAGTGCTTCTTGATGGGTGCAGGCAGTGTCTAAATATTATCAATCCCTGCATATGCATTCAGTTCATATTTGTCCATTTAGTTATAATATTCCAAATGGTTAATTAGTGGTGTTTGTGTGTGCGTGCCCATACACATATTCCAATTTTTAAAAAGCCATTCATCAGGACAGATAAATGGAGTTCAGAAAACAGAAACATTCAATGAAATGCATTCTGGTTATGTTTTATTGCTTTTAGGTTGGTTATGATATGACAAAAGAAGCTGCAACAAATTGTTTTTTGAAAACTGGCCTAACACCAGAAGATGTGGACGTGATTGAACTTCATGACTGCTTCTCTGCTAATGAATTAATTACATATGAAGCTCTGGGTCTCTGTCCTGAAGGTATTCCTTCAATATTAGAACTACTAAAAAGCTTGGTCACAGCCAGCACATAATTAAGTGCACTTTTCCCTTTGTTTAACTCTTCAAAATTGATATCTGGAGACAAAATGATTGCTAGAAAGTTCTCCTTCTCTGATGCCTTTCTACCATCACGTAGATAAAAAGAGCACAGAGTTGGAAGGGACCTTGGAGGTCTTATAGTCCAACCACCTGTTTAGGCAGGAAAACCTATACCATTTCAGACAAATGGTTGCCCAATCTATTTTTAAAAACTTCCTGTGTTGGAGCATTCACAACTTCTGCAGGCATTTGATTAATTGTTCTAACAGTGACTTCCTCCTCTTTGTTAGCACTGTTTTTGGAGACAGATCTAGCCTTTAAGATTTCGAAGGAATAGGTTTAATTAACAGGAGATTGTATCACTGTCCTCCAAGTCCAGTAGCAAAGGGTCATTAAGTGAAACCACAACTGTGCTTATAATCTTGCTTCAGTTTTCTTTTGCTTGATGGAAAAATTGTAAGTGCAAAGAATTGATAGTAAAATTATTTTTTCATCACTGTTTTAATGGCAAATGGTCACTGTATGAGGCAGTTGGTAAATGAGAACTATCTATTACAATGTGCTATGGTAAGGATATGAGGTTGGTTGCGGAAGGGCTGTCTGAAATTAGGCTGAAATTAGATGGTGAGCATTGAGTAGAGACCATCTGAAAACAATGCCTATCCTATCCTAACAATGCCTATCAATTCCTATCCTATTTGTGGATAGGAATTAAAAATATTTTTACATATAGCGTGTTACTCATATAATAAGGCCGGGTATTATTTTTTTTTGAGCCCCCCCAAAATGGCTAGGCCGTCTTTTGGGGGTGACTTAATTCCCCCCTGTTGCATCCTCGGGCAGGCGGGCAGCGATGGCTTGGATATTGACATCAGCATTGGTGGTGCACTTCATATCGGGAGACCTTCCGCCACCGTTGCTTTCCCTTCTTCCCGTGCTGCTGCGGCATTTGAAGCAACACCACGGCATTTGGCGCAGCCACAAGGGGCCAGCCAAGGCTCCTCCCTGCAACCGGAGCCCGGCGGAGACACTCAGCTTCAGGCACTCCTGTCGGGCGGGCTGGACAAAGCCGGGAAAGCGAGCCACGGGTACATGCCCGCCTGCCAAGCAAAAGAGCCGGGCCGATCCGAGCTTGGCTTCTTTCCCAAGTTCCTTCAGCTCAACCCTGAAGGGGCCACCGGGAGAGGCCACCTGAGGCAGTAATAACTCGGCGGGGCTCAGCTCAGAGGAGGATGCAGTGCAGGCTGTTTCCTTGCCTCCCTGTCCATCCGTGGACAGGGAGGCAAGGAAACAGCCTGCACTGCATCCTCCTCTGAGCTGAGCCCCGCCGAGTGAGCACCTCTGCTCCATGCCCATGTTGCTGCAGCATTTGGAGATGCGTGGGGACGGGAATGGGCTGGGTGAGGGGTGGAAAGGATGGGCGGCTTCGGGCTCTCCCTGCCGGACCCGCCGGCCAGGGAAGCAGCGTTGCTGTCGCCTCACCTCCCTGTCTGTGGACGGGTGGGCATTATCACTGCCTCGGGCAGCCTCTCCCGGTGGCCCCTTCGGGGTCGGGCTGGAGGAACTTGGGAAGCCAAGCTCAGGTTGGCCTGGCTCTCACTTGGCAGGCAGGCGCACACTAGCGGCACATTTTCCTGGCTCTGTCCAGCCTGCCCAGCTCTGGCGCGCCCTGGAAGGATGAGCGGAGGGCCCCTTGGGGAGGCGCTCGCTGCCTTGGCCAAAGCTCCACCGCCAGGCAGGAGGGCCTGCCTGTCAGCTACGCTGGGTGCTCCAGGCAAAGCTCTTTGTGCTTTGCCCGGCGCCAGGCAGAGATGGCAGCTGGGCACTTCTCCCGGGGTGGGCCAATCCTGCGCTGCGGCCCTGGGAGATTCGCCTCCCCACTCAGGGTTTGACTGCCCTCTCGGGCAGGAGAGGCTTTGTCATACCGGTAGTAGGGCATCATTTTTAAAAGAATGGGCTTTGCCTTCGAACAATGCCCGGGAAGGCGGCAAGAGAAGTGCCTGAAGCCGAGTGTCTCCACCAGGCTCCAGTTGCAGGGAGGAGCCCTGGCTGGCTGCGCTTGGCTGCACCAAACGCCACATGGCTGTGCCAAACTCCGCGCTGTTGCTCCAAATGCTGCGGCAGCATAGGGAGAAGGGAAAGCAACGTTGGCAAAAGGTCTCCCGATACGAAGTACCCTGCCAATGCTGAGGTCAACGCAGGCAGCACCATATCTGGGTGTGCAACAAAAGTACTGGGTAATTCTGGGCCAGTCACACTCTCTCAGCCCAACTCACCTCACAGGGTTGTTGTTGCAGGGAAAATTGGAAGAGGAAGAAGTATTAGACATGTTCACTGCCTTGAGATTTATAAAGTAGTAAAGGAGTGATAAAAATATAATGAAGAATTTATTCTTATGAATTTAAGGATATAGAAATCATTACACAGATATTGTTGTGCTGTCCCTTTTAAATTAATTACCATTTTGCACTATTAATGTCAAGTTGATATCATAGATATCAGGAATTTTATTTAGAAGTGGGGGATATGATATGCATTAATAATTTCCTTTTTTTTTTCCTTCAAGGAGGAGCTGGTGAGCTGATTGACAGAGGAGACACAACATATGGTGGGAAATGGGTTGTAAATCCCAGCGGTGGTTTGATTTCCAAAGGGCACCCACTGGGTGCGACAGGTAATTCAGTCATCTATATAAGGCTTTTAAGCATCTTTATGGAGGAAACATGCAATTTTATTTAAAGAAAAGGCTAAGTTAGTTCTTCTCTGTTGAATCAGCCATCTGTAATTAACCACATAGACCTGCTATTTTGATGAGAAGGTATAGTAGTAATATTCATTTATTCTGTGCTGATTTATCTGGCAGGAAATCCTACTGAATGCCTTGTTATGATGAAATGTCCATTAATCCTTTAAACACAAGCACATATTTCTAGTCATTTCAAAAGATAATTTCTGACCAGCTGGAATATTTGGCAAGGAAATTGTAAGCCTGATCACATTCCACTGGATTTGCTAAGCCGCTCTTGGAATTGTCCCAAACTATCTTCATACCTTCACTTTTTTTTAGTATGAAGGTAGGTTCTTTATGTAGAAAAAACTAACACATGCAACTAATACTTATTACAAATAAACTGGTTTAAACTGAATTTGATTCCAAGCTTATGCATAAATATTTATAATTCCTAAACGGAATGGTGTTGGTTAATATTTTTATTAGAAATATTACATTAAAGATTATGATAACAGAAATAGCAGAAATTAAAAATAGCAGAAATTCATTTATTTAAAGTCATTCATGAACTGCCTAGGTCTGTTATTCATAATCGGTAAAATGGAACAGGTTATTTACTTTATTGTCCTTAACTATTGTGTTCTTCAGCATATTTGTTATGTTCTTCAGCTAAAAGACAACTTTAATCTGGCTGTTCAGAGCTCAAATATTAAACGGTGGAGACACAGAAAATCCTGTCCTAATACTGAAATCTATTTTTTAGTCTGTCACTGTGCAAATATCCTGACATTCTCTTTGATTTCAGGAGTGCAATTGCTCTTTGAACAAGGTGATGAAATGTTTTTATTTGAGCTTATATCAGCTTTTCGGTTTTTTCAGAATGATTGCTCTTACCTATCTGTTGGCAATATTTCAGAGAGGGCCTCTAAGAAGAAAGGGAAGCTACATTTGCCCTTTGTTTTATAATGTAGCCTAACTTCTAGATTGCATAGCAGGATATTTATTTTATTTATTTTTATTTGTTAATTGCTTACAAGATAATAGGTATAAGTATATACATAGTTATGAATACATGAAATGGGTACATATAAGAAAAATAAAAGAAACAATAGGACAGGAACAGTAGGTACATTGGTGCTCTTATGCAGGCTCTCTACAGACCTCTTAAGGCCCGGTCCCACTGGCCGATGGACGCAAAACGTATGCATAAAGGATACAGCGGACGAGCAAAATTTCGGGGGTGGTTCCATCCATTGTCATCCACTCCAAAAAGTGGCGAAAATTTGCATAAACAGAATGGAAAAGAATGGAAAAGAACAGAAAAGAATGGACGTGGGTAGTATGTAGCGGGGATGTTAAACGGATGTTCATAGGAAGCCTAGCAGATGAAAGCGGATGACACCTCCGAAGGGGTTCTGTGAGAGAATTTCGAAGCGGACACATAGCGGAAAGGGCGGATGCATAGCTGATGAAGCAGATGCATCATGGACACCTATAGGAAACAAAGGGGATGCCACACAGATGTATATCGGATGCAAAGCATTCACTGCGCATGCGGGGAGTATGAATTGCATCAGCTCCGCGGATATAAAAGGATGCAGCACGCACGCAGTCATCATACAAGGGAAAGATGTGCTGCCACATACATCTTGCAGGAACACCATGGTTCGTCAGTCAGGCAAGAAGAGGAAGCCAGTGCCTACTTGTTCAAGCCCTGGCAAGGTGAAGAAGGCCAGAACCAGCATCCTACCCCCTGGCACTGACTCTGAAGCTGCTGCTGCTGCTGCTGTGGTGGACCAGCCCCAAGGCCCTCAAGCCCCTCAAAGCCCTGCTGCTCAAGCCCCTGAAGGCCCTGAACAATCTCCAGAAGGCCCTGATGCTGAAGCCCCTGAAGGTCCTGCTGAAGCCCCTGCCAGAGGGAGGAAGAGGCAAGGGAAGGAGAAGGGAGAGAGGAAACAGTACACCGTTTCCGAGGAGCATGAGGATTAGGTGCTGGAATGGCTGAGGGAGAACGAGTACCTCTGGAGAAAGGGCCACAGACTGTATCGGGACACCAAGAAGAAGCAGGCAGCTTGGAGAGACAAGGCAGAGAGCCTGGGGTACACTGCAGAAGTACTCCTTGGATGGTGGAAGCACATGCACACTTGGTATGGCAAGCTACACCTCAAGAAATCTGGGCAGGCCGCTGTCAAGCTCACTGACCGGGAGATGTACGTCATGGCCAAGTGCAGTTTCCTGGAGGGTGAGATCCGCCACCGAGGAGCAACCCCTCTGAGACCCCTCTTCCTCAGACAGCCCACAGACAGCCAGTCCTCTTCCACCCAGGAGCCAGCTACCCTGTCCAGGCAGGTGTCTTCAGAGGGCCCCACAGCAGAGACCCCTCCGACAGCTGCACTCCCCATACCAGCAGACTTGGAGGATCCCGTGGAGGATGACACCCTGCTGTCACAAATGGAGGAAGAAGCAGCAGCCACCAGAGACCAACCCACCCCCACCTCCAGCTCCAGAGGACGCAGGCAGAGAGGCTGACTGGAGGGCCAGGACCCCAGTGTGCTGTTGGAGATCAGGGACACAATGAAGACCAGCACAGAACTTCTCTCTCAGCTGGTCCACTTGGACAGAGCATCCTTGGGCCGGAACACCTTCATCACCTACGTGAACCAAACCCTGAGGGACCCGCCCGAGGCCCAGTACCAGGTGATAAAGCAGAAGATCACAGCACTTCTGCACAACCCTCAAGGCCCAGCTGAACCTGCTCCGACCCAGTCCAGGTCTGCTCCTCCACCCCAGGCGATGTCACAGCCCTTCCATGGCTTTCAACAGCCCCTCACTTACCAAGGCTACGACTACCAGGACTTCCCACAGCAGAAGCAGAACTTCCCAGTCCAGGCCCAGGTTCATCGGACGCCCCAGACGCCAGTCCTCACCCAGCTGCAGACCAGACAGCCCCACTACACTCCTCCCAACCCTTCCTTCACCCCACAGCCAAGCCCGTCAATGGACAATCTGTCATCAGTATTGGGCCTGACATCTCAAGTCCTTGATGAAGGGCCTCTCAACCTCACGGGACTGAGTCAGCTCTCGGATAGCTTCCTGAACACACCACCACCTGTTGTACCCTCGGGGCCAAGCACCCCAATGGTGCCTCAGACCAGCACTCAAGCCACAGCCACCTTCACAGTCCCTGCCCGCTTAACAGCTGAGACCATGGACATGACTCAGAGTGACTGAGAATAGTGTCAGAGACTGAGTTGTTTACTTGTTAAGTTAATCTTTGCTTAAGACACTTTACTTGGTTCATTTTGCTTATTTAATAGAGTCATAAAGTTTACCTAAGAAAGTTTATCTTTGCTTAAGACACTTAATACAGTTTACTTGGTTCATTTTGCTTATTTAATAAAGTCATAAAGTTTACCTAAGAAAGTTAATAAAGGTTATCTTTGCTTAACACACTTAGTTTACTTGATTCTTTTTTTTTTAACTTAATAAAGTGTTGGTGAAAACTTTATAAAAATGGTTAAGCCTTTGCATGCTTGTGGGATAGATAAGGATAGTTGTGGGATAGATAAACCTCCAGTGCAACCATAGTGGGACTGTATGGTCCACCATCCCAGCGATCCAGATGATTTTCTCCCCCTTTTTATAGAAAATATTGGTTGTCCGCTCGGTGTCCTTCTGCATACTCTAGACATACTTCAGACATCCTAAATATACGAGATACATCCCAGATACAAATGTTTTGTCCATTTTGAATACTTTATATACGAGATGCATACGCTTACATCTTTTCTATTTCCTGCTACTAATGCTGTGTAGACGTTCCGTGTACCTTTTGTTTCCTCCCTCTTTCCGTTTTCAGCTGCAGCGGATGTGAGTTGAGGGGATGGCCAGAGGATGCAGAGAGGATACAGCGGACATTTAATGGATGATAACGGACATAGAACGTTTGTTGCCCGTATATGTCACGGATGTACATTGTATGCGGCAGAAAGTTCATCCGTTCACAAAGTTTTGTGCAGCTCAAAACTTCTTGCACTGATGAAATTGCAGTGGATGGATGCTCGACGGATAGAGCGTATGAAACACGTATGCAGTGAGTACACAACGGATGCATAGCGTTTTCCAATGGATGGCAAGCTTTTTTTAACGTTTTACATCCTCTTTGCATCCGTAAGTGCAGTGGGACCGGGCCTTTAGGAAAGGGGTGAGGTCAATAGTAGACAGTCTCAGGTTCAAGTTTTGGGGGTTTGGGGAAGAAACCACAGTCAGGTCGAGTATTCCAGACATTGACCACTCTCTTGCTGAAGTTGTAGTTCCTGCCTTAACATATTATATATTATAATATATAACATATTATATATTATATAATATAACATATATTATATAACATATTGCATTAACATATTAGGGGGGGAAATGTTGATCAAATCTTGCATAACTTAGAGCAGTGTTTCTCAATTCTGGGAGTTGAAGGAGTTCTGGGAGTTGAAGTCCACATATTGCCAAGGTTAGAAGCCTTATAGGAAGATAGATTCTGTTTTAATGTTAGGGGGAGGAAATCTATAGGAGAACCAATTTGGGAAGTGATGAGTTCCCTACACTGGATGTCTTCTTGCAAAGGCTGGAGAGCTTTGTCTAGAATGCTATAAGTTGGCCATTGGCTAGAGAGAAGTTAGCTTTGGTGTTTTGTGATAAGATCATAAAATTGGAACCTTTCCAATTTTGTGATCTTATCAGGAAAAGATGGCTTTTGTTGTCAGTTTAATAAAGCACTTTTAAAGATAAATGTAAGAGGGATTACTTAGACTCGTATCTAATTGGTTTTAATGTGTACTTTACCTTTAATAATTAACTATGAAAATGAGTTTGCATGGTAAAAAAGCTAAACCTCCTTAGCTCACTCCATGGCATGCAAGCAGGTCTTAACATGCATACATTCAGATTAAACTAATGCCTACTTGCTTGCTTAATTGTTTACAGGTAGGTCATTTAATGATTGTTCAAAGTTACAGTGGCTTCAGAAAAATGTCCAGTTCTTCAAGTTAGGATTATTGCACCACCCCATGTGACTGCAGTTAAGGAAATTGGCAACTGGCTCACATTTATGATGGTTGCATCTTGCCAGTCCCATAATTGTCATTTGTGACCTTCCCAGCTGGCTTCCAACAAGCAAAGTCAAGAAGCCAGATTTGCCTAATGATTGCATGCTTCACTTAATAACAGTGTGATTTGCTTAAGCCCATGTCACACTGCACCAACGGATGCAAAGAGGATGTAAAACGGACAAAAAAGCTTGCCATCCGTTGGAAAACGCGATGCATCTCTTGTATACTCACGGCGTACGTCTTTCATATGCTCTGTCCATCAAACATCCGTCTACTGCTATTTCATCCGCTCAAAAAGTTTTGAGCTGCACAAAACTTTTTGAGCGGATGAACTTTCTGTCGCATACGATCTACATCTGCGACACATACGGGCAACAAATGTTCTACATCCGTTGTCATCCGTTACTTGTCTGCTGTATCCTCTTGGCATCCTCTGGCCATTCGTGCAACTCACACCCGCTCCAGCGGAAAGCGGAAAGAGAGAGGAAGCGAAAGGTACGTGAAACGTCCACGCAGCGTTAGTAGCACGGACAGAGAAAGGATGAAAGCGGATGCAGCTCAGATATAAAGCATTAAAATGGACAAAACGTTTGTATATGGGACTTATCTCAGATATTTAGGATGTCTGGAGGATGCCTAGAGTATGTGGAAGGACACCTAGCGGAAAACCGACATTTCCTATAAAAAGGGGGAGGAAATCACCTGGATCTCACTATCAGTCCAGCAGCCCTGGTGTGCAGACCTCTTCAGCCTTGCTCTTGCTCTTCCACATCATCCATTGATGTCCACCATGGATCATCGCACACTCCTTTTGGTAGCCGCCATCTTTCAACACCAGAACCAAGCCCTCTTCAGACTGTTTCACCTTTTCTACACAAGGAGAAGGAGACGTCCAAGAGCTGTCTGGGTCTGAAGATGGATCGGGAGAAGAGTGGAGTTTGGACTCTATGACAAGCTGATGGTGGACCTGAGGAATGAAGACCCTCGTGCATTCCAGCACTTCATGAGGATGCCACCAGCCATGTTTGACAAAGTTGTGGAGCGTCTGAGACCCAGGTTGACCAAGGCAAACACCAACTTCCGTCCCAGCCTGGACCCTGGACTGAAGGTGGCACTGACTCTGCGCCACCTGGCCTCTGGAACCACATACAGAAACATGCAGTATGCCTGGAGGGTACCACACAACACCATCAGCATTGTGGTCAGAGAAGTGGTGCAGGCCATCATCGAAGAAAACATGGAGGAGCTCCTCCAGTGTCCCATCACTGAAGAAGGCTGGAGGAAAATTGCAGAGCACTGGTATCAGAGGTGGAACTTTCCCCACACCGTTGGAGCCATAGATGGGAAGCACGTGGCCTGCAAAGCTCCAGTCAAGTCAGGGTCCAATTATTTCAACTACAAGGGCTTCTTCAGCATCATCCTCTTTGCCATGGTTGATGCTGACTACAAGTTCATGTACATCGATGCTTCAGGCAACAGGTCAGCTTCAGATGCCCAGGTATACAATGCCAGTGACCTCAAGGATGGGCTGGAATGCAACCTCATCATGGGTTTCCCAGATCCAGACCCCCTACCCAACGATACACAAGATGTGCCCTACTTCATCATGGGTGATGACGCCTTCTCCCTCAGAACCTACCTCATGAAGCCTGACACTTCCAGATACCTCACCCGTGAAGAGAGGATCATCAACTACAGGCTGTCCAGGGCAAGACGAGTGGTGGAGAACTCCTTTGGCATCCTGGCCAACAGGTTCCAGGTACTTCTCACCACCATGCAGCATCGCCCACAGACTGTGAGGAGCATCGTGGAAGCTTGCTGCATCCTGCACAATCTCATGCGCACCCGCTACCCAGTGTTGCAGAACAGGCTTGTGGACCGTCAACAAGGGAATGGGGACATGGAGTGTGGTGAATGGAGGCAAGGACTAAACCTGATAGACACTGTGGATGTGCACGGCCCCAACAGAGCTTCACGTGAAGGGAAGAAGCAGTCCAACCTCCTGAAACAATGGTGCAACTCCCCAGCTGGAGCAGTGGAGTGGCAATACAGGATGGTGGATGCTTAATGGATGCTTCCTTCAGCCTGTCTCATCACACTGATAGATTGTGCCATGTATGTTGAGTGGCCCTACAATGAACAGGGCATTAATAAAGAGTTTTGTTTATGTTGAAATGTGTTGATCAATGATTAAATTGTTATTGATAATATGTGTGGCAGCTGGGAGGGTGGACCATACAGTCCCACTATGATTGCATTGGAGGTTTATCTATCCCACAACTATCCTTACCCATCCCACAACTATCCATCCCACAGCTATCCTTCCCCATCCCACAGCTATCCATCCCACAGCTATCCTTACCAATCCCACAAGCATGCAAAGGCTTAACCTTTTTTTCAAAGTTTTCCCCAACACTTTATTAAGTAAAAAAATGAACCAAGTGTGTGAAGCAAAGATAACCTTTATTAATAACAAACTGTATGACTTTATTTAAAAGCAAAATGACCCAAGTAAAGTGTCTTAAGCAAAGATAAAGTGAACAGGTAACAACTCATTTTCTGGCACTATTCTCAGTCACTCTGTGGCATGCCCATGGTCTCAGATGTAAAGGGGCCAGGGACTGTGGAGGTGGCTGTTGCTGGAGTGCTGATCTGAGGCGCCATTGGAGTGCCTGGCCCCAAGAGTACAACAGGAGATGGTGTGTGCAGGATGCTCTGAGAGCTGACTCAGTCCCGTGAGGTTAAGAGGCCCTTCATCAAGTACCTGGGATGTGAGGCCCAAGACTGATGACAGATGTTCTGACGAAGGGCTTGGCTGTGGAGTGGAGGAAGGAGGAGTGTAGTGGGGCTTTCTGGTCTGCATCTGGGTCAGGTGAGGCATCTGTGGCACCTGTGGTGTCCAAGGAACCTGGGCCTGGACTGGGAAGGGCTGCCTCTGCTGTGGGAAGTTCTGGTAGTGGTAGGCTTGGTAGGCGAGGGGCTGTTGAAATCTGTGGAAGGGCTGTAACATCGCCTGGGGTGGAGGAGCAGATCTGGAGTGGGTAGGAGCAGGTTCAGCTGGGCCTGGAGGGTGGTGCAGAAGAGCTGTGATCCTTTCCTTCATCACCTGGTACTGGGCCTCGGGCATGTCCATGAGGGCCTGGCTCACGTAGGTGATGAAGGGCTTGCGGTTAGAGGATGGTATATCGAAGTGGACCAGCTGGGAGAGGAGATCTGTGCTGGCTTTGATTGTGTCCCTGATCTCCAACAGGACAGTGTGGCTCTGTCCCTCCAGTCTGCCTCTCTGCCTGCTTTCTGTGCAGCTGGGTGTGGGTGTGGGTTGGTCTCTGGTGGCTGGTTCTTCTTGCTCCATCTGAGACAGGGGATCCTCCACGTCCTCCAGCACGGGAAGTGCAGCTGTCGGGGGGGGCTCTGTCATGGGGCCCTCCAAAGACACCTGCCTGGACACGGTAGCTGTCTCCTGGCTGGAAGAGGAGTGGCTCTCTGTGGGCTGTCTAAGGGAGAGGGTTGACAGAGGGGCTGCTCCTCAGTGGCGGATCTCACCCTCCAGGAAGCTGCACCTGGCTATGACATACATCTCCCGGTCAGTGAGCTTGACAGCGGCCTGCCCAGATTTCTTGAGGTGCAGCTTGCCATACCAGGTGTGCATGTGCTTCCACCACCCAAGGAGTACATCTGAAGTGTAGCCCAGGCTCTCTGCCTTCCCTCTCCACGCTGCCTGCTTCCTCTTAGTGTCGCGATAGAGCCTGTGGCCCTTCCTCCACAGGTACTTGTTCTCCCTCAGCCATTCCAGCACCTCCTCCTCATGGTCTTCGGAAATGGAGTACTGTTTCCTCTCTCCCTTCTCCTTGCCTTGCCTCTTCCTCCCTCTGGCAGGGGCTTCAGGGCCTTCAGCAGCAGGGCTTTGAGGGCCTTGGGGCTGGTCCACCACAGCAGCACCACCACTAGCAGCAGCAGCAGCAGGAGAAGCAGCACCAGCAGCAGCACCAGCAGCAGCAGCAGGAGAAGCACCAGCAGCACCAACAGCAGAAGCACTAGCAGCAGCAACACCAGGAGCACCACCAGCAGCAGCAGAAGCAGCAGCTTCAGAGTCAGCGCCAGGGGGTGAGATGGTGGTTCTGTCCTTTTTGCCAGGACTGGCAGGAGTAGGCACAGGCTTCCTCTTCTTCCCCATGGTGCTCTCTCAAGATGTCTCTGGCAGCAGGTCTTTCCTCTGAATGCTGACTGCTTGCGAGCTGCATCCTTTTATATCCCGTTGCTTATGCAATTCATCCTCCCCGCATGCGCAATGAACGCTTTGCATCCGCTACGCATCCACTATGCATCCTATAGGTGTCCATGATGCATCCGCGTCATCCGCTACGCATCCGCTCCTTCCGCTACATGTCCGCTTCGCTGTTCTCCCACGGAAGCCCTGCGGATGTGTCATCCGCTTCCATCTGCTTCCATCCGCTAGGCTTCCTACGAACATCCGCTTTACATCCCCGCTACATCTTCCCCACGTCCATTCCTTTCCGTTGTTGTCCGCTCTGTTTATGCAAATTTGGGGCACTTTTGAGAGCGGATAACAACGGATGGAAATTTTGCTCATCCGCTGTGTCCTTTTTGCATACGTTTTGCATCCATCGGCCAGTGTGACCTAGCCTTTAACAACTGTGGTAAAAACGGTGGTAAAATTGGATCCGCTCATAGTTATAATGGTTGGCTTAACAACTATCATTTAGTGACCAAAACTCTTGTCCCAGTTACATTTGTAACTCAAGGATCGCCTCTTCTGCTTTTACCCCTGCACAAAATATGTATGTCAGCTTTTATGGAAGTAAGTTTATATTATTTTTATTGAAAGAACAATATAGTAGAACTGAAGAATCCATCACCTTGGGAAACTGTAACTCTCTTTTATATAGTTCCTACACCTGGATTTTTATTTTTTATTTGTTTGTTGGACATCTCACCACAAGGTGAATGAATCTCTGTAGCAAAATAGTAATGTGGTTGTGCTGCATTTTTTTTTTAATCAGAAGGCTTCATCTTGGATTTCAAACACGCCTCTTTCCTTTCCTTTCCTTTCTAATTGGCTGTGCATGAGCTCTTGTAATACAGCTGGATCTACTACAGTCTCTGTGTTTGATGCATTAGGTCTGGCTCAGTGTGCTGAACTTTGCTGGCAGCTAAGAGGCGAAGCCGGAAAGAGGCAGGTTCCCGGTGCAAAGCTAGCTTTGCAACATAATTTGGGCCTCGGTGGTGCGGTTGTAGTCTCTCTCTATAGAATGGGCTTTCCAGAAGCTGCACGGTGAGTGCTGAATCCTCCTTTGATGCATTCATTTCTTTCCCTACGTAATATTCGTCCTTACTGCTGTAGGAATTTCAACGACTTTGTTTCTGCTTTGAATCTTAAAGTGCCTGCTGTAAATAACCAGATTAAGCTGCTCGTTGTAAATCAGATTAATGTGCCTGCTGTAAATAACGTATTTTGCTATTATTTTCCACTCTACTTTTTGCATAATTAAAGTGGCCAGTTGGAAATCATCCTGCTAACAACAGGAAAATTATTGGGTTATGGATGAAAATTCTTGGCTCAGAATCGTTTCTTTGAAAGATTTGTTTTGTCAGATGCTAGAAGCTTTGTTTGTTTTGCCCATGGATCAAAGAGTTCTAACTTCATTATGTTTTCCAAATATGGTCCCTTATTTTTCTTTTTCTTAAAAGCATTTAAAAACTGTAAAGTTGAAAGCATGTTCAGAACAAGTTTTAAATCGCCTAGAAAAGATGAGGGCCAATTTTGTACACGTAATAAAATTAAGATTGCTCATGTATTATATAACCTATTGATTTTTTAAGGCAACAGTGAAAAGTATCCAAATCATTTTGTAAGGTTATGATAAAGAGCAAGGAAATTTAGATTGCAAAAACTTATTTAAGCAGTTAACTACTTATTTCCTGGATCCTGTGCTTGCTTACATACTGATTTTCTGCATTTTCTCATATGTGAAAGAGAACTGTCTGCATGCTTTAATAGTTTTTCTAAGGTGGGCAGTGCACATTTCTTTGTATAAATAATGGTTTGTTTATTTGTCAGATTTATCTCCTATATTCCCAACTCCACAATATTTTTTCCACACCATAATGTTACAAAATTAGATTGACAGAGATAGTGATTGACCAAAATCTCCCATTTCACAAATGAGCATAGCCTTGAAGCAGGATCTCTGGTCATACCCCAACATTTTTAACTATTACATCAAGTACCAATTCAGTACACAAAACAGAGGTCCCATAAAGATCTTTCCAGTTAATAAGTAGCTTTAGTGTAATGTACATAATGATAAATGTACAAAGAGCAGATTATGATGAACTAAGTAAAACATGCGTGGGAGCTTTTGAGATTTTAAAAAAGACTATTTAGGTTCCCAGTAGGGAAAACCTAATGGAAATAGTTGGCAGTTTTAAACCAGCCTGGATTTCTTATGATAAGATGGCTACAAAATAATTTTGCCTAAGTTTTGCTCTTAACCATTTTACACAAAACAAAATCAGGCTAGGGATTTTGTGCTTTTATATCCAACTTCCCTCTTTCTCAATATTATTATTTTTTATAGAAAGTAATTGCTTTAGTTTAGACATTAATTGAACTAATAATATCTGAAATTTGTATTCTTTCTCAAGGTGAATTCATTTTTCTTCACATTGCCTTATTAAGTAATTATCTTGTTCAACTGGAAAATGAAGCATTTCAGCTTTAAAATCACATCCCAGCAGGGGCTTAACATAGATTGCATCATTTATAATATAAATTTTATATCTTTACCCTATTTTATCTTTACAGTAATATGTGGAGGAGGTTAATCTGAGATTTTGCTCGTGGCAATTTTGGGAGGGTGGAGGTAAAATTGGGTTCAAACAGAAATTATTCCTAATACTTTTCAAAGAATATGTAAATTTTACTTACATTGTGAATTTCTTTTTTATGCTGGGCATATGTGTGTAGCAAAATTATACTGCTAAAGTTTTACACGCTCAGTCAACAAAGATTTGGAACATTAGGATTAGGTATTGAGGGAAAATTAGGGAAAAGGTAAGCTTGTTTCATCATTTCCATTTTACAGTTTCATAACTATTGTGCACAGCTGATTATGTACAGTGATTACCAGATGTTATTGACCAATTTAACTATCGCAATTATAAATATAAAATGTTGCCTTTTTCTCATGTTGAATATTGTTTCTACCCAGGTTCACATCTTAATTTTGATTAGATGTTTTTTCTCCAGAATACTGGAGTAGAATATTAGGTAGAATATTTCTACTTAAAACAGGAACATGCACAAAATATTTCTCTCCCCCCTCCCCCTCCTTGTAGAGATTGTTTGATTCTGGCTTAGTGCATTTGAGGAATTGTACTTTGTCTTATGGCTTAACATGTGTGACACATGCAAACACTATAATTAGATTGGTAAATTTGTTGGCATCTGCTTATTTCACTGATACTAAGTTACTTTTTCCCATTTCAGGAATTGGAGTATCCAGGCCATTCCCACCAGAGCAATGGTTGATGGATTTAAATCAGCACTTATATTCAAAGAAATTGAAAAGAAACTTCAAGAGGTTTGTACAGTAAATATGCTTATAAAACACATTGCCAAAGACTAATTTATGTACCGGCTGGCATAGAAATATTTAAGTACACAAATGATTATTTTCTTTGAATATGGCTGGTCTGGCAAAAGTAAATCTTTTTGATTATCAGATAAATTTTCCATGTAATGAGTCTTTTTTCTCTTACAAAATAAAGACAAAAAAGGTCAGAATCAAGAGACAGAACAGTATAATTATTTTTGTCTTTGTCTTAACAATAGCTACAATAAATTTCTCAAATACAAATTGCACTTTGTAAAAAAAATTAAAAATGGATCATTAATACAGAACAATGTGACTTGTTAATGTATCTTTCTGTGTTGAGTAACCTTGGAACTAGAAAAACCTGATCATGTTTTGGTGATAATACTAATCATATAATAGGAACTGTTGGGTTATTAAGAGAATGAAATCTAGGACAGGACAAGATTCAACTTGGCAAAATAATTAGCTATCATGTTATAGATTATGGAAACAAATATTTGGTAACTCAGATAATTATGTCCATATGCTTGGAATTGTAACCTGAAACAATTCACTCCAATTGAAGCCACTTCAAGTTTCATGGGTATTACTTCTTTGGACATTGGTTAGGGTTGAAGAGCTACTTATTCTCCCTAAAGAACATTTTTCAGGAAATAGTGTTTGTGCAGCATTAAAGAGCTGCAGTTCAAAAACTTGCATCCTTTCATACAACCTGCAAGAACCCTAGAGTTGATGTTATTGCAACCAACAAATCTGACCCGACTGCTCAACATACCAGTTTAAGCATCTCCAACGTTTTCTTCCAGAAAAGATGACCTCATGATCTCCCTTGGAAGTCAATTCCATTCTGTGACTATTCTTTCTGTTAGCAAGGTTTTTCTCAACATTTTACTGGAATATTTTTGCTTATTACTAAAATCATTAGTCCACATACTCTACTCTATGATAACTGAGAAGAGGAAATGAACTTCTGTGTGCCTCATTCTTCTCAATTCTTCACTAAAATAATTCTCACATATCCTCCTTCAAGTGTATTATTAAGGCTAACTACACCTCATTGAACTTAATTTCTAGACTTCTGATCAGAGGTGGTATTCAACAGATTCTGACCAGTTCTGGAGAACAGGTAGTGGAAATTTTGAGTAGTTCAGAGAACCGACAAATACCACCTCTTGACTGGAGATTTTACAGTATCCTTTCCTTGCCATGCCCACAGAACCAGTAATAAAAAAAATTGAATCCCGCCACTGCTTCTGATCTTTTTCATCGCTCTTCATTGCCCAAATATCAGAGTTTGAAAATCTTTATTAAATGGTGATAGAAGGAACTGAGAACAATTCTTAGTGGGGCATCTGATCTCTATAAATTGCAGTGTGACTATTCCAGTGTCTGCCCTTTGGCAGCCACAAAACTGCAGCATGATACTTCATTTTGGATTATAATTCTGTTTTTTCACATGTATCATTCATATATAGTTCATCCTCTGCTTGTTTTAAATAAAACACATTTTATTTAATTTGTTTTGGTTAAAAAACTTTTTAACTGCTACAATTTATTTTGTTATTTTTACCCAACTTCCATAAACTGTCAAGGTTATTTTTAACTTTGTTTCTGTTTTCTTCATTATCCTGCTCTATTTAGTGTCAGCAAATTTAAGTGCTTTAGTTATCCTGCTCTATTTAGTGTCAGCAAATTTAAGTGCTTCGTTTTTTCCATGTTGTAATTGTTTGTGATAGTTATTTTAATGCCTTTTTAAAAAATTATTCTCATCCACCTTGGACTACTTGTAAAGCAGCGGTCCCCAATCTTTTGAGCACCGGCAACTGGTTCCATGGAGAGAGGTTTTCCCAGACTAGAGGGGGCATGGTTTCACATGCATCCCACGGATGGGGCATCACTTGTTTGCGTGGCCCAGTTTTTGGCATACCATGGTCTAGTGTTGGTCCATGGACTAGGGGTGGGGATCCCTATTCTAAAGAAATAAAATTATTACTACCATTGAAAATGGGATATGCTAAATCTTGACAACAACCCCATTACGTTCTTGATCTGTAATCTAGAAAGATACGATATTTTATGAGTAGAGGGTCTGGAACGGACACATTCATTCTGTTCTTTCTATTAGGAAGTCAGTTATTATTAGTATTTTGTTTTTTGTCTTCTTCAGATAGTAATTATGGCCATTATGCTTTTCAAGGCCCCAATTTCTTGTCTTTTGTTCAGTGTGATCTTACAAACATAACATGTAGAAGCTATTTCTTCATTTCAGCGGTACTCAAGGTTTTCTTAATCACTCTTTTACTGGGTTGACTCCCTCTTCCTGTTTCTTCCTCAGACAGCAAATCCTTTAATCCAAGAAATTTTCATCCTCTTAAGTGTTTCCACATGCTCCTGCAAGTCTCTAACTCAAAATAGCGATATCATATTTGCTAATGAATTATTTGGATTGCTAATCAGGTGAGCTATGTGTTTCCCCTGGCTTTGAAAACAGGCACCACCAAAACTGATAGAAAACCATGAGTAGTGTCACTGAAGGACATGATGACTACACTGTGCTTCCAGACTGGGGTTGTAGAGCTCACAAATGAACTGTACCATAGCGCATCTTCTTCAGACCGAAGGACTGCTATATATAATGTTGTTGGGAATCATTCACTCAGATTAATGAGGAATGTCTGCAAGGCTTTTAGAATGTGGAAAATATGTTGCACACGCCCAATTTAAGATCGTCTTTTTAATTGATTGTAATTTTTACATTATGTTTACAGGAAGGAGAAGAGTATGTCAAGAAAATTGGTGGTATTTTTGCCTTTAAAGTAAAAGATGGTCCTGAGGGGAAAGAAGCTACTTGGGTAGTTGATGTGAAAAATGGTAAAGGCTGTGTGGATAATAACTCTGGTGAGTGTCTTTTTTTAAAAAAAAAAAATTAGGTTGTTGGATTAAAAGAGTAGCAAATTATATATTGTGGGCATGAATGAAGTATAGGAATGGGCATAATTAGAGAATGTATCATTAGATCTGCAAGTAAATGAATGTATTATGATGCACCTTTTAATAAACATGAAAAGTAATATAAGCTACACATTCTTGTTGTGACACTTTCTTGCAAGTTGCCAGTTTTAAAACACTTGCATCTAAAATGTAGGGCCGAAGCAAATGTTTGAAATATTTTAGTTATGTTCCCCTTTTCCTTTCACTTCTGGATACAGCATTGTTGACTTTTCTGCCTGTTAGGTGGCTGTGTTATGAAAAGTACTATTGATTATAATACTGCCAGTTTTCATGCAAAGATAAAGTAGGCAGCCAACATTTTAACTTTTGTGGTGGTCACCTATCCTTACTAAAAAATTCTATTGGTTTATAATTTTGTAGGTGATAGAAAAAGAAAATTATTAATACACAAAGAGTTGTCATATGAACTGCAGCACATATTTGAATTTCATCATATTTAAATTTAATTTTTTATTTTGTTCTGACCCCACTTACCTTTTTGAGTATAACTGCTGCTATAACACTAAAAATCAGATATAGGCAAAAGCCCTAAAAAATTATATTCTTCAGTCTAGAATCACTCTTGCTGTTATTAGTCACTAGAATGTTATATGATCAATTTATTATATGTTATCAAATCATTTTGACTCCTAGCAACTGTGTGGATTTTTTCCATGATAATCTGCTCCTAAGCTGGTCTTTCAGGTCTTTCAGTACAATATATAAATCACAGTTTTTATCCAAAGTTATTCTATAAATTGAGTAATACGACCTGGATAATACATAACCCAGAATCTATCAGTGGTTATTTTTTTTACTACAGGTAGTCCTTGAGTTATGATCACAATTGAGCCCAATTTTTTTTTGCTAAGTGAAACAGTTGTTAAGTAGGTTTTGCCCATTTTACTATCTTTTTTTGCTATGGTTGTTAAGTGAACCACTACAGTTGTTAACGTTAGTAAAAGATTGTTAAATGAATCTGGCTTCCCCATTGACTTTCCTTATCAGAAGTTCTCAAAAGTTGATCATGTGACTGCAGGTTACTGCAACTGTCAAAAATACGAACAAGTTGCCAAGCATCTGAATTTTGTTCACGTGACCACGGGGATATGGCAATGGTTGTATCTATAAAAAACTGTCATAAGTCACTTTTTTCGGTGCTGTTGTAAAATTGGTCACTAAGCAATTGGTCACTAAGCAAATGGTTGTAAGTCAAAGACTATCCACAACAATTTTTCTGTCATAATGTCATCAGTTATAATTTTGACTTGTCTGCCATTAATCTTTGTGAACTTTTGATATCCTGCTTTTACAGAGTCACCCATAATTTGAAAGTTGAATATCCTCAAGTACAAAGATCATGTTTTAGTAATTAGTGCCCTGTTCAATACTTCAAATATTCTTTTTCTGGCCACCATAGATAAGAAAGCCGACTGCACAATTGCAATGAGTGATGATGATTTGCTGCAACTGATGACGGGCAAGATGAATCCTCAGACCGTAAGTAAAAAGCAAAATAAATCATACCACCTTCAATACCTCTTTTACTTTATTGCAGAGGAGTAGCAAAAACAGATTGCCCTATTTCCTCCTCTCAATTATTTTAGGTTAAATGACAGTTAAATTAATTCTAGATGTTGTAAGTACATACTTATTTATTTTATTTGCTTTTCACATTTCTGTATCACCTTCACGGAGGGACTCTAGCTTAGTTCAACTTTGCTTAAATATGGTCCACAGAAGTTACTTCCATAAATACATTTTGCTTTTTTTTTAAAACAGTGATTTTATTGAAGGTTACAATTGCAAAGGTTAAAAAGTAAAAAATAAGAGAATTTTAAAAATAGAAGGTATAGAAAAGAAATAAAAATAACAAAAATGTTTACTTCACCGTTTTTCCCTGGAAGTCTCAATCAATTCATTTTTCAAAGTAATTTCAAGTTGGCAAAAAATTTAGAGTAGATTGAATTTTTGTTATCCTGAACAAAAAATGTTTTTAAATCCCCCTGCTGTCAGTTATGATTTTAGATTAATTATGGTCAAAATGGATTTTGTATCAAGACATCTCTGAAAAATTATTTTGTCTAAAGAAGTAAAAAGGTTTTCCTTTTTGAACAAATTATTTGCTTCATCTCCCTTCATCTTTAAATAAATTAGATCTGTAGACTTGAAAAAGATACACGCTTGAAAAAGATAATCTTAAATAAAATAGCCTACTTAGTCTCAAATTATTTGGCTTCTACCTTGAAAGTTGTGATCTTAGAGGACATTTCATTTAGAATTGAATACATAAACATGTAAAATGTAATTCTGATTTTCTTTTGTTTTTAATCTAGGCTTTCTTTCAAGGGAAGTTGAAAGTTTCTGGGAATATGGGCATGGCTATGAAGCTACAGAATCTACAGCTCCAACCAGGCAAAGCTAAGCTTTGAGCTATTCTGACTTCGAGATGGAATGAAATTTGGGAAACAAGTTCCTTAAGAACTAGGCTGAAACTACATGTTGGAAATAGCATATTCTCCAAATACGTGTATTTGACTTTAGCTTTCTTGAAGCATTTGTTTAATTGAAATTTTGGCATTGCCTTCCATAAAACCATTACAAAGTTGGTAAAATATTAACATTAAAGTATCCAAGACCATGTGGTATATAACAGACTCTAATTCAAATTGTTCTAAAATTACTTTTCAATGTGCAAAATGAGAGATCACATTTTTTTGTACAATTTTTAACAAGAAAAGCAGCAGGAAAGAAAATGTGGTTTGTTGGCAAAAATGTCTCCACAGTTTCATTTTTTTTTTTATACTTGTCATAGCTGATTAAGAAAAACTCTTGTATTTCGGCTGGAATCTACTAAGCTATTTTAGGTAAGGCCATATAGAGGGATTTCCCCTCCCCTTTGGCAGATATATACATATATTTGGATATACAATTCCACTGACATATCATAAATGGCTTTGCATAACCCATTCCAAAGGTGATTTGGAATTGTCAGGAAAGTATTGAAGAAATCCAAAGTTCCCACAGTTTAACAGAATTAAACATACTTTTCTTTTGATATTACTATCTAAAATGATTTGCTGCTTCCTAACTTGCAAGGATTGGATCAGAAGTCAATTTGTTTGCATTGATGGAGCTAAATAAGACAGCACTAATTGTAATTAATATTAATGTAGTGCTTTTCTGCATATTTATAAAGACAAAGGTAAATACTTTTTAAACACTTAATTGGTTTAATTATGATATACTTAGATAAGGAAACTGATGATTCTTTAATAAATTCCTTTATAATATACTATTTTTTTAATCCATTCTGGTTGGAGGTAATGTATTCGGTTCTGCAACTTTCTTAGTAAATTTAAATCAAATCTTCTGTTTGCCTCTGTGATTTCTTTTTGTGTCATATTCATTATTATAAACACTCAGAAGTAGTATAACTTAGTCATGTAAATCATGAAAGCAACACTGAAAAAGATTGTTTTGCATATTGAAATAAAAATAATTATTTTGATAGGTTAAAAGGACTTGTGTTACAATTCATGGGCTATTCAGCTTAAAACAACTAATATAGGCTTTTAAGACAAAGTAATGAAGAGTCACAATTAAAAAGTACATATAAACCTTTCACACTTTATATACCTCTGTACATTTAATAACACTTCTACCAAAATAATTTTACAGGCTACTCCTGTGACTGGTATGAGATCTCTCTATTTATTTATTTTTTGAATATTTTTATAGTACGCTGTAGTAGGTTTGGGAATATATATTAATAATAATATATTAAATAAGATATATAGATGATTCTGGTTGAGAAACACGATGTTAGACCAGTGGCCCCCAACCTTTTGGGCACCAGGGACTGGTTCTGTGGAAGGCAGTTTTTTCACAGACGGGTGGGGGGTGGGGTGGCGCAGAGAGGAGCTGGTTTGGGGATTGGGGACCCCTGCATTTGACTATAACTTTCATCAACACTAGTCATCCTACCTGGAAAAAGATAGAGTTGAGTTTAATAATCTTCCAGGCACAGATTAAGCAAGAATTATCCATATATAGTTAACTTGCAATGTTTCTGCTCTAAATATTTAATGTGATGGAATCATGATTTTATGAAATTGTAGATCAAAATCATGGAAGGCTAACATAGAAAGATGCTGAAGTACTTGCCCAAGACTAAGTGCTGGAGATCCCTTGCTGCCTATACCCTCCATAGCATGGGAGCATCTAATGCTAATATTAAAAAAAATTATTTATTTTTGTCAATACTATGTTTTTCATTTTGCTTAAACTTTAAAGTTTGCCAAATTGTTTTTTTCTGATCAAAATCTATAGCAAAATGCCCATGAGTTAAAAATGTATTAAACTATGATCAGGATAATGAGTTATAATGTTTCTCATTAATCTTAGGAACACTGCCACACTATACTATATTTCCTGAAACATGCTGTAAATATAACATTTCTTTGTCTAAAGTAATTCCACCAAAGATACTTAGTATGAAGCTATATCTCTAGGTGGCGCTAACTCGCCTTTAGATAGTTTTATTAGCAAAAATAGTTACATGTGCAAGAAGTTCTTTCTTTAATAACTGGAATTTTGCCATTTTTAATTTAAGCAAATTAATTTATGCTTTATTTTTTATTATTGTTGATCTCAGTTATAAATGGTTTAACTCACATATTCTTCATTCCAAGTTGGCTTTCACTTAATTACCATTGACCGGGATGGAATCAGGATCAGGTTTTGTCTAGTCCCGAGATCCCCAACGCCCAGGCTACAGCCCACT
Source organism: Laticauda colubrina (assembly GCA_015471245.1). Classification (NCBI taxonomy): domain Eukaryota; kingdom Metazoa; phylum Chordata; class Lepidosauria; order Squamata; family Elapidae; genus Laticauda; species Laticauda colubrina. Next base: position 40,288,442 of record BLBF01000020.1, on the reverse strand, counting down.
ACTGGGCCTTTGGAATCGGGCCATGGAAGTGGTTGGGGAGTGTGCGTACGCACCCCACTTGTGCGAGCAGTGGGCAAGTGTGTGTGCGCACTGCATTTTTGCACAAGTGGCAAGTATGTATGCTGCCACTCGTGCAAATTGAGCTGCATGTATGTGCTTGCCTGCCGCTCTTGATGACCCGTCCCCTTTGGAATGCCAGTTGTACTAAGGGATAAATTGCTTCTCACAATTTTTTTTTAAAAATATATATTCTAGTCTTTCCCAATCAAGGAATCCTCTAGACTTCAATTCCCAGAATTCTGAGAATTAACCAAGGATCACCTTGATTAATGAATTCTGGGAACTGAAACCAACATATATAGAGGATGCCTAAGTTATATGCAGGGTTGGGATGCTACCGGTTCTCCCCGGCTCTGAAGAACTGATAGCTCTGAAGAGCAGCAGACACCAAACCGGTTCTGTGTGTGCTGCTGTTTGGCCCACCCGCTCACCTGGGCTCTTACCTGTCCTTTATTTCCTGCTTTTTCAACCTCAGCTGCCTTGCGGGGCACAGCTGAGGTTGAAGAAGCAGGAAAAAGGTGGTTTTTCAAAAGCAAAAAGCACTGTGCAGCTGTGCGCACCACTTTTCAGCTGTCTGGGAGGCACAGGTTAAGGTTTTTTACACACGCATGACAAAATGAACTGGTAGTAACACCGGTTGAATCCCACCCCTGGTTATATGTATAAATGTACTATATGTATGTACTATATATAATATGTATACAATATGTATAAGATTTATTAGATATAATATGTATATATTTTCCAGATACCCAGGCTCACTTTTCTAATTCCTTTTTAACTGTTGGTATGTTAATAACACATTAAGTGTTTCTTTTATGACTCCCCAGCCTGGGCTTAGAAAGATCATTCTGTTTCAAGATAGCTGGGAAATTGTTTTTAAAAAATGCTGGGTAATTTTTCATGCTAGTTGGTCTCTATAAAGAAAGGAGGGAAATTGCCAGTTCTTGAAGATAAGAGAGAGTGCTAATCTGTCTCTCTTTTCTATATATTTACCTGAACAACTCTGCCTGAGGGGAGGTTAAAAGGATTTACAGACTCTGAATACCTTTTGGGTAAACTCTTGACTGCATTTTAGAACGCAATTTCCAATCCTGTCTGTGTTGCTTTGGAGTTATCTCGTCACTATTCCAGTATCTGTAACAACAGTATCTGTATCTCAATGACTAGCGAAAAGCTGCCAAAGGGAAAAGCTGCCAAAATTATATCATTAACCTGTCGGAGGTATTTTTGTGTCTCTATATGTGTGTTTCCATATTTTACAAATTGCACTGCCCATAAGCCTTCCCAAGGTGGAGGGGGATAGGATTGCCGTACCGTATGTATTTTGTTTTGTTTAGAAAAGGAAGGAGATTTTTGTTTTGTTTTTCTCGAGAATCCACAGGAGGGGATTTCAAACTGATTAAACAGCATTTTCAGCCCTCTTCCATTAAACAACTGAAGAGAATACTGATTGGCTTATAGGGATCACAACATGGTCCTGGATTTCAAAACTGTTTGACAGTGAAGACAGGTTGCTTTCAAACTGCTTTGGGGTTTGGGGAAGAAAAAGGTACCACCGATACCTTTTCAAATCTAACTTAAACTGTCATTAAAATCAATGATTGGGATTGCTCAGCTGCTAAAGGCTAGGTCCCACTGGCCGATGGATGCAAAACATATGCATAAAGGACACAGCGGATGAGCAACATTTCAGGGGTGGCTCCATCCGTTGTCACCCGCTCCAAAAACTGGCAAAAATTTGCATAAACAGAACGGAAATGAACAGACGTGGGTAGTATGTAGCGGGGATGTTAAACAGATGTTCATAGGAAGCCTAGCGGATGTATGTCGGATGCAAACCGTTCACTGCGCATCCTTTCTATTTCTGTGCTACTAACGCTGTGTAGACGTTCCGTGTACCTTTTGTTTCCTCCCTCTTTCTGTTTTCAGCTGCAACGGATATGAATTGCGAGGATGCCCAGAGGATGCAGAGAGGATACAGCGGATGTTTAACGGATGATAAACGGACATAGAACGTTTGTTGCTCGGATGTCACGGATTTACATCGTACACGGCGGAAAGTTCATCTGTTCACAAAGTTTTGTGCAGCTCAAAACTTCTTGCGCGAATGAAATCGCAGTGGACGGATGCTTGACGGATAGAGCGTATGAAACACGTATGCAATGAGTACACAATGGATGCATAGCATTTTCCAATGTTTTTTAACGTTTTACATCCTCTTTGCATCCGCTAGTGCAGTGGGACAGGGGCTTAAGGTAATTACGAGACTACAATATGAGACTGACTTCTTTTTTATTGAAGGGGAATAGACACTGGAGAAGGGAACGGGCACTACAGGCTCCTAAATTGTAGAAGCAGTTCACGTTCCGGGGTGTTTCATATTCTGAGCTATCAGTAATAATAAATGTACCACAGGTTAATTCAGCATTGGCTAGAAGCCTTTTAACAATACTTTTTCTAATATTTGTAATATTTTTGACTGCAAAGAAAAGTGAGACGGAAACCTAAAACTGGGTGGACATTCCCCCCCCCCAAATTTTTTTTCTATTAAGTTAGTCTTCAAATATTTCTGTGATCTGAGGTAGTTTTACATACCTCAAGCTTATTAGATGGTTTAATGCACCTGATCTTGTTTGTACAATTGGTGATATATTACACTGTGACTGTATAGTGATTTCTCATTGAATTTTGACAATGGGGGTTTCCTGGGGGCCCAGACACCACACAATGTCTACTCATTTAAACTTTCCAAGTACAAAAACACTTTCAGTATAATCTAAACGTAATGTCTAAAAACGTAGGTCAAATGCAAGGGAGGAGGGCTGTACCTAGGAAATGTAATAGCCGAGGATTATCTTTCCAATCTTTGGATCCATAAAATGTACCTTAGTCCCCTACTCTACTCATTGTTTCATTCTCCTTATGGGGTGTATCATGAAAATTATTGAAATACTATACAGTAAAAGATACCCGTGAAGCTACATACTGTAGATTCTGCAAACAATCAAATAAAAATCTTTATATATGTCATTTCAAAGGCTAGGACATAACTTTCTAATGGTCCATGAGATGCCTAACAGGCAAGGCAATGAACAATTCTGAGATTCTGAAAGAGAGCCATTCACCTTTGTCAGAAGTCAAATAGCAGGTCTAAAAGCAAGGTTTCTAAGCTCTAAAACCAGAATTATACAAGGAGACACTGAACTCATCATCATCACAGACATTTGAAGACCCTCCAGAGTGTTCACCTGGGGTAAAATGCAAGAACTTATGTACTGTCATGAGACTACTTTAGCTACTGGTGTGTTTCAAGGGACTATTATGTCTGCGGAGACTCAATCATGCAGATCATGGTTGTCCCAAAGATGCTTTTCCAAAAAGCAACTTGATTTCCTTGGTTTTTTTCCCCTTGAAAATGTTTCACTCCTCTTCCAAGAATATCTGAAGAAGCTTCTTGGATGATAAGTGAAACATTTTCAAGGAAAAAAACCCAAGAAATTCCAGTTGCGTTTTGGAAAAACAGCTTGGGAACTGGCTATTATCTATCAATCCTTCGAAGGCTCAGAGCTTGGGTGTCTTAGGGATTGCCTTTCCCATGTGCATTCTGTCTACCAGACCCAGATAAAGGGAGAGTTCCTGCTGGAAGTTTTATAGCTATTAAAGTTTTATAGCTAACGGGAGGTCACATAGATTGCCTTTCTTCATAGCTGCTCCTCTCGGATAACTTTTGTCGTGTATCTTTCTGGAGCTAGGTCCAGGCTTAATTTTCTAATTAAGCAGCCATTCCTATTATTGATTGATTGATGTATTGTTACTCTGTTCTGCATTCTGATTATGAACATCACTTTGAGCTTCTGGAATGTGGAGGTTGATAAACCTTGTAAATAATAAATGGGAATATACGAAATAAAAATAAACCAGAACATAAACTTGCTCTTTGTGTGATGCGCATTCCCTGCCAAAGAGAAAGGGAAGAACTAACCAAACTTAGCATCAAGTTCCCTTCTTCTCCCTTAGATTTGAGCCCAAGCTTTTCCTTGTTGCCCATTGCAGTTTGGAGGTAAATGAATTGGCTCAACTGTTGAAGAAAAAGTACAGTATGATATCACAGGATGCGAAACCAATCCAGGAGCAGCTCAAACTTCTTGCCCAGAAAAGCTCTTTCTCTCACATCATCAGATCCTTGAGATTTTTATTATTTATTTGTTTGATTGAGTTCTATAGCCATCTCAGCAAATGACTCTGGATGGCAGAGATCAATTGGTAGATCTGATTTCTCCCCATAATTCAAGCTAATCTTAAGGCTTCCTCACTGTCTCCTCTTTTTTTGTATGGCGCTCCAAAGATAGCAAAATAAAACTCAGTTCACTTTGCTATTCTTCCCTTATTTTTTCATTCCCCCCAAAACCATTTTGATCAAAACTTATAGAAGTACATGGTTTCAGCTCTCATAACTCCCAGCTAGCATCCTATCTGGAGAATGCCAGTAAAAAGACTGACAAAGTATTTTGTTTGCTAATTTTTCCTGTCATTCTCAAATTTCAGTTCAAAATAGAATTTAAAGGTGATTTTTTTTAAAAAAAACCATAGCTTTGTTGATCCACTGGAAAAAATCCAAAACCCATCATTGGATAACATCCATATTATGACTAGCTTCACTAGACAAAAGGGGTGCATAAGTTCTCAAGTTCTCTTAGTTCTAAAATAATGCCCCGAAATATTTTTTTTTCTCTTTCTTTTCCATCAGTTGCTTTTGAAGGTAGCATAATACCTACTTTGTTCATGGAAATTCTCAGTCATCCAATTCATGGATGTCCCAAAGATGTATTTTCAAAAGGCAAGTTTTCCTTCAAAAACAAGAAAGCAAGGAAAAACAAAATCCAGTTGCCTTTTGAAAAAGCACCTTTGGGACAATGCTCACTTTGAATGCTGGTGGGCAGAAATAAGTTATACCAACTTACAGGGTTTTTTGAAACTACCAGCAATGAACACAGAAACAAATCATAACATGAGAAATAAACACATATATTTGGGGAACTGAGGTGCTGGAAAAAAGTCTACTGGTTAAGGTTTCATGATTTGATGAAAAGTTTCCCACTTCCCAAAACCCAGGATTTTTCCTGAACCTTGAAATAAATGCATTTATTCTGCTTTCTGAAATCTATGCTGCATGTATGATCCTGGATTCCAGCCTGTAGATGTACAGAATAAAAAAGTGTAAAATACATTTTCCATACTGAGTAGCTTTGCATTTGATGCAAAAAGCATTCTTTTTGCTCTTGTCTTTTGGGAATCATATACTTCCAATCCAGTGAAAGTAAACCAAAATCTAGAAGTAGTGATGGAGATGAAACAAAATAAATTTAAACACAGTGAATTTCAGAAAAAAAAACCAGTTGCAAAATCTCAGGCTTAGAATCTGAGATAAGAATTTGCATTGGTATCTTGCCAGTTAATTCAAAGGCATTTGTTTAAGTTGTTAAAGTTAAAGTTAAGTTAAAGCTGGCCTTAAAGGAATTATTTCACTCCCCCCTTGCACTTCATCTGGAAGTGTTTGAAATGACAGCAGCTGCCTCAGTTCCATGAAGAAATTGAGTACTTCCTTGAAAAAAAAAAGGTGAATAAGACAGCATGCTCTTTGTTCATATCCCATACATGTGAAATATGTGAGCCTGCCACTGAGGAGAATATCAAGTGGAGTGGAAAACCCCAAACAATAGGTGCGAACTAGTAGAATCCCACCCCTGGTGTCAGTGGGAATCAAACTTGAGATTTAGAAATCAGAAAATATTCAAATGGCAATACTATTAGGAAAAGGCAAGGGTTTTTCTTCTCTTTTTAGGCTGCCTAGGATAAATTGGCTGCTCTCTCTTTCACTTTGCTTGTTATTCCCACAGCTTCTGCTGATAAAAATGGTTGGGAATGCGCAAGCCACTGAATACATATCACAGCTACAAATTTCTCTCATATTTTATCTCCCACATTCTTCAGCCTGTTCACTTGCATTTTCCCATATGGTGACTTTGGAAAATTCCTTCCTGCATAGAAAAGGACAGGAAATTCTTTGGTGAAGTCTCTCTCTCTCTCTCTCTCTCTCTCTCTCTCTCTCTCTCTCTCTCTCTCTCTCTCTCTCTCTCTCTCTCTCTCTCTCTCTCTCCCCCCTTCCTTTCTAGTTGTGCTGATCACATCTGGAAAGCTTCTGATTCGGGAAAAGGGGAAAGTGTTCGGCACTCAACGTGTATAATGGCCATGGCATGAGCAAACGGAGCCTTTGGTGGGGGGGACCAGAGAGACATTTTTTTCCCAGACATTTCCATCACTGTCCAGAAAGTTGAGGTGAGTTTATTTCTGAACTTTTAACTTTTTAGTTGCCTGGTTGTTGTAAATGGTAAATAGCAAGGGCTCTTTGGAAAATCATTCTGAACACCCAAAGCTGCATATCCCAATAATGCTGAACAAGTAATACAGGAAACAATAAGGGGCAAAGCAGAGGCCTGAAGGCACCAGGGTTATTGACTGTTTATTTTCTGTGCATGTCCAATTGCTTCCCCCACCCCCAGGAGATAACTTTCAAATAATTCCTTGCCTATTCAAGCACTCTAGAGACATCATTCCTAGCCACAGAAATTCTGTGACTTGATTGGTGGAGGTTTTGTTTTAGAACCTGGAAAAAAAAAACTTCCAAAAAGTTGGACCCATCAAATTAGTAACATTATACTGTGCTTGGTAGAGTGACACAGAATCTTAGCCAACCTTTGGTGAGGTCTTGGCAGTGGCTTGAAGTGAGGACAAGCTTTGAATAAGACACTTTATATAAACTGAGGTTTTTGAAAAGCAAAGTGCCTCAAGATTTTCTTTGAACTAAAACAGGAATTGGAATAACTTGCCTGATGCTATTACCTGCTTTGTGAAATCTAGCAGATGTTTCTTTATCCCAAGCATGTCCCAGGGGTATCTGAGCTGCTGTTGCTTCAGAGGAGGGAAAGATTGATGCCAAAAGCATGAGGATCTTGGTCCTTCCAAGCAGAACCTGGAGACACACTCTTAATCCAGCAACTTTTATTTTGTTATGTTTTTTAAAATCTAGGTAACCTATCATGTGACTTTTCATTTCAACACTGCATCCATTTATACTGATCTCTCTCTCTGTGTGTATGTGTATGCTTAGGATCATATGTACTTGTTCTTTATACATATATGTGCATGTGTAGGATATATTTGAGAGACAGAGATAAAAGAAAAACAAAAATACTCATCATCCTCTAAGTAAGATATATAATATGTCAGAAATTTTATTGATAATGGAAGTCATTTAAGATCTGATGATTGAAATTGGAGTCTGAACAACAAATAGCTTGGACCAGTTTCTGACACTGAACTTAGAATATGGAGATCTTATGGAGATTTCTGGAAAAACTCACTAATGTGGAACATAATCTTAAATATCAAAAGACTTGTATGTTTTGAGGCAATAATATTCTGTTTGAAGCAGAATATTACACATTTATGAACTTTGGAACTTGCTCATTTGCAAGCATGCCCTTGGAAACAATTATGTTTTAATATTCATTTTTCTGCCATGAGGTGGTTTTTAATCTTGTCTGCAGCCCCTGAGGGAAAATTCATTTATCCTTAGCTAAACTAGTGTTGAGTAAGACTTTCTCCTACATTCTGACTTCATCCAAGGGCAACATCAAGGTGGGTACTATTTGTTAAGTTTTTTGTGTTAATTTATTGTTACTTTGGAAGGAAGTCAGGGGACTGCAGTGACTGAAAACAGACAACAGAAGCATGTTAGATTTTAATAAAGGGGACAGCAAATATCATGTTGGTTTAGTTTTTTTGCATACTTAGAGGGGTGGGAAGCCCTTCAACTAGGCAAATTGGAAAAGAATTAAGTCTGCCAAAGATTTTATCCATTGACTGGCTTTCAACACAGTAAATTAAATGACTTGTTTTGTTTTTGAAAAATTGTCACTCTTTGGTTTGTTCTTAGTAGTCAAACTCTGAAAAATTAAACACTGAGAAAAATGTCAAGTTAAAGAAGAGGTGTGGTGAAAAACTTCTCCAAAGAAATTACCAACAAAATGGAAAGGATCCAAACAATCATTTTATTAATATAACAAGTTGTTAGACCCTAAGTCTTGGGAGTGAAAAATCTGCCCTATAGGGTTATTATGAATATATATATGTAGCAATACACATTCAGTATACATGAAATGCATAATAATACTATTAAGTATAAGATACTGATATAGAGTATATATGCTGGCTCCTTCAGCCAAGAAATGGATATGAGTACTGTGCCCTGTTGGACAAGTCTGAGAGGGAAACCTTTACCTTTTAGAATGAAATAAGTAAACAATGGGTTGTGCCTATAGTGGAAGTCACATTATGGGCATTCTGGTTGCCATAGTGGTAGTGACTGAGTGCTAATCCACTTGGAAAATGGCTGCCATAGTGTAATTAGAATGGTAAAAATGTTGTGGAGCAAGGAGTTGGACACTAGGGAAACTAAGTTCAACTCCACTCTCCTCCATCAAAACTCATTGGTGACTTTGGGACAATGCTCTCTTAGCTACCCCACTTCACAGGACTGTTGTTATGGGGAAAATGGGAACAGCTCACGAGAGAAAGGCAGATAATTAATTATTCATTTATTAATTAAATTTAAATAGATCAGCAGTGATTATTAAAAGCATACCAGGTAAGAAAGACTTAACAAATTTGATTATGAACCACTGTAGCATTGTGCTGTAAGATGAAGAAAAAGTTTATCAGCAATTTTTTTCTTGGTTTACACAAATACTAAGGTAATGACGATTAGTCTTCTGTTACAATACTTACTTTTAGAAATAGGATTTTGGGGCTGATGGACATATTTGGAAAGTTCAGGTTATGTTGTGAATACTTGTCAAAAATGGCTGCTCTGATGATCATTATTAATCACAAACTGCCATGTATCAGCTGATATTCTAGTCAAGGTTTTCCCTGGATCCATAATCTATTATTTTTTCAGGGTTGATGGGCTACTTCCAAGCAAAGTCTAGGTATAGCAACCTACCATTATTTTTCTAAGAATACGTATGGAGATATATGTGGCCCAGATGCATTATTATAAATAAAAGCTGATTCTTCCTTTTGTACGATGTCATCTTTATATTTTTTTAAAAAATTAAAAGAATCTAAAGGAAATAAATCAAGAGTACAGGAATAGGAGCCAAAAGAACATAAAGGAGCTTTACAAAGGCTCCACGGTGTCCACAAGATACACTTTCCCCCCTATTTTTGAAAAGCTCTATATTTGATTAGCAGATTTTGTAGTCATATTATAGAACCTTTGATTGGTTATACTTGAGAGTAAATAAGATTTAACCACTTGTTTTTCTGGGTTTTTTTTTTGTGCGTATGAAAATGTGTTTCCATTATAGAAGAGTGTGCTTATTTATGAAGAATAGCTAGCAACAATCCCCAATACTCTGTATTATTTCCTTGCTTTCAGTGGAAATGTACCTGAACTTCCTATTCCTGTTTCCAGTGCTGTGGCTATTGATGCTTAACTCCAGCAGGATTCAAGGCCAGAATAACGAAGACAGTAACGAGTTCCCAGACCATTCTCCTAAGCTACTCAATCATCAAGATATTTCCTTGGCTCAAGATTGCCCGAAAAAATGCACCTGCACCTCAGAAGGAATTGTGGATTGTGGTGGATTTTCACTGAAAGAATTTCCCATGAATGTCCCAGAAATGACAAGCCACCTTTCTTTACAGGTATAGGAACACTAAACAAGGACTGACAATTCTTAGATGAGGCAAGCTCCCTTTCCCCCTAGTCACCTTGTAATATTTGTTCATTGCAAAGCTTGTAACTGAGTTTTTAAAATTGATTAATGGGAAAGAGGTAGAGATAGCCCTTGTTTAATGACCACAGTTGGGTCAGTCGTGATCTCAATAGAGGTAGTCCTCGTTTAGTGACCACAATTGGGACCAGCAATCTGGTCGCTAATGGAAATCATGATTATGCTTATGATCTTACCTCAGCTTTTGTTTGCTTTATCTTCTAAACATCGTAAATAAAAGGATTGATTGCAAAGTTACTTTTCCATCACTGTTATAACTGGGCTTGGTGGTTGCTCAATGAGGCAGTGGCTAAAAAGGATTAGCTGTAATTACTGTTAAGCCCTTGACTTACAACAATTTGTTTAGTGACTGTTCTAGTTACAACATCACTGTAAAAAGTGATTTATGAGTAGTTTTTACCTTACCACTGTTGTAGCATGCCCATGGTCATGTGATCAAAATTCAGATGCTTGGTAATTGACTCATATTTATGTCCATTGCACTGTCCCGGGGTCTTGGGATTCCCTTGTGCAAACTTTTGACAAGCAAAGTCAATAGGGAAGCCAGATTCACTTAACAAATGTTTTACTTAGCTGAGCTTAGTTTGACTAATTTAACAACTACAGTGATTCACTTAACAACTGTGAGAAGAACATTTGTAAAATGGAGCAAACTCACTAAACAAATGTTTCACTTAGCAACATAAATGTTAGGCTCTATTGTGGTCATAAGTCGAGAGTCTATTTACCTGATTTAGTGCATCTTAATCTAAGATAAAAGTTGTTGTTTTCATATCATTTACACAAAAAGCTGGGGTGGAAGAGCACTTGCCCAATCCTGGGGAAAATTTCAGAGTTAGGGAACTGGAAATTGGTGCTATGTTTCACCCCCACATACTCCAAAGCATTTTTTTAACCTTCCTATCCAAAAGGCTGCAAATCACTAAGAATAACAACAATAACAACATAATTAATGGTTATACCTAAGCTTTTAAGTGGATTCAGAGGAATTCTTTCAGTCCTAACTCTATTTTAATAGGCCTACTGTAGACTCAACCAAAATTAAACAAATGTTCTCGACTTACCACCACAATGAACTGAAAATTTCTATTATTAAGCAAAGCAGTTGTTAAGTGAGTTTTGCCCCATTTTATGACCATTTCTGCCAAATTTTTTAAAGCTAATCACTGCAATCATTAAGTGAATCATGATTATTAAGGGAATCTGACTTCTCCCAATTATTGACTTTGTTTGTCGGAAGTTGGCTGGGAAGATTGGCCAGATGGACCCTAGACAGTGCAACTGTCATAAATACATCCCAGTTGCCAAGTGGCCAAATTTTGATCATGTAACTATGAAGATGCTGCAACAGTCATAAATGTGAAAATCGATCATAAGTTACTTTTTTACAGTGCCATTGTAACTTCAAACCGTCACTAAACGAATCATTGTAAGTTGAAGACTACTTGTATCACTGCATCAGCACATTCAAGAGTGGTCTCTTTGCCAGTCAGTTGATCCTATTGTTTGAAAAGAAAACTTGTGCAATGAAGTTAACTAGGGATCAAATGCTTTCAACTAATATCTTTTATTTTTAATGCATCTTTTCTTTTAGAACAACCAGATAGAAACAATCATTCCAGAACAGCTTGCACGCCTCCCCTGGCTAGAAACATTGAATCTACAAAACAACAGACTCACATCCAGAGGTAAGCTGGAAAATCCAAAATAGCTTAAAAGGAAATATAATAGCCAGCAAAGACAATATTACAGGAAAAAATGACCATATTTCATATCCTAGACCTGGCAAATAATTAGGTTCCTGAGGAGCTTTACTGTGGTCTGAACTATCAGTTTGATGGATGCATTTTCCAAATCTGAAGGACTTATTTGTGTATCAGAAAAAAGGGAGGGGAGTGTTGAAAGAGAAAAAAAACCACTGTTGGCACAAAATTAGCAAAAGAATCATTTCTGTATAAATGCAAAATTGGAAGAAAATGTTGTACTTTAAATAAAAAATATATCGTCAGCATTAGGAAGACAGTATTTATCTAACATTCTTAGTATTTATTTATTTAGTCAAAAGCTTACAATACAATAGAAATAAGAATAAACATAAGTTTAAATATAAATAGGAACTAATAATTGGGGACAATTATTCTTAGGAATAGGGTGGGGTCAATAGAGATCTTCTGCTTTAATGTACCTTTAATGTACTTTAATATGAGGCAGATAACTTCAAAAATTCCTCTTTATCTTTAATCTAGATTGCCTTTAAATGGATGATAATCCTCTGTTCCTTTTCTGTCACAATCTATACTGTTGGAACCATTTGGATATACATGTAGGACTCATTTACTAACCACAATAGGAACCAGGTTGCTAAGCAGTATGGTTGTTAAGTGTGATGTCATGTGACTGCACCATTTTACTTCATCAGTTCCAGCTGCAGTTATTAAGTAAATCACTGTAGGTCATCAAACGTAATGTCACATGACCATAGCTTGTGAGTTCCTTCTGGCTTCCCATTGACTTTTCTTGCTTGTTATGAAGGTTGCAAATGCCAATAATGTGTCCATATAATGCTGCAACTGTCTTAGTGGCACACCAGCTGCCAAACCCTTAGATTGCAATCACTTAACCATGGGAATTGCTGCAATGGCCACAATTTCGAGGACCGGTCACAACTCTCTATTTTCACTGATGCTGTAAGTTTGAGCAGTTGCTGAACAAATAGTTGATAAGTAAGAACTAGGACTATGGTTACCATTATCCTGATCGGAATAATAGTCTATAGTTCGACGTAACTCACCAAAATCTATTGAAGCAGGAATTTGCTGTTCAAAATAGTCAATGTACCAGGAGTATCTGCTTGGATGATCCCAAAGTATATAATTAAAATCATCTTTTTAAAAACTGAATCTGTATTTTGGGGAGTTTTCAAATAGAACTAGCAGCAACCAATATTATAACACACATAAAATATTTATGAGGTAAAAATGGCAGTGGTTACAACCAGTGAGATACTAATTGTCAAAATACTTTATTCATATTTTTAAGGGCTTCCAGAGAATACATTTGACCAGCTGGAGAATTTGAATTACCTGTACCTTGCAAATAACCAGGTTAGCAAATGTTTCAAGAATTGCTATTTCTCTAATATGTAGCCCTATGATTCCCATATTTCCCAGCCAGAATAAAAGGAAGTAAACTGGGATATAATACCTTGGCAGGTAAAACTTTGTGGGTTTGAAGTTTGAGGAATTTAGGGAAACCACCACAATAGTTAGGTGAGAGCTAGGCAACAGAGGCAACATAACAATGCTATGAAAATCAATAATAATATAAAGAGATTTAAGGGCTATTTAGATATACATAAAAGAACAAACCTGAACACAGCCATATTTTATTATATTATTAGTAAAAATGTATGCACCTTTCCCTGTAAGAACCATATCAGTTGCAGATTTTTCTTCAAATAGTTTTCTAAACTCATGAGGATATGATAAAAGGCAAATATTTTCTTTCTCTTATTAAAATCTTCACTTTTCTTTAAATGTACTGTATGTGACACTGAAATGAAATTTATATTACCTTTCAGAAGGAAAGTCATTTATTTCATATTGTTCCTCCTGTATTTTAGGATCTTCATGAATTTGTTATATATAAAAACGAATGAGAAGATTAGAGAGTTAGCGAATGGGTTAGATCAGGAGTGTCAAACAAAAGGCCCATGGGCCGTATTCGGCTCCCAGGGTGCTTAGATCTGTCCCGCAGGCCCGCCCTGGAAACAGCAAAGGACTGGTCCATGGTGCCTCTGTCAGTGAGAATGGAGCTCAGGAAGGCCAAGCGCATCCTCCCCGAGCTCCCTTTTTGCTGGCAAAGGGTTTCAGGAGTCCATTGAGGCTGAAAACAGAACCCTGGCATGCCTCTCACAGCCTCTCTGAGCTCCGTTTTCACTGGCAGAAGGCTGCAGGGGGCTGTCCGTGGCCAAAAACAGAGCCTTGATGTATGATGTTGAGCTGGCTCCCATCCTGGCCATGCCCCCCCCCCCGGCCCAGTGAAGTCAAACACAATGCATATATTAATTAAGCAAGTGATAACACAAGAACTTAGTGCTAACGATAGAAAATTATAGAATACTAGAAACAGAAAAAACAGATTTTAGGTCCTGAACTTTCAATGTGACACTTGTTTTGACACTTGTTTTCATTATTGTAGCCCTCAATGAAATCAAGTTTGATACCCCTGGATTAGATCAAATTAGATCAAATATCTTAAGTATTTAAATGGTGGATTCAAATAATCATCTAACAATTGTTGCAATTTTGGAACATAATTTGTGTTGCCGAGTTCATTGACAACAAAATATTCCCTAACTTTTATAGCATAATAGATATAACCAACAGGCCCATCTAGACATTTAAATCCAACCCCTTCCTGACTACAAGAATCTGATTAAAAGCATTTCCAGCAGATGATTATTCACAAGTGTCTCTGGGGAATTTCAAGAAAGGGGAGAAAACTGTTGCCTTATTTGAAATGTCTGGGAAATGAAGTTACATAAACACTGATATTTGAATCACATGATTTAATCTTAGATCAGCTTACAGCTAGCGTATCTCCACCAAAGTTGCTCCATGAGGAGAAAATATTTAATTACAATAATGCAGCAAAACAAGTGTCACATTGAAAGTTCAGGATCTAAAATCTGGTTACTCTGTTTCTAATATTCTATAATTTTCTATCATTAGCACTAAGTTCTTGTGTTATCACTTGCTTAATTAATATATACATTAAATATTTTCTTTCTTCCTCACTAGATAATTTCCTGCCAGTCTCCGTTGGAGCTCTGCATTGGCCAAATCTCCTTACTCTAGCCCAAGGGTTTTGTTTTATTTATTAATGTTATTTAACTGGTTTATGTACTAGTCTGGTCAGTAAATAACTCAATGATAAGTGAAAGGGACATTCTTAATTTTGGAGTTCAGTTATGAAAGTTTCCATAACTCTTTGGAAATCCCACTGCTCCATAGTATTTGCTGGTAGCTGATAATTAAGAATTTGGATAGCCACCATCATACAAAAGAGAAAGTTCAGCAACTCAGGGTTTTTTTCAGACAATGTGCACTGTTATTGTTGAATTGCTATACCAAACTGCTTATCCAGTAACATCGTGTCCTTTCCTTCATATACAACAATTTTCCATGTAACACTTTTGGCAGTGAAGAGGGGTTCATAAAAGCTAAATCCAAGCCAGGCTATGACTAATATTCCAGAACTTTTGTGTCCAATTTTTTTCCTTTGAGATAGAATTGCTATCATTGGTCTTTCCTGGTGCCACAAAAGCAAACTGCATCCAAATAATAAAAGCAAACCTTTTAAAAAGAGAATTTGATGAAATGTCAGAGACACACAAAAAATATGGTTTTACATATTCAGGACTAAGAGACTGAAGTATATTTTCAAGCTTTAGCTGAAATTCATCTTCAGCAGAGCAACAAAGATAGGCCGGAGTTATTGCCCTCCCAGGTGAATCATTACATGCCTTGCCTTGGATATAAAACCACAGATAAGGCTTCATAAAAATGTGCATTTAGGTGTCACAGTAAAATAAAAATATTTATATTAAATTGAAAAAGCTGCATCAGGAATTATAAACAGATAAAAAAATGTAGCTTTGCTGAATAAGGTTATGTACAAGTAGTACTTTTCAACATTTTCATGAATAACTTGGATAAAGAATCTCTCAATCTGTATGATTCAAAATTGTAGAGATCCCCTTTGTATTGCCTTTTCTTCCAGTTTTTTCATTTAAAAAAAATATTAAGACCATATACTATGTGAAGTATAATTAAAGCCTTCTTCTGGCTTTAACTCAGGTGGGATTCTACCAGTTCGCACCTTTTCGCTCGAACCGGTTGTTAACATTCTAAGCAGTTTGGAGAACCGGTTGTTAGAAGAAATTACTGGCCTAATCCTGTAAGGAAGGCAGGAAGGAAACATTCTGGTGTTGCTTACAAAATTGCCTTTCCGTTAACCCTTTGAATGTTCTTGGCAGGACAAGACTTCCTGTCTCTGGAACTTCTCTGGAGTTTTTTCCCCACCTTTGCTGGTACTTTGCTCGTGTGAAGTGACCATTCAAAATTACAATGGCACTGAAAAAAGTGACTTATGACCATTTTTCACACTTATGACTGTTGCAGCATCCCCACAATCATGAGAGGCCAGGTGAGGAGATGCGTGCCTCAATATGAGTGATATGGAGTTGGCCATGCCCAGCCAATAACATGACTACTAAGCCACATTCACCCAGTCACATGACCAAGCCACGCCCACCACCTAAGCCATGCCCACAGAACCGGTTGTTAAAAAAATTGAATCCCACCCCAGCTTTAACTGGCATATAATGTATATTTGTTCAAGTAGAGAACAAATAATCGCGTGTCAAGAATAGTAAATACTGTAAATTGGATTCCAAAATTGAATCTTGAACTTCATTGCCTAAATCAGGGGTCCCCAAATTTGGGAAGTTTAAGACTTGTGGAC
Source organism: Laticauda colubrina (assembly GCA_015471245.1). NCBI lineage: Eukaryota > Metazoa > Chordata > Lepidosauria > Squamata > Elapidae > Laticauda > Laticauda colubrina. Next base: position 40,271,991 of record BLBF01000020.1, on the reverse strand, counting down.
TTCGATTCCCAGAATTCTCCAGCCAGCTATGCTGGTTGGAGAATTCTGGGAGTTGAAGTCCACAAGTCTTAAAGTTGCCAAGTTTGGAGACCTCTGGCCTAAATGGTTTTGAGTTGGTCTCACTGGCCTCTTCCAAGTGTGGGATTTTCTAAATGTGGTAGAGCTAGCAGCAAAATGTTGGTCGGTGAAATGCTGAAATACAGTTTTAGCCAGTTCAACCCTCCCCTGGGCTGTTTCCCCCCCCCCCCCCCCCAATTTCCTATTTTTATTTCCACCAATTATCAGATTCCTTCAATCTGTGATAATTGTTGGATGCATTTTGAAGTTAATTAAATAATATTTCCTGATGAAATGTTATGTAAATAGTTATCAACTTAAAATCAACCAGTCAACCCTTAGGAATATTGCAACAAGACCATATTAGAAGAACACTGTCCTTTTTTAGAATAGATCTTGGCAAGCAAAATAATACTAAAAGGCCATTCTGTACATTCAAAACATTTCTTTTATCATTTTTGTTTCCCCACTTCCAACGTTCAGTGCACAACTGGCCCACAATGAATGTTAAATGGTCATCATAGTTTCCCTATTACATCTCCGCATGGTTACAACAGAGTCAGAAACACCTCGGTGGTTCTCAAAGGTAACCAGAAAAACAGTCTTCTGCAAAAAAATTGTGGTTTATTTATATTGCATTCTGCTGGGGATTGTGGAATTAATGTTTAGGAGAATTTGTTCCCAAGCTTTTGGTTTTGTTGGGACTTGCCCAAGAAAGAAGACTATTTCTGGAAAGACACACAAACTGCAAAATATATTTGTTCTCTCAATCTGTACTTCCTATATCTGTTGAGTCCAATAAGCATGGCTTTCCAAGTGAAAGCTTAAATGCATTCCATGCTGGTATTTATTAGCATTAGAGAGGAAGATAGAAATTTTTGATCCTGAGAAATCTGAAGCAACTTTATGGTATCTGTCATAAAACCTTTCCTCACTTTCCTCAACAAATAACTGTTTAATATTCTGAAGAAAACTCAAGGATGCGTGTGCTTGAAGCCTTGACATCTTTAACAATGATTTCCTTCTCTGGCCTTGTTTCTCTTTTTCCAGCTCACAATAGCTCCGAAGTTCCTTCCACAGACTTTGATCAGTGTGGATTTTGCCGCCAATAATCTCACCAAAGTTTATGATCTCACTTTTGGACAAAAACCAAACCTGAGGTAAAAAAAAAAAGGAAAAAGAAAAGAAAAAAAAGAAGGGGGTTTAATGGACCCTGTTTCTGCAGAATCATCATCAGCAGAAGCAGAAGCAGCTTGTCAAGCTGCACAATGAATGTTTGTAAGAATATTTTTTTTCAGGAGGAAGAGATCCAAACAAACAGATCTATGATAGCATCTTGACTGGATGTTGCTTGCTTACATGCAGATTGCAACTGCACTAGAAAATCTCTCTGAAAACCGGCCTGTTAATTAAAACTTTGCTAGTTCTGGGATTTATTATGCACATGAGATGCTATTTTTTTCTTTTTAACTTTTTCTTAAAGGATGTATTTCAATAGCAAGAATAATATAGGTCAAAGAAGAAAGATGAATAATTGCATGCTCTCTGTTTCTCCGGGAGGTGAAAAATTCTAGGAACACAGTATTCATTCATATTTATTTTTTTTATTTATCAACTTTATTTGCTACCGGTGCTTCAGATGACTCTGAACGGATATTGGATTTCTTTAGAAAGGAGAGCTTGTAGATACACTGCAATATTTGGGTTTCTTATACAAATATGCTACTATAGGTTGGATGAATGAATAAATTAAAATCAGGAGCCAGAGATATTTCAGGCCTTTAAACTATTGTGTAATTTTGCATGGTGTTGACACTATTAATACATATGTAATTAGAAGGACTGACATCTTATAATATGTCCTGCAAGAATACCAAAATCTTGCAAAGTTTAATTACATTTGCTTTCACAATGGTTTGTTTGCTTGTTTGGCTTAAATGCTTCAATGGTTTTCACGTCAGAGATCCGGGAAATGCTTGTAGATGAAGAGAAACTCAACCCCTACCTCTCTCTCCATTTCTAAATGTAGGGAATTCTCTTGCCCATATTAAATTTCCTCATCTATGCATTTCAGCATTACATTCACTGGCTGCCAAGGATTCTTGCCTTTAGTTGTCCGTGACTGAAACTGGGCTTTCTGTGGGTCTGTCACTGAGCTTGTCTTCTGTGTCAAAGTGTCCCAAATTATGCAGTCCTTTGGTTATTTTCACAGTCAAACATCTGCATTACCACATATTTCACTGGGAAGGGTGAGACTAATTGTTTTACTAGTCAGAAAATTCCAAAATAGTTTTGTGTCAAGGAAGAATTTGTTATTTAATCCCCACAGTAACATTTGATTCCCATGCACTTGACCCATTCACCTTTTTGTTTTAATTTGATCTCAAGGCTCATAATAACTTAAGACAATACCCTGGGGAGAACAACATAGAAAAATAATTCTCTAATATAGAAGCAAGATGAGGTAATTAGTCTGGCAGGGTAAGAGAAGGAATTCCAGATGTGAAGGAATGGCAGTAATTCAACCCAGTTGGGAGGATGCCAGGAATGCAGATAAGCAAAGTCAACACAAGATAAACTCACATTTGTTCCCAGCCGATGCTGCACTCAACTTCCATCTCTTTTAAACTATCTTCCAAGGTCTGGCTAATGAAGGGAATCAGGGCCCTTTCCTCCCCCATAAGCCATGCAACCCACGTTGCTCTCTTCTCTGTTCCTCCCTGCATGCCTTAGGATGAAGAGGGGGTGAGTCTGGGTCTTCCTCTGAATTCCCTCTCCCTTGTTATATCTCTCCCTTGTTCTATCTCTCCCCTGCTCTGCCCAGCCGGACTTTGCCCTTCACCAGTTTCCTCCCCAGCCAACGGAGCCACACTCCCTCTCCCTGTCAGCTGTTCATCTTCATCCTTGGATTCAGATTCTGACAGATGCACAACATAATCATTGATCCATACTCTGCACTGTTGGCCTCTTCCCAGCCAGGAAGTTTCCTTCCTGACATAAAGGCTCATGAGTGAAAAACTTCAAATAGAGTTTTTTAATTTGGAGGGTTCCCTTGGTGGAGTAAGGGGGAAATGCTATTTCAACCACAGTACAATCTTCTTGCTCCTGGGTGAAGATGCAGTGGAGACAATATCAAAAGAAACCAGGAAGGAAAAAGGTTTCCAGGAGATGTTGGTCCCAAGGTTAGGATCAATTAGGAGAAGCCCTTAGAATAGAGCTAGAAAAAATAAAGCAAAGAACAACTGGGCTATTTTGATAGCAATCAGCTATGAAGAAACGCTGCAATAATTTGAATACTTTAGTTATAAAAAGGAAAGTGGGAGCATGTTAGAGTTATATAGAATTATATCTGGTGGGAAGAGTGTGGATGGCTCCTGACATAACTAGACTGAGTAGCTGATTTTAGAAAGTTCTCATTTTCAGAAAACTTAGTGGGATAGCAATCAAGCAGTAAATACTTGATTCCTAACCTTGTCTCTGTTTATCTCTGTCTCCTCCTGTCTTCCCTTCCCCAACCAACATCTTTTTTCTTCTTTTAGGTCAGTCTATCTTCACAACAATAAGCTTGATGATGCCGGACTACCAGAAAACATGTTCAACGGTTCTGACAATGTGGAAATCTTGATCATGTCCAGCAACTTCTTAAAATATGTTCCAAAGAATCTACCACGAGCATTGTATAAGCTACATCTTAAGGTAGAATATCAGTTCCATTGCATTTCAGAACCTCAGCCTTTATAAAGCTTATTTTTCTGAATTATTGAATGCATTGAATGTTTAGCTGTTGCATTTATGGATCATACTGTTTGCCCAAGAACAATCCATAAAAGAATTAAAAAAGAAAATCACTTGATAAAATCTTCAAAAAGTAACATCAAAGTTGCATTCTGAACAGTAGCCAAACTATGCCAAAAAACCTCAGGAGGTGAGTCAGACTTTGATCTTATGGCTGATATCCCTGAGAACGATATTCTACAGTAGAAATGTCAACTCATAAAGCATTTCTGGCTTAAATGCACCATAAATTATGTGAGGCAAAGCTGGCTTCATTAGGATAAGTGCCAACATGTTGCTCCTAATAAATAATTGAATTTCTTTTGAATTTTGGCTTAAGGCTCATGATTTCATTAGGGCTTCTGCCGGAACCCTGACAAGAAGCACTAGAACAGAAAAAAATCTGGCAGGAAATTTTGGAGATTGTCTTCTTATATTCACTGAAGGTCACCCAAGTGGGGAAACATTACCTTAGGATCATATTTGGCTTTTTCTCTGGCCTTTTCCTGTCACCACAACCACCTTAGAACATCCCTCTTAAACTCTGAGGAGTGAAGTTTGAGTGAAGAGATACATACTCTGTTCTCTTTGTCTCTGGACAGAATAACAAATTGGAGAAGATACCTGTAGGAGCTTTCAATGAGCTGTCAGATCTTCGAGAGTTATATTTGCAGAACAATAAATTAAACAATGATGGAATGAACAATGAAACCTTTTGGTGAGTTTGTTGGTTTTTAATGGATGCATACTTAGTGGATAATAGCAGCTGAATCACTTTGCATGGTCCCAAACAACCATGGGGTCTTCTTCTAAGCATACTCAAGTGTTAAAGGGTTAGGAATCAATTTTTATTTTCTTTTATTGTAAGACACAATTGACTATTTTTGACTCCCTTTTTGTCCCATCCTTTGATTAAGATGCTCAACTGGAAATTGGCGTTGATTTAGTCTTTGACAAGCTTGGTTACATGTTTATCTTGTTCTTCAGTACATTAAAATGGCAGCTTACAAGAGAAGGCTTTTTCACGTGTCTGCAAGGTGCAGTCAAAAAATTCAAGCTGAAGATTATAGTGGTGTGACCCAGAGGTTTTGATAACATTGTCATGGCTGCCAGGTTGACTTATTTTTACCACTCCCTGTTTGTGCGGTTTTAAAGGGGCAATCATTAGGTTTGGATTCTTGAACTGGGGTTTATTAATCATGAACTGTTATAGGTAGCAACAGCTTTTTATGTACATATGAAAAAAATGTCTGGCAGAATTGCAGGTATAGTTATCCCAATTGTTACAGCGATGAGGAACAGACGCAAAACCTATTCATTTCCCCTGTACTAACACTGTGTGTTTGGCTGCTTATACACTTAAAAGGTTTCCTTTTTTCCCCCCAGGAAACTCTCAAGCCTCGAGTACCTGGATTTGTCTAGCAATAATCTTTCCCAGATTCCACACGGTTTGCCTCGAAACATTGTCCTTCTCCACTTAGAGAAGAACGCAATAAGATCAATTGGCAATGGCGTCTTGACCCAAATCAAACACCTGGAATATCTTCTGCTTCACAGTAACAAGCTCAGGGCCCAAGAGATCCATCCACTGGCTTTTCATGGTTTGAAGAAATTGCACACCGTTCATTTGTATAACAACCTGCTGGAAAAAATCCCCAGTGGACTGCCCAGACGAGTAAAAACACTTATGATTCTCTACAATCAGATTTCAGAAATTGGCAGGGAGGATTTTGCTACCACTTATTTCATGGAGGAACTCAACCTGAGCTACAATAAGATCACCAGCTCACAGATTCATCGGGAGTCTTTCCGTAAACTGAAACTACTGAAGTCCTTGGATTTTTCGGGCAATAAACTCCGTACCATGCCTTATGGCTTCCCCAAGAATTTGCAAAGCCTTAAGTTAAAAATGAATTTGATCAGTTCCATTCCCAAAGGCACACTCTCTGGAATGTCAAAGCTACAGGAGCTGTATCTCAGCGCCAACAAATTGAAAAACAATTTAATTCACAGTGGATCATGGAGAGATCTCACCAGTCTTAAGGTACAAACAGGCAGAGATCTAGACCCAGAGATGCATCTAAATGATATCAAAAATAGTATGTAACTCTTTCATATTGGCAGATCTATGGGAGAAAAATTAAAGTGCGTGTTCTGAGAAAAACACAGCTACTATAGATATAAAATGAAAGGATGATACAAAGCACACAATATGAAAAAAAAATATTATTCTAGTTTACCATAGAATCTGAAGCGCTCCTGTAAAAAAACCAGGAGGAGAAGGGGGAAAAATCCAAAACAGGAATATTGAGAGGGATGGAATATTCAGGAATTAAAGACATTTCTATCTCTAACCATGGAATTAGCATGCCCTGCTGTGCATTTCTAAAGTCCTTGTGACAGTGCATTTGACTCATTACTGATTAAGAAAAAATGTAGCAGTTTTTAATGGCAATACTTGTTTAATGTCTTGTGGGGTGGTCATGTAAACATCTTTTGCGACCGTTTGACAAGCAAAGTCAATGAGAAAGCTAGTTTCACTTAACAACTGTATTATTAACTTAAAGAGGTGCAGTAGTTCACTTAACAATTGTGTCAAGAAAGGTAAAATGGGGCAAAATTCACTTTTGTAATCTCTTGGAGGCTGACTTGGAGAAAATTCTCTCCTCACCCCTGTGTGTGTGTGTGTGTGTGTGTGTGTGTATGAGAGAGAGAGAGAGAGAGAGAGAGAGAGAGAGAGAGAGAGAGAGAGAGAGAGAGAGAGAGAGAGAGAGAGAGAGAGGCTAAAATTGTATAATACCCATTATCCCCCAATCTCTTTTTACCCCTTTCCTTTCTAAAACCTTAAATTTTCTCTTCTGAGGAAAATGTAGGGAAGGGAGGGACAGATAATTCTTAAATATTTGAACATATCATTCATTGTAATTTTTGAAACTGGGCCACAGGCTGGGAAGAGATGAGAGCTTGTAATCAGCAATTGTGCACTGATGATTACAGTATTGTGGATATCTCACAACCTAGCATCTACAAAATACAGATTTGAGTGAATTATAGGATGTGGGATTTATAGTAATTTACTCTTTTCAAGTAAATCAGAATGACTTTTGTTGATTAGTTAAACTGTTCCCTTCTGGATCCTTTTCCAGATATTGGACATGGCTGCCAATCATCTGACTTCTATTCCATCTGGTTTACCAGAAACTCTGGAGTATTTGTATCTCCAGAGCAACAAGATCAGCACTGTGCCAGAGGATGCCTTTGATTCCACCCCCAATATCAAGGGAATTTATCTCAGGTGTGTAGCCCTAGGAAAAAGACTTTCAGAAAAAAATATTAATGGCTTCCCAAATGTAAAAAATACAATTTCCTTTTATGTTTGAACTGTATACTATACTTCAAGCACGTTTCATTATGTGTGCTAATTGTTTGTGGACAAGAAATTGTGTATTCATTGTGCTTATAAAACCCTGTCACATTAAAGGTAGCCCATGACTTATAACAGTTCATTTGAAGTTACAACCTCACTGAAAAAAACATACACCATTTTCACACCACTGCAGCATGATCAAAACACCATTGTCACATGATCAAAATTCAGATGCTTGGCAACTGATTCATATTTATGACAGTTGCAGTATCCTGGGATCATATGGGATCACTTTTTGTGACTTTCTGACAAGCTAAGCCATTGGGAAGCCAGATTCACTTAACAACTGTAGTGATGTATTTAACAACTCTGTCAAGAAAGATCATAAAATGGGATAACATTCACTTCACAAATGTTTCATTTAGCAACAGAAATGTTGGACTCAATTGTGATCATAAGGTGAGAACTACCTGTTTCTAGATCTTTCTAGCTTTATGCATATAAAAATCTCCTGGAACTGTAAGACATCAGTTGTAAGGATGAAGAGATGTAAAATGGGTGGAGAAGGAATCTCAAAACTGAAATGTGAGCAGAAAATGGAGAGAAACAGACTAACATCCTTTCTCTTTACAAAAAGCCATTTTGTGGTATCTTCCTCTTAGTATAGAACTTATAGGACAAGGAAGGACATTGTAATAAAGTATTGGGAGGAGATTCTATTCATTTTCTTTCCTTTAAATTTCAAGGTTTAACAAGATTGCATTCAGTGCTGTGAAAGAGAGCACCTTCCAAAGACTGAAGCATCTGCAAGTACTGGACATTGAAGGAAATTTTGAATTCAGTGACCCCTCGAAAAATGAGGATCACTCGCAGGAGGAAATGGAGGAAGAGGACTAACAGGAAGTGGCATTTACCTGAAAACAAATCTTTGCTGACCCAAGCGTATCACATGGTAGAAGGTTAAGTTAAATGCTTTTCTAAGCGCACACATAAATTATCTCTTTTACACAACCCACGCATCTGTGACAAAAACAAAGCTCTTTATGGCCCCATCCCATGAATTGCTAAGTTAGCATACAAACATATAGTTCACAAGTCTACATCATTATAATTGGTAATATCACAGATAAACAAGTGATAAGGATAGTATATCTGCATTGGCCAGCAGTATCACATCCATTATGGCTTTCGGTACCCCCTACCATAGGCTGATTCTGCACTGATTGGCTCCGAATTTTGTGGCTCAGATATATCAGATATACTTGATAGGAAGATAAAGTGTATGTGTTTTTCATCTGAATAATTAATTACCTTTGTATTGGAATGGAGGATGTCTTCGCATAGAGGTTCTCCTTTAAAAGCAGCAAACAATGAGATGAAATTGGCAGTAACAGAGAATTAATCTCATTGCACCCTCTCGTCAATCCTGCAATATATATATATATATAT
>BLBF01000020.1:40209754-40262944 GCA_015471245.1 Laticauda colubrina | reverse complement strand
GGAAAAATAATTCCCCATCCCTCTGAAAAATCTGGTGACATCACCCTTTCATTGTGGCCTTTCATCCTCCCAGGATGCTATCCCTGCCTAGAAAGCCACTTAGACAATTTTTAAAGAATCAGATCTGTTGTGTATGGAAATTAGAAGACTCCAAATAACTAAAACTGATTGGCTGAACAGGCCGCTCTCAGATTGGTCAATTAAGCACCATTTTTATTGGCCCGCCTGATGGCGGGAATTCTTAAAAAGCTGTCATTGGCCGCAAGCAGCCACTATAAGAAGGGCTGCTGTGGCTTTAGCAAAGGTTCCGCTACAAGTCACTATACTGTTAAATAAAGAGCTGTTTGTTGGAATACCGGTCTCGCGGACCTTATTATCCAAACGGAACATTGGCGATGAGGATGGGATCATCCTAGAAGAGTGAGACCGAAGCACGCGGCAACCAGAACCGAGCAACCAAGATGGCCGGTAACAATGTGCTGCCCGCACTGTTCAACCCAGCCAAAGAAGATTGGGAGTCATACACTGACCGCTTTCTGATGTTCTTAGAAAGCAAAGAGCTACAGGAGATAACTGACCAGAGGAAGAGAGCTGTATTCCTCACGCATTGTGACCCTGCCATTTTTAAAATGGCCAAGGCGTTTGCCAAACCGCGGGAGGTAAAACAGATGGCATGGCCAGAATTAAACCGAATCCTATGAGCCCATTACATGCCTGTGGTCTCCAATCTGATCAAAAGGCATGAATTTTATAAGCGAGACCAACGAGAAGATGAGAGCATCCGAGATTTCATAGCAGCCCTAAGAAATATCGGAGGAGCCTGCGAATTTCAGAACATGGACGAAGCCATGAGAGACTGCATGGTCCTGGGATTGAAGGATGCTACGCTCCAAAGCAAGCTGCTAAACAGACTGAATATCACAGTGGTTGAGGCCATTGCAGAAGCCACCGCCGCTGAAGCAGCCAAGAAATCTGCAGCCACCATGTGCCAGATGAACTCAACAAATCCAGAACCACTGAACCAACCCCAAGAAAAGAAGGTGGAGGGAAACCAAAAACAGCCCATAGTGACTGCCCACCATGAAGACCTCGACTCCCCAAGCGACACTGATGGTGACAACGAAGACATACATAGGCTTCAGCCGGAAAGAAAATGGCAGAAAAAAAGAGGAAGGAGGTGAGAATTCCAGTGTGCTGGGTGCGGAAGGGATCACCCGTGCTCCGAATGCAGATTCCTGGATGCCATTTGCAGATTTTGTGAGAAACGGAGGTACATTGCAAGGGTCTGCCAAAACAAAAAGAGCTATAGTCCAAAGAGACACAGCAGCATCCTCCCCAGAGAGACAAGCTGGAAGCTGATGGAGCCGAGAGAACAGAACCCAGCGAATGAACGACAGAGAAGAAACACAACAAACAATAATCATTGGAAATGCCAGGGCAGCAAATGCAAAAAAAGGTCCGAATAAATGTGAAAATTGAAGGAAAGCCCTGTGAGATGGAAGTAGACTCTGGATCATACCTGTCAATGATATCATGGAACACTATCAGAAACCTGATACCAGACATCAAGCAAAGAGAACTGGAACAGCAAAAGCTAAAAGATTATCAGGGAAATCGAATCCTGGTAGTGGGTCTTGGACATTTCCTAATAGAATTCAAAATCCACGCTGAAGTTCTTCCTCTGACAACCGTTGACCGTGATCGCCCTAGCCTGCTGGGAATCGAATGGTTCGCGCCCCTGGGAATCGGAGTGACTGGAATCAACAGCATCGCTGAGACCAACTGGGAAGAGAGCCTGCTGGAAGAGTTCTGGGATGTATTTGACGGGACCCTAGGCAAGTACAAGGGGACCCCAATAACATTCAGCCTAGACCGTAAGATAGCTCCCATCAGGCTCAAAGCCAGACGCATTCCCTTTGCCTTAAAACTGAAAATAGATGAGCAGCTTAACAAACTCATCGCACAAGGGGTGTTAGAGCCAATCGACCATGCCAGGTGGGAAACTCCCATCATGACTCCTGTCAAACCAGATAGCTCAGTGTGCATCTGTGGTGACTAAAAGGCCACCCTAAATCATGCACTCCAGCAAAGCGCATATCCTGTTCTGGTAGTTCAACATCTGTTGCATTCATTAAAGGGAGGAAAATTTTTTGCGAATTTGATCTCACACAAGCATATCAACAGCTGCCGGTTGACCCCGAAACTGCAGAGGCACAGACTATAGTCACGCACAGAGGGGCATTCAAATGTAACAGACTTCAGTTTGGTGTTAGTGTTGGCCCAGGCGTTTTCTAAAGCTTCATGGAGTGCCTTCTAAATGGAATAAAAGGAGTCGTTCCCTATTTTGATGATGTATTAGTATCAGCAAAAAATAAACACCAATTAGAAAAAAGACTGAGAGAAGTCTTGCAAAGATTCAAGGAAGCAGGGCTTAAGGTCAAAAGAGAAAAATGTAAACTAGCCACCAATCAAGTCGAATTTTTAGGGTACCTTATAGATGAGCAAGGGATACACCCCACTGAAAAAAAAATAAAGGTGATTAAAGACGCACCCAGGCCTAAGAACAAAGTAGACTTACAAGCATTCTTAGGTCTCATGTCTTCCTGCCCCAAAAGGCAACCGTAGCAGAGCCATTACATCGACTATTAGATAAAAAAACTGTCTGGAATTGGGGCCACCGAGAACAAGCAGCATTCCAAAATATTAAGGACTTATTAACATCCAACACCATTTTAATACAGTACAGCAACACCCTGCCACTGACGGTCACCTGTGATGCATTGCCTTTTGGAATCGGCACCATACTGAGCCACAAGCTACCAGACGGCAGAGAAGCACCAATCGCCTTCTATTCCAAAACGCTGTCAAAATCTGAAAGGAACTACAGCCAACTTGACCGAGAGGCCCTCGCAATCATAGCAGGCTTCAAGAGATTCCACAAATACCTATATGATAGGACATTTTCTATTATCACAGACCACAAAACCCTGCTAGGGATCCTGGCAGGGAACAAACCAACCCCAAACATCCTATTGCCAAGAATGACGAGGTGGTCAGAATTCCTCGCTGCATACAATTACACACTCATCCATCGCCCAGGAAAGACCATCACCCATGCGGATGCCCTTGAGCCGTTTCCCACTGCCCGACAAGGAAGATAACCCAGCTCCCACCATCTCCACTCTTCAGATCGAGACATGGCCGAAGATAACCCAGCTCCCACCATCTCCACTCTTCAGATTGAATCTGCCACTAACCGCAGCAGACGTCGCTAAAGCTACCGCAAAAGACCCGCTGACAGTTCGAATCCTGCATTGGATAGGTAAGGGCTGGCCGGATGAGGATAGAGGCGAGACTTTTAAACCTTTTTGCACCCGGCAGACTGAACTGTCCATTGAAAAGGGCTGTATACTGTGGGGAGACAGGGTGATAATTCCAAAAAAGTCTCAGGAGGAAGTGTTGTGCATGTTGCACGAAGGACACCCGGGCACAGTAAAAATGAAAGCCCTGGCCAGGAGTTACGTCTGGTGGCCAAGGCTGGACAAAGACATTGAAAAAGGTCAACATGGTGGCAGGGTGGCAACATGCCATGACTGCCAAAAATCAAGGCCTATCCCCCCTCTTGCACCAGTCCTGGAATGGGAAACTCACAGAGGCCCATGATTGAGACTGCATATTGACTTTGCTGGGCCAATGAAAGGGAACACATATTTTATAATTGTTGACGCTTATTCGAACTGGTTAGAGGTTATTCTTATGGCATCTACTACTACTGAAGCAGTCATAAAACAATTGAACAGACTTTTTGCCACACATGGACTGCCAGATGTAGTGGTCTCTGACAATGACCCCAAGTTTACTGCTTTCGCCTTCGAGCAATACCTGGCTGTGCAGGGCATCCGACATGCCCTGACAGTGCCAGCTCATCCGGCTTCGAATGGATGAGCTGAACGCATGGGTCATTATACTAAAGAGGCCCTAGACAAACTGGACACGGGGGACGTCCAGATAGACTTAACAAACTGTTAACAATTCAGCATATCATCCCTAGCACAACCACTAACAAAAGCCCAGCTGAACTCCTCATGGGTAGAAAATTGCGTTCCTACCTTAATAGACTACACCCCACTTATACCTGTGAAAAAACCCCTGATTCCTCAAGTAAATATCACTCCTTTGTTCTTGGTAACTTAGTCTACGCAAAAAATCTTACCAGGGACCCATTATGGCTTCCAGCCACAGTTACTTAAATCACAGGGCCCCGGTCATACCGACTTGCATTAGACAGCAAAACATAGAAGCGGCACATTGACCAGCTTCGCTCTAGGACATTGGAACGCAATACTACAGCACCGCTGCAAACACCAATAAACAATCCAAAAACAACTGAGGAGGGGGGGGAAACACAAAATAATAAAAAAGGGAGAGATGAACCACCAATAACACGACAAAAGACACAACACAAACCCGAATTAGAAACTCAGATAAAACAAAAAGAGCGCTTACCCATAGACGACCTCCGGAGAAGAGAACCGGTAGCAGGCGAGGCCTTCCTGGAAGGAAACAGCCAGGCCAGCTTAACCAACCCGGACAAATCAGGAGGGAGTGGCAGAGCCACCTCAACCAGCCTGAGAGACCCAGGTGAGAGCGGCAAGGCTGACTCACCCTTCCAGGAGGTTCCATGGAGAAGATGCGGAGAAAAAGCGATCTTGTCCGAACTGATGGAAGACCATGCTGAGACTGAGCTGCGCAGGTCAAGTAGGACCTGCAAAAGCCCCACCTACTTGCATGACTACGTTACGCACATTGGACGAAACCAAAGGGGGAGGGGTGTTGTGTATAGAAATTAGAAGACTCCAAATAACTAAAACTGATTGGCCGAACAGGCCGCTCTTGGATTGGTCAATTAAGCACCATTTTGATTGACCTGCCTGACGGCGGGAATTCTTAAAAAGCTGTCACTGGCCACAAGCCGCGAGCAGCTGCTATAAGAAGGGCTGCTGCGGCTTCGGCAAAGGTTCCACTACAAGTCACTATACTGTTAAATAAAGAGCTGTTTGTTGGAATACCAGTCTCGTGTACCTTATTATCCAAACAGAACAAGATCAATGACCAAACTTCAGAAACAGACAACAATGGGCCTCTCTATACTGCTAAATTAAATATTGTGTGATTTACCATCTGCCACCTTAGTTAAGGCAATAGAAATTGCAATTCATTGTCATCCAGAGAGCCATGTTGACCATTGCTTTAGCTATAAAATGGTTAAATATATGAGTTACTTTGGCTATGTGCATTTCAAAGTATTATTCACGCTGAATCACTGAGCAGTTCTAGTTTTATAACATTTAAACAAATTACTAGCACGGTCAGCTTTCAAGTGTCTGATTCCTATCTGCAACCTGAAATTCTCGTTTGGCAGATTGTATTTTGACTGGAAGCCACTGATGGTATGGATTGTGATAAAGGTGAAATAAACTATTTCCTCCCTACAGAGTAACAAATCATTAATAAAAGTCCCTAGTGAGCAAATGGCCAAAAAAATTCTAGAGTGGGATAAATGGTAATGATTACATTAATAACATTTTGATTTCATATTCATCAGGAACTTATTCAGCAAAATGGAATGTCTCTTTGGACTGTCTATCTGTCTCAGTCTGATTTGTCTTGATGGTCCATAAAGATACAAAGCACTTAAGAGGAAATGCAACATATCTTATGAAAGTATTCAGTTTTTCTAATCCTTTGCCAAACTCAGCAAAACAGCCTGCTAATATCAGAGCAGTGAGTGAGGCTCCTCTTTTTAAAAAAGTGTTTCTTGGGTCATTGTGATGTTGTGAGAATTTACAAAAGCTGGCTTTTGTTTACTTAAAAAAACACTTCTTATTTTTACTTGTTAATGAAAGGTAGACTCTTTAGAGTTAAGGCCCCAATTCAAGGTTACTGAGTCAATGCATTTCATCAAACAGCTATATTCATGTAAGATGGGAGAACATGTTCTTTTGCTTCATTGTAAGTCCAGCGTGAGGCATCTCAGCCCTTAAGTGGTACCACAGTCAACACAGCCACATTGGATACTTGCTCAGTATGTATATATTTGAATTAAAAAAAAAAGAAATTCTATTATGGCTGGATCCCATTGTTTTAATTTATCCCCATTCTCAAAGCCAGAAATACAACTCCCACCTGAAGACTTAAAATACCAACTTATTCTGTTTTGTGAAAATTAAAGTATATGTTTGCCTTGGAGTGATTTGTCAAATTTATTTTGTATGTGCATGTGAGGTCCTTTGCTGAGGACATATGAATCTGACATTCATCTAGTATTAGATTTAACTTGATTTACTACATTTGAACAATATATGTATGAGATTTTGGGCCAGACGTGGCTATTAATCACTGTTTTTATAGAAGCTTGGCTTCATATTCAAGGATTCGCTAACAGAAATTTAGACACTGATAGATATATTGTTTTATGGCAATCAAAAAATCCATATATGTGCAGAGAATTTGCTTGCTGCAAACCCAATAGTCCCAACTTTTGGCTTGTTTCCAATTGTTTCCTGTTAGTTGATTATTCATTGCTTCCCCCCCCCCCCAACCATAAGATTAAAGTGAATCTGAGCTGACCATTGTTATGCAAAAGGCTTTCTCTGCTCTGAATCCTCATCTGTCATCTTCAGCCCTTACAAATTCCATTAGTCAAAAATATGCATTCAACTTTCTCTGCAGATAATAAAATCGTATGAAAAGTTCCATAATTCCTTCTAGTTTTGAGTTGGATCTATCATAGTTTTAAAGAGAGATGAGAAAAAGTATATATGTGGATCAACATTTTTTTTTTTTTTGCTTTCCAAAGTATTATAACATGCCTCTGTTTTTCTAGGGAAATAGACGTTGCAAATACAAAGCCCTAATTTTGTTTACCATAGAAAAAAAGTTAGATATGTCTTTGTAACACAAGTCATAATTCATTATTCTAAACCTGATTGCAAGTCTTAATTTCTTTTCTGTGGAACTACAAAATGTCAGGAAGAAGATTACCGGTTTGCTTTGTATTATCCATAGAAAATATTTGGATTTTTAAACGTGAGTTCATGCTGCAAGTTAGAGTTAGAGCCCACTTATTCTTATCCACAAAGAAAAAGAAATATAATGTGTTAATTAAGAAGGCCCAGATTTTTCTAAATTTTCATATACTCATGTAGGATCGTGGCAGCAGCTCCAGAGTGGCTTGTTATTTCAGAATCCTGCTTTCTGCACTCGCAGTATTACACCTAATAACAGTTCTTTAAAATCGGGGGCGGGGGGGAGCGGGAGGGTACAACTTGGTCTAAAATCCTAGCTTATTATGGAGGGAAAGATATGTTTAAGGCCCTTCTTCTCCTTGGTGCTATAAAGCAGGCCACCTGGTCATTCTATCAGCCATGCTTTGCCAGGCCTATAAGGTTGCTCTTACTTACCTGCTGACTAACTGGAGCCATCCTAAAGTAGTTCTCTGGTTACAGCTATGTGGAAATCCAGTTTTGACAGTTTGCTTTTATTTATATATCAAACTTCTTAACCACTTATCTCCCTCATAGAGATAAAGTTCATGCTGCAGAACACCAGCAATCACTCATAACTTTACTTGAAGTTCCTGCACATAGCTTTTTATTAAGTTCCTCTCATTTGTAAACAACTTTTAATATGCATTCCCCTTATTAGGGAATAGCTCTGCTTTTGCAAAGAACTTGGCAGAAGTAGAACAGTTGCAATCCAGTTTTTAACTGTAGATCAATAGGGAAAACACCTGATAAACATCTATGCCAACCAAATTTGCCAAGAAATCTTGAGATCATGATAGCCATTTACATCCTGTTCTCAGTCTCCAAACAATTGCATTATTGCACAATATAAATCCAGCTGTTATACCACCAAGGACAGGAACTGGGGAGAGAAGGTTTAGACAGATTTTACAAAATTAAGAGTTTCTGTTATGGTGAAATTACATCTTTTAATTATTTTTTTATACATTGCAATAATTTGTGGGGATAGCTTGATATTTTCAAGCAGCATAGTTTCCTCTTGAAATCGGGATGATTTACAAAATAATGCTGCCAAAGCAGTATTTTTCAGAGGCTTGTTTTATATCTAATGTGTAATTTAAAAGTTGTAATTCCCTTTGTCACACATTTGTATCTACAATGTAGCATGCACCACATATTAAAATGACACTCAGTAGTAAGATTTCAGCCACGTATTTCTTAAGTATCTGGGGACAAAGAAACCCAAATATTACAATTGAATAAAATAATTTGTCTCTATTTAGTTAGTTTTATCCAAATCAAAACATTATCTAAAATAACCAGACATTTGCGTCAATCTTCCTTCTCCTCCACTACCAGAACTATACACTATGAAACAAGATAAAGTTAATCAACACCTGAAATTGGATACTTAAGATGTAAAATATTTAGTATTCCTATATTTGTTGTTATTGAGAGTTCAGTTGTGATATTCTTACATTGCCTCCTATATAAAACTAGGAAAGGCACATATAATTACACTCTGCTATTATTAGTAAAAACTCTATATTTTACAAACAAATTAAAATAACTCCTCTAGGAATATGGTTTTTGTCCTCTTATATCTTGGGGGGTAGAAATCAAATGAGAAATTGAATGTCCTACATTGGAAGCCTAGTCTGAGTAAAATTCTCTATTATTCCATTTTCGATGAGCAGAAAATTTCTCATTTTTTCTGCTTCTGAGGGAGATCACAGGAGTATAAGATGAATTCTACTGATCTGGATCAACCTAGCCCAGCTTTATCTTCCATTAATAGCCAAGTAAATAAAAAGCTCGAAGTCATGATGTCAGTAGCTCCTGCTTGCTGATATTATCTTGTAAATGGTATAAAATGAATTCATTATTTATAATGAAAAGGAGAATAGTCAGTGAAGAAATCTACTAAGTTAGTTTGTTGGTTTCCAGCAAGCATAATTATGTTGGCTATACTTCGAGGTGTTGAACGATGAAACACAAATCTACAATTAGCCAGATATACCTTTCCCTATTTTTCTTGATTTTGTAAAAATTCACTTGTCCTAATAAAAATGTTCTATTTTTTCCCCTCAGCCATTATGAATACTAAGATTTTTAGAAGAAAAAATATTCACTTATTTAACATAGTCTTAAGTGATCACCCTGCTGTAAAATCTTTAAAGGAATATATTTGGTTATTAGGAAATGCATCCATATATAGAAATATGCTAATTATGCAACATATCAGTTCAGCCATAAAGAATTCTGGTCTTTATGCACAAATGGGTGGAAAATGTTGCTTCTTTGAATATTCATTTAATTTTCAAGTGATTGATAAAAATATCATGATTCTTATAACATTATTGTTCAATATTGCAGGTCAACTGTTTTAAATAAGAACATTTCAAAAGTTATTTATAGTGCAATGATAAAATTTTAATAATTCATTCTAGATTCAAAGTGTCCCCCTCCCCGAGAAAACACAGTATGTATTCTCTAAGAATGTTTGTATATTTTAGAAGTAAAACCTTTGTATCTATAAGAGCCTCACTGGCGTAGTAGTTAGAGTGCAGTACTGCAAACTACATCTATTGGAATTTGGCAGATTGAATCCCACCAGGCTCAAGGTTGACTCAGCCTTCCATCCTTCTGAGGTGGGTAAAATGAGGACCCAAATTGTTGGGGGCAATATGCTGACTCGGTAAACCACTTAGAGAGGGCTGTAAAGCACTATAAAGCGGTATATAAGTCTAAGTGCTATTGCTAGTATTAACAACACATTATTTTTCATTGGGAGAGGACAATTAGATGTCAGGCGTAAACCTGATTGTCAAGCAACTTGATAAATGAGAAAGCAAAGGAACAATTGCCTACTACAATTCCAATCCCCACCTGCATAATAATAATGCCTCATGTGGGGAGCCTGTAACTTGTGTGGCTGGTTGGTGCCCTGAGAGTCGTCCCTTCACTTTTTAAATTATTTTAACATAATAATTAAATAATTTAATTATTTAAATTATTTATTTATTTAATTATTTTAAAAATTATTTATTGTTGCATCCCTCTAAAAAAATAATTTCAAAATTGTAATTTTAACATTTTAATTTTATATACTGTTTTTATATTTAGACATTTTGTTGTGGACTGCCCAAGAGTCCTTCTCTGAGTGAATTGGGCAGTTCAGAAATGTAACAATAAATAACACCTGCTTTGCTCTATCTGAGGGAGAATGCATTCTTTGATGCTAATCAGCATTCAAGAATGCCCAAGAACTCCAGTGATTCACTATCCATACTCTAAATTTGCATGGGATTAGCAAGACAAAGGGTTGTGTGGAATTCAGGTGGACGAATATTACTTTCAGCATATAATTGGAGAATTTAATTCTACTATTTGGTTTTCTAAAATCCAACCCTAAGATATTTTTAACCATTAAGCAACATGAATCTTCAGTCTGCATCATCCTACTTTCAGAAAACTAATTTGATGTGTAATATTTGACTTCAAACGATTGGTAATATGCAGAGATATTCAATATTTGGCTATTTATTACTGTTGGAATGCAATGGTACTAATTATAAAGCGTTTTCTCATATGTCATACTAACCTGCATAGGCCACAAATATAGATAGTGGTCAGTTTACCAGACTTCATATCCAATAAAGTAGTTGAGAATTGCACACAAAATTGAAATTTTGAAGAGGAAATGTCAAGAGGATTTAAAATTAAATTTGGTAATATGTTCCCATTCACATGCAGTTTTGAATTCTGAATCCCCCAAATATCTATTAAAAGAATGTTATACTTTGTGAGGAGATAATCTTCTCAGAATATAATCTCTACAAAATATAATCCTTCCATTTTTTTGCCAAGAAAACTACATGGATGTGTTCATTAATTCACCAGGAGTCAGGTCGATTTGAAGGAGATTTCATCTTTTATGGTAAAATAGAAAATTGTTAAATAGGTGTACTTTTAAAAAAGAAATAAGTTTAGTGTAATAATACACAGACAATCTCTTTTTCACAATGACTTGTTTATTAAAAACATTTTTGCTGGAAGCAATTTTAATATACATAGTTCATTTGAAATCACTAGATGGTATTTTATGAGGCAAAGGATACGAAAAAGAAAGGGAGAGTAAATAAAGAGAACAAGCAAATTCCCATTTAAAAATACAATTTTAGGATTAATTCACAAACAAATGTCCTCCCAAATGGTTCCTTCTCTTTTCCTCAACAAATTAGACAAATATAAAACTT
Organism: Laticauda colubrina; assembly: GCA_015471245.1. NCBI lineage: Eukaryota > Metazoa > Chordata > Lepidosauria > Squamata > Elapidae > Laticauda > Laticauda colubrina. The sequence goes on along the minus strand of BLBF01000020.1, from coordinate 40,251,657 downwards.
CTTTTTCTCTCCAATAAGGAATAAGGCAGGGATAAAATGTTTGGAAGAATAATAAATGATCAGTGGAAATAAACATTCAAACCATAAAAGATAGAATAGTGAAGAAGAGAGAGTAAAAGAGGTCACGCGAGGACTTGTAAGCTAAAACTTCACAAAAACCCTTCTTCCATGACAGGCACTGAGAAAGAGAAGATTAATAATTGTTTCCAGCTGTAGAAGGAGCCAGATTTCCTTGAACACAGCACAAAATGGCAATTTCTTTACAAATTTGCTTTATGGGACATATACAGCTCCAGAATCTCCACCACCACCCCGGTCATTGCCAACCTGGTGAAGGCCACAACTGATATTTCCACAAAGCTATATTGCATGTAGAGTGTCCAAAGGTAAAAGAAAAAAAAATTGCTTTGGACACTTCTGCCAAAGGAAAGGCATGCTTAAAAAAAGAAAGAAAGAAACAAGTTACAAAATTGGCAGATATATCTCATCCTAAGGGAGAATAAGCTGCGGCTGCCAAAATCTAAACTGATTGCATGCTATTTTATTTTCCCTTGCAAACAGAACTGGTGATAAACACCATATTCCTCTATTTTGTTATCCCAATATTTTTGTATCATGAATGACAATATTTGGGTCACTTTCACATGATGAGCTTCATACTCTTTTTCGTGAGAGATTCAGACGTCTAGCCCAAGTGTTAAAGCTATAAAAGCAGTAATTCCCTTTTAGCCCCTTTCCATCTAATAGGCCGTAGGAATGTTGCAGCAATTCAAAAGCCACAGCTTTGCTTCTTGTCTCAGATTTGCTCTAAACTGCTCCAAATGGAAGCCATTGCTAAATTAAAAGCATAAGACTGTTAGAATTGGACACTGGAACTGACTCTGAAGAAAGTCATCCAAAATACTTACATAGCATGTTTGTGCACTTGGTGGAGGAGGGAGGAGACAAGTTCAATCATTTGCATTTACAGAGAGCAATCATAGGATCATTATTAATCTGAATATATCATTACAGTGAAACTATGCCACAATTGCATATGCTAAATTCTAGCTTATGTTTTTGAGAACACTCAGACCATAAGGGATTTGGGCCCAAACTATCACACATAGAAGCAATACAATTACAGAACATTGTGTAGTCTTTTTTAGCACCAGTTATTTTGGTTAGGGATTTTTATAATTAACTAGTGTATTTCCCCCAACCATGGCAATTTTAAGATGTGTAGACTTGAAATCCTAGAATTCCCCAGCCAACATTCCATACCGGTACATCTTAAAGTTGCCACAGTTGGAAAACACAAATTTAGTCACTGTGGACTTTACCAAATTAGAGGTGGAAGAAAAGGAGATGCAAAAGAGAAGGAAGTACTTGGGAGACTAATATGATAGGGAATATTTAGAATGGGGCTTGATAGTTTATTTTTAGGGATCTTAAAAATAATACTGCCCTTCTCTGTCACCTCATTAAACAAAACATAATATTTCTCAGTTCAAAAATATACTATTATAATATATACATTGTAAACCTTGGAAAATAATATGTAACAAACAGTATTAGTTGCAATTTATCTCTCCAAATAATTCAAAGTAAAAATGAAAGGGCTCTGAAAATCTTTAATATAGAATTTCTATATATGATCATTATATGTTGCTACTATGATAGTCAAAAGGCCATCTAAACTACTATGAGAAATTTACTAGATGAAATCTATGCGGTGGTGGATATAAAGATTACACTGGTCTATTCATTCATTCCTTAAATTTATATAGTGCCATGTTAAAAAAACTCATGGAGGATTCATACAACTGTAAAATGCAACACTAAAACTTCCACAATAATTTAAAATTAAATTTAAGTTACATTAAAATTAGAATTACTTCTCAGCTCCGGTGTTATCACACTTCATCCCAAGTCCCAGTTTTAACTAGCTTCTAGATTTTAACTAGCTTCCAGAAGGCTTTATTGATGGAGCCAATCTTGTCTCCAGGAAGGCCATTCTATATAACAGGGGCCATCATAGAGAAACAACACCTCTGAGCCTCAGTTCCCCTCCCCTCTCAAAGTGGTGTTGGGGAGCAGTATTAACAGTATAAGCAGTTTCTCCTGGGACAGACAGGTCTCACCTGCTTGAAGGAGGCAGTCCCAAAGTTACTTAGGTGTCAAGCCATATAGGGTGTTATAAATTAAAACCATTACTTTGGCATGCAGTCAGAAAGCTACTACAGTATTCACTCAAAACATTGAAGACAGCAGAATGAAGCGGCAAACAAGAATAATTTGTTAAACAATTTGAACCCAAGTCGCATGTAACATCAATTCATTTACTGTTCTCTCCACTTTCATCTTTGCAAGGAAAGCAAACCATTTCCACTTTAAAGTAACCACTGCTTATGATCACAGTGTATCCAAATCAGCAGGTTAATAACAACGCCACGTTATTAACTGTGTCACATAACACAGGCTCAGTAACCAGGACTTGATCCCATCCACAGTTTATCTTTAATCCATTGGCGAGTTAGTAATACATTTTTAAACATAAGGATCATAGAACAGTAATGAATTTCTGGTATATTCATTGTAATTAGAAAAACAAAGACAATGTGATTTATTAGAAATCATTTCAATGGATCAGAAGGTCATCACCATATTTGTTTGCCCAGCATAAGAGAATTTGTCCAGTGATTCATTCCTTTCTACTTACCCAGCCAACCAATGGAAACCATCTTCCATGAAGCCTTCTGTCTTCACAGATGTCCACAGCTATCTTATAACCTCAGTTCAGGAATAACAGTCATTGCATGCCTTGCCATTGAAGAAGCAGGCCATGTCCCAACTTCATTTACAGGGTATTCTTTTGTTTTCAGATACTTTTAGGACTTTTAAGTGTACTTACACATTTGTTTCCAATTCACTGATTTCAATAGTACAGTGGTCTTTATTGTTGGGTTTCTCTGCGTAATGTTCTGAGTGATTCTCTTCTTGTTCCACTTGAATAGGTAAGTGATGCAGTGTTGTTTTGACTGCTTCAGGTCCACGCATTTTATTTATGGACTTCACACAGCCATTCTTCTGATAAGCAATAATTTTGTGGATACTAACAGGTTTTGTTTCTCCAATCAAGGGCATCTATGAATAGAACAAGGGGTTCATACTCTTACTACTCTTCGTTAATCTAGAACATTTTTCTAAACTTATATTTCATAGTAGCATGCAAAATTATAGATTGCATCACACTCATGTTGGAAGCACCAAGGCACTCTGGATTGAAAGAATTAGCTGGTGAAAACACCATTGCTTGGGGAAATGCTCAGTTAATGGGCACCTTTCATGTCCCGCGCAGGAGCTGGAGCAAAGGATGGAAGCTCACTCTACCCTACAGCAGCAGATCTCGAATGCAGGCTTGGTAATCTCCAACCCAGCATCCTAACCAAGCGAGCCATAGTGCTCCAACAAAATTATAGGTAGAACACACTGTTACATAGAATGTCTCTAAAAGAGAGACCTACTTATCTCTGTTTGGTAAAGTGTGATCTCAAAGTATCACATCAGTTTTCTCCTACCTCAGATCTTTCTGCAGTGAATTCTTTTCTGCAAATATGTGCCATTATTCCAGCAGCAAGAGCATCGCCCAGGACATTGATCATTGTTCGAAATCTGTCTCTGAGGACAAAATTAAGGCATTAAAACAGTTTCCTTTTCCTTGTTGTGTAAATTGTTCATCAATCTATATAGTTATTTGTACACAACGTAACAGTACCTGCACACAAGCTGATGTTATTTTACTTGATATAGCACAGGGATAGGAATAAAAGTACCCAATTAATTTAAATGTGTAGGCCATCACACTATGTCAGATCAAATTGCTCCAATATTGAAATCCCATGGATTAATTTTATGGTATGAAAGCATAATACCAACAAGAAATAAAAAAACATTCCATTAACCTATTCCTAATCTGTTTCATAAATGCCCATTTTTTAATGTTGACTCTGGTATTTGATTTTTCCATTTTTACAAAATTAAGCAAAATAACAAGTGGAGAAAGAAAAGCTTTCATGAATTTTATATTGTCCTCTGTTTACTTTCCTAGATACAATTTAAAACAAGAAATAATTGAGAAAAGTATTTTTGTGTTAAATAAATAACTGAATTTCCCTAAACCAAATCCTCAAATCCAAGCAGCATTGTGCTTCTGGTCGCCAGAATTGTAATACAATTGGCACCAGGAATCATCAAGAGAAATGATCTGGAATTAATTATAAAAGAGTCTGGTGCAAGAACTTTAAAGAGAGAGAGAGAGGGAGGGAGGAAATTATAAGCAAAGAAGCAAACAATCTTAAAAGTCAAATATTAAATGTTAATAGAATAGAATTCTTTACTGGCAAGTGTGATTGGACACACAAGGAATTTATCTTGATACAAATACTCTCAGTGTACATAAATGAAAAGAAACATTCATCAAGAATCAAAAATCATAAGGTACTTTGTAAATAGTTGGACAAGTGTTGAGGCAATTATTTGTTTAGCAGAGTGATGGCATTCGGGGAAAAACTGTCCTTGCGTCTAGTTGTTCTGATGTGCAATCACACAAGAATTATAAAATTGGAAAATGCTTTTAGAAGAAAACAGAAGAACAAGAAGGTAGACTAGACCACTTGGGATTTTTTTTAAAGGAAAGAAAATAAGCCAAAGGCACAAGCAAGGTGGACTTAAGCCAGTCCAAATGGAAACTAGAAAACATTTGGATTTCAACTGGAAAAACAATAAGACTTGGACATTTATAGCTGAAGGATATATAGAAGAATGTAGGAAAACTGAGGAATAAATTGTCAGAAGACAATAGAGAACAGAATGTCATCAGAATGTCTGATTTTAGATTAATCTCTCTCCAGTGAGAGATTTGCTGCTATGTCAGCTTTTGGTAACTTTTTTTTAAAAAATGCACAGTTGATTTTAAAACTGTAAGGAAAAATTAATTCTATTCTGACTTGTGATTCTTACAAATCAATACTGAGAAAATTTTTTTTGCCAAGTACAGTTTTAAATTGACTTAAGGAATTTAAAGTTAAAGGAAATAGCAGGTGTATTAGCCGGAGTTACTTTTAGTGCATTGTTTGAAGCTGACTAAATTCATTTGGCAGGTACATTAAATCTGAAATGCATCATATGGTTTCTTCATTCTTTTTCAGCACAATGAGCCCATCTGAGAAGTCAGTCACAATGGTTATTATATTGATGTGGGTTATAAAACTAAAATTCAGGAACATCCAGATGTTTGGCTTAGAAAAGAGTAACATGATCCAAAATCAGCAATGTTCAGAGTTTGACTTCTTTAGCATAAAACGGAGTTCAAACAGAAAGACTTTTATTTGCCACTTATGTAGGTGAAAATAAACATATGGATCTGTTTATTTTCACATTCTGTGCCCTTCATTCCCATTAATGCTTTGCTAAAATCTGCTCTGAAGTCTCTCAAGTTTGCTTCCTCTATAAAGGATGCTTCTGTTTTTGTACTGCATTGTACCCTTTGGTTTCCTGAGAATTTATTTTGAATTTCTCCTAGTAGGTGTTTTGTTGTTTCAGCCATTTCTTAATGCTAGGGATTTTAGAGGGATAGTTATGTTATTCTTTTGCAGTCTCATGATTTCGAAAACTAGCAAATGATTCATTGACAATCTCTCTGGATCACAGTCTAGCATGTCCACCCAAAGAATTAAAAATAAAGAGATTGTCAAAGTGTAGGAGTCCCCAGCAATATTTCACATGTATTTTGCATTCAGTTGTATGCAAAAAAAGTGGTGTTTGTCCTTTGTAATGTTTGCTTTTAAAAATTTCTAGATCACTCAACATCAAAAGACATCTAGGAAACTTAAAACAATTAAAAGCTTCACACAACAAAATTTACAAATAAAAGAAGCACACAAAATTAAATAAAAGCACTACAGATGTATGGAACTCAACATCACTCCCCAGTTTTGTTGTTGTTCAGTTGATAAGTCGGGACTGACTCTTTGCAATCCTGTAGATCACAGAACTCCAGGACCCCCTGCCTCTACTGACTCCCTGAGTTTGCTATATCATCTATATAATCATCTCATCCTCTGCCATCCCTCCTCCTTTTGGCTTCAATCTTTCCCAACATCAGGGTCTTTGCCAATGGGTCTTCTCTTCTCACTTGATTGTCAAAATATTTGAGTTTTGGCTTCAGTATCTGTCCTTCCAAAAGACAGTCAGGGTTGATTTCCCTTAGGACACCCTGCAATTAAAAAGATCCAAAATATACAACCTCTTTCCAGTTTTAATTTCATCACTGATCGTGGGACAGAAACTTGTTCTCTGACCTTATGTGCAAAATTGTCATTTTAAATATACACAAGTGCACCTTGATAAGCGTAAAATATTTCAGAATGAAGTACTTTGGACTTAGAGATAAACTGCTTTGGACTCAGAGTCATCATGAGTGAATTGGTTGCCATATACATTTTCTTAATAAACAAACAAATAATAAATAAATAAATAACTGAAAGGTTATCAAAATTTTGCATGTACTCTATTCACCTGTCCATTATAATTATAACTTGTGTGCATCATAAAAGGTTATCATTTGACCAGCCTGATTTTATTACCTTTTTTACAGCAGTTGTTAAGCAGATATCATGGTCATTGAATGAATCCATGGTTGTTTATCCATTCTTCACTATGGGGATTTTTTTGCTGAAAATTTGAAATAAATGCCAGTTTTCAGCAAAACATAATAATCTGTGGTCATGTGATTGCCTGGTGCTACAAATGTGTTGTCAAGCATCTGTAATGCAGTCACATGATTATGGGTAGGGAGACTGTCCTTAAGAATTTCAGTTCTGAGCTATAAATATTTTGGGGGGGAGGTCTTTGGAATTTTGAATAGTCACTAAGCGACCAAGCTGTAAATCAAGAACTACCTATACACTGAAAAGACAACTTTTGGCTTGCATCTGGAAGGATAATTATTCTATTTTCATTTTGAGATGAAAAACTGACCCAAACAGAAAGTAAAACCATGAATGAGCTGTGCTGTCCTTTGACATGACCATGTACTCAACATCAACAATGTCAACATCAAAGTGAGTGGTACCTCCCTATAAACCGAACCATTCAATCCTCATGCATCTAATTAGAAAATTTAGAAAAGAAAATTTTTGCTTCACTTACAGAGCCCAATCAACTGCAATTATTAGAGTGATGTCATCTGTAGGCAGCCCCACTGATGTCAAAACGATGACCATGGTCACAAGACCAGCCTGTGGGATTCCAGCAGCTCCTATGCTGGCAGCTGTTGCTGTAATGCTTTTACAAACAAGCAGAAAGTTCATAATGTTGTTACACAGAAAAGCATCCTAACTGGATAACTGGATCATTAATACGAACTAATGGACTTAGCATAAGAATCTAATACATTTTACTCTGCATTCAGTTGCATAGAATATCCCGGAACAAGGTAAATAAAACAGGACTGCCCAATAAAAGTAAGATCAACTTTGCATCAAGCCAGAGTTTCACTAGTAGAGTTGGGCCCAAGTTATTAGTTCATTGTTTTGAATCATGGGAAATAAAATCAAGGAAAAGCAACAAGACTGACATTTCACAGGCCGAAATTTAAAGGGTCTGCCACCAGCTGTGAAATTAGGTTAAAATAAATTGGCCTTAATTTTATCACAGTAGTTTACATATATTTTTTGTAGAACAGCCTGAGGGATCATGAAACTGAAGAGAAGTTTTCTCTTTCTATTCTGCCACCATCTCTCTTTCTCAGACTATTACTTGCCTTTTGAGAAAATTTTTCTCTGACATCAGCAAGAATGTTTCCCAAATGCAGCATCACAGAGGAAAACCATCTCAAATAGAATCAATGGACGACCATTTTATACTAATCATAATTTTATCTCTTCCTCTTCAAATGCAGATCATTATAAGAAGGGAGTGGTACATTCACATATATTTCCTGTCCCAAGATTCTCCACACTGGCTGTTACTTTTTCCATTTTAAGTGAACCTAAACAATACTTTTGACTGCCTAAATCCAACTTTTTTGTCAGTTTGCTGAAAATTTATTGAAATTGTAAAATCATCAGGTTGAAATTGCCCCAGAGTGGTACTTGTCTTCTAGAGGTGGCAATTAATTTAAAAAATGGGTCTCTGCAGATGGCAAGAGAAACAACCATATTCATGAGCAATAAATTAATCCAGCAGAATTAAGCACTCCTAAATCCACTAAAATAAGTGGGCTTTACTTACTTAACGTTGGATTGGATTGCAGGCTTCGGTATGATTACAATTCTCTTAAATCTTTGAGATCCAACAGGCTTTAAAGATATTGTATATGAAATAATTCAGTTATTGGAATGAATGAAATTATTGTTTTGAAGGCTGTTGCAGAGATGGAATTGAGTCTTGATCTTTCCCTAAATTCTTGTCAACTTCTGTGTGATCAAGATGATATAGCCATCAGCTACAATATATACTGTGATTTATCAAAGCTGCTAGATTGTACAGTATTCAGCTATTTGATCTGTGATCGTAAGTAATTCAGGTCTTCTTTAATATGCTGTTTTGTAAAGAACAAGGCAATCATCACACTTAATCTATAGCAGGAATTTCCCGGTTCTCAGCAGTAAATCCCAGCATGGGCAGAATTGAAATCAGAGCTACAAAAGCGTGGATCAATATAGAGCTGAATAGGCTGAACTGGGATAAAGTAACAGTATGTCTGATCCAGCAGCACTGCAGTCACATACTTAGACATTTTGCGAAAGAGTTTTGTTTTGATCTGATAATACGGAAACCTGTCAAGTTTGTACAGATCGCAACTGCTTCATGTTTTATGCTAAGCAGTAGAGTATTACTAGTAAATATTCTACAGATGGATCTGCTCTTCCCCCTCATTTTTTTTGTATTTACAAATACAAAGAAAGCTAAAACAATATTTACAAAAGAAAAAGGATTGTTTAAGTTATACATTCCTTAGTTGTTCATTTCAATCTCTGAAGCTTTTGAAATGTACAGAGCCTCATACAAAAATCTCAAAAATGGCTCAAAAAATTGGTCTTGATATCAGGACTCAATGCTGGTAAATGCTAAGTAATAAGAAAAGGAACAATATCTTGTGTAACATGTACAGAGCTTCCTTCTTTAATTGCTCTGGCAGCTCTTAAATCGTATAATGAAAACTCAGGAAGAAATTTGATTTGTAAAGTTCATGTGCTCCCTTGTTTATATATTAATACTCAGAGAATGGAAAATAAACAGAGATGAGTTTGAGGTCCCAATATAGGAAAACAAATGTGAATCAGTATTTGAACTGAGATTTGGTGGGATGGTTTTCAGAACAGGACTACAATAATTGAAAAGTTATTCAGAAGGAACAGATGTAGCACAAAAAGGAATTGAATTATATGCTACAATATCCTCATCTGTATAGAAATCCAAAGGGAAGGGTAAGATGAATCCAAGGGTAGGGTAAGTAAGGTGGCTTTCTTAAAATCCTTTGGTAAAATAAGTTTATTATTTTAAAACTTATTTTAAAATAATAAACTTATTTATTATTTTAGCTCAATAAACTAGTACCATATTTGGATACTAATCCACTAATATTTAAACAATTGAAGATAAGCTGTGGATATGTTTTCCACAAGAAAACTGCATATCTTTAAAAGAGACTGGGTGGTTTCAATTTCTCTGATATCTGTTGAGAGAACAACTCTTCCAAAAATGTATTTCCAGGAAATTCCTTATCAGTCTTGCTGACAACTTTTCTTTCAGCTGGAGAAGTATGCTTTATTTAGACAAAGGACTATCAATTAAAAGCAAAAAATCATTTATTTTCATATCTTGTAAAGCTCCAGAGTCAGTTTTGGAGTATTGGGTTCTGACACTTTTGTATGCAAATGATCAATAAAAGCAGCCTTCCCATTTGTGATGGGGAAATGCAGCAAACATTCAGGACAAAATGTTTTTGATTGGGAGGAACTCTTGCTTGAAGTAATATTCAATTGTTGTAGCTTTTTGTTTACAGGCTAAGGAAAAGGGGATTCACAGATCATCTCCCCTAGCAACCAACCACATTTGTTTCATCCACAACCAGACAAAAGTGCACCATTCTTCTGATTCCACTTTCAAATGCAACCAGAGAGCTCTGTTTAGCTTCCCAGAGTGCAGACAACTCATTGAATAGGTATTTCAGATTGTGAATGGATGAGTGTTAGAGATTTTCTTTATTCCTTTTTTTGTATGAAGTTAGGGAAGGGATTTATTTTCTTCAGGAATTGCACATCTTCATCATCATCATCATTGTAGAATTTTTCCCGCAGGTGCAGAATCTGCTTTTCAGGTCAACAAGCGTGATTTTGCACGATCAAACACAGCATCCGTGTCCAACAGGGCATTTTTCATGTCTGCATTTATTGTCTAGCCATCTTTCTTTCAGCCTTCCACACGGGTGCTTGCCATCTACATTAAAATGGAAGGGATGTAGCCAACAATATGGGGAGCTGCTTGTAGAACATGGCTGTATCACTGTAGGTATTTCTCCTGTGTTTTCTCTGAAGTTGGCATGGTGCCCATTTGCTTCCGAACAGTATCATTGCTGACATAGTCAGGGAGAAAAATGCCTAACAATCAACAAAGTATGCAATCTTCATGGAGTGTACAAGTACTCAATGCATTTGGTCACTGGCCATTTCCTTTCTTCAGGAACTGCCGACATTTTTAACCAGCAGTTAATCAGATGCTTAAAATTTTCCATCTGCACTATTAATATGTATGATACATTTTATTAGTTCTGAAAATCATTTCATACAATTTTAGATTATTATCTGCTATGCTGGACATTGAAGACCAGAACAATGTTTTTTTTTTTCTGCAGAAGCCTATGAATCAGAGATTCTGCCCCCTGCCATTTTACCTTATGGTAATGATCTGTCCAAAATCAAGTTCATAGTTGTTTACTTGGGCGATGAAAATAGCTGCTACTGCTTCATAAAGGGCTGTTCCATCCATGTTGATTGTAGCCCCTACAGGGAGCACAAACCTAGCAACCCTCCGGTCCACGTGATTATTCTCTAATAAGCACTTAAAAGTTATAGGCAAAGTGGCAGAACTGAAAAACAACAAAACAAAAAACAAAAAAGGGGTAGTTTAGACAGAATAAGTTAGCAGAATAATGTAGTTTAGAAATTTGCTTACATAAGCAAATTTAAGGCAAAGTTATTTGTACCTATGCATTATTGGGTAAAAACTATTACATAAATGTCCTGATTCATTCAGTATCTTAGCTGATAATAATAAAGCTATAAAAATGAATTATATTATTGAAAGAAAAAAGTGTAAAAGCTATGACCCATCCATCATAATATTGGAAATGTCTAATGATCATTTTCCAGAGTTTTTTTTTTTTTGTTAACTAACGAATTATCCTCCTGAATTTGATTCTATCTCTTTGTCCCAATACCTGAAAATTTGCTATTGTCCCAATACCTGAAAATTGTATTTGTATTAGCATATAACATAACATATTTTGGATCTTTTGCTTTTTCCCCATGCTTTTTATTCATTTTTAAATGTGAGAATGAAATAAATACAAGGGTATGGAAATAATTATAAATGTGCCTGTAAGAAAATATTTCATTTCCCAATTTGGAAGCAGGCCACACAAGGGTGAGCACATGCACAGCTCCACTTGCATGAGAAGCTCATGCTCACATATGCATCTCCTCCTTACTACCGCTCTGCCAAGCTGGAAAGGTTGGGGACCGCTGATCTAAGGACAGAAATGGGAAGGATTAAATCCAGAAAAATAACAGTATTCCAAGTTTGCTGTGATAATGGATTTTTTAATTTTTTTCTTCAGCAACTTGCAGCACCTAACTGATCTTTGCTAGTCATGGAGTGTTGGGCCAAGATAACAGGCTGAGTCAATAACCACCAGCCAATTGTAGGACTATTGACTAGACCAGGAATTGAAACAACCCATTGTAACAATACAGTGGCAAATTACTGCCATATTAGTGCTGAGAAAATTGCATGAGTGTGACCATAATATTGTTGGAATTGAAACATGACTTGAGAGAAACATCTTTTTTTTTTCTTAAAAATTAAGAAAGCATTGCTCCACAACTTCAATCATTTCAGCATGTACCTGGATGATGTGGCCAGAGCAATAAGCAGTGCTTGAAGAATGCCTCTGATAAAGACAACAGGGTTCTTCTTGGTGATGAAGAAATACATCATTGGCAAAATAACGAGTCCATGAACGACTAGTCCACAAAGTACTGTAACAGCATAAAATCCTAGTTTCTTCCCAATGGCTGTGGGATCATCCATTTCCAAAATCTTACCAGCAATAAGAAACACTATTCCAAATGGAAAATACCTAAGAAGGAATAAAGAGATATTCTATTCAAAGAATACATCCATATAAAAGTAAGGAAAAAAACAAATGAATGGAAAGTGCAATATTTTGGTGAAAGTATTGCAGCTGGATTACAGAGACCTAGGCTTCAAGTCCTATCTGACCAAAGTGCTTGCTGAAAGATTTTATCCAGCTCTATTCTCTCAATCCAATCTTCCCTATGGAATTGTTCTTATGGGGATAAAATATAAAGAAATCTCTATATATTACCTTGGCTCTCCAATGGAACTATAAATAGAAATGCAGCAAATAAATGCAGCAAATAAATGCATCCTTGAAATACCACAGATATTATTGTAAGATAAAATGAGTCTTATTCTGCAAGATATTTTTGCAACACAATTTGGCCTCTACAAGTGTACAGGTGAATCTCCCTTTTGAGAGAAGTGCTAAAGGTTTATGTCCTTATGGTAGGAACTCATCACTCATCGATAGGTTAGGAAGAACTAGTTTTGAAACACTATGCTAAGGAACTCTAATTATTATTTCTTTCTTGGATAGTTTTCCTCTTAGTATAGGCAGAAGCCCAGCCCATTGCAATCTCATATAGTGAGGCATAAGAAATATCAAGACAATATTCATGTGGAATTTGATTTCTGCCTGAAAACATCCTGCAAGCCAATGTTTACAAATATCCTTTTCAAGGAAGAATGCACGCAACCCTGTACATGTTATTTAGATCACTCAGCAACCCACACAGTTTATGTAAGCTGATTTCATTGCTGATTACATACTTTTACTTGTTAATATTTTTTTCTCTTGACATTTACTTACCATACAGTCACAGCCACTATCTTCATGACCGATTCGTTTAAACACTGGCAAAAACTCACCAAGGGAACTCCACTGGTACCCATTCTGCCCAGCATTATACCTACAAATATATAAATGTCTTAGTTGCTTCTTATTTATATTCATTTAAACTTATATAATATACTTTGAGCCTTTCCTCACTTGCCCCTAACCATGATAAAAACATGTCCTAGCAAGTTTTTTTTTCTGCTCTATTCCTATAACATTCTTTTTATCCCAATCCCTGTGCATGAATGAGACAAGTTTAAAGTCAATCTTGGCTATATTTGTGTTGAAGTAGCATTACCTCTATTCTTCTTTAAGAGCAGCCTTGAGTATAAAATCAATTAAGATTTGTTATTAGGGAGAGAAATTAGGGGAGCAACTGTGACTGCGAACAGAGACCTGGGATAAACAAGGATGTTCCCCAATGGGAACATTAAATTCCATGCTAGTTTCTTTACTACTTTCTCAAGGGTGAAAGGAGAGCAGATTCAGCTTAGCCTTGATCGCCTCCACTGCGATCTGGAAATAAACCTGAATTTTGAATTACCAGATAATTGTATGGCTGATAATGAGTCACATTTCTGAGTAATGTATGCTAAGAATTACATATTTTGAACAACACAAGCTCCATCATTATGTCTCATAACTGTGAGCATGAGGACATAACTGATCTATGCTAGATCTGGTCCATCTAATCCAGCAGCTTGTTCTCCCAGTGATCAACCCCTTCACAAGGAAGCTCCATAGATCCCTCATCAGAGGGAGTTGCTGCATCCCTCTAATTCATGGGTATTTGAGACAAATTTGGCAAAATATATGTTATGACAAGTGGATCCTAGCAAAGAAAACTAATCTCATGCAGAACCATCAGAGTTATTGACCTAGAAAAGCCGTAGTTATCTCTGGACTGAGGACAGTTTTCTTGCAAGTACCAGTTCAGGGGAACAAGATGTAAAAAGGCTATGTCTTGCCAGAACTCCAGAGTAATTTTGTTGGCCACTATATACTTCAATATATACTCGTTGGCGCAGTGGTTAGAATATAATACTGCAAGCTACTCCTACTGCAATTTCGCAGATCGAATCCCACCAGGCTCAAGGTTGACTCAGCCTTCCATCCTTCCGAGGTGGGTAAAATGAGGACCCAGATTGTTGGGACAATATGTTGACTCTGTAAAGCACTTTGAGAGGGCTGTAAAGTACTATAAAGCAGTATATAAGTCTAAGTGGTGGCGGTATATAAGTCTAATATTTATTGCTATATAAAGGGAAGACAGATTCTTTCAACACTGTGGAGTGGTACTAGAATGATAGGCTTCTTAAAAATTATAGATGTAAAAGAACCCATCTAATGAACTTTGCTCATTAGATACAGGCAGTTGTCATTTAGTGGCTGCCTCACTTGGCAACAGTTACAACAGTGACAAAAAAGTAAGTTTACGTACAATCCTTGCATTGACAACCTTTAAGGGTCTTTAAAACAAAAGAAATTGAACTAAAATCATAAGCACACATATATTTCACTAAACAACTTTACTTAACAACTGAGTCACTGGTTCCAATTGTGGTTGCTGAATGAGGACAACCTGAAAAAAACCTCTGTTCAGCCTATTTCTCCACTTTAAAAAAGAATTGAAAACCTTTGTCCAGTCTTCAAACTAGAAACAAACCAAACTGGTTATAAGTTGTGCTAAGCTAGTCAAACATTCCAGACTGCTCTCTACAGGACATTTTAAAAATTGCTGGACTGATTCTCCCAGAGTCATTCATTCCCATTCTGTTTAAAACAGACTGGAAAAGTTGTTTCAGAGTTTCATGTCAATATTCAAAAACTGGCAATACAAAAAAAGTTAGACTCACTGTGGTTAAATTATAGAAGTGCCACAGCTGTTCCTTTTGCCTCCAGTCCTGTCATACAAGGAGATCTATCCTCTCCTTTAATGTGAACTCTAATATTTAAAAAAATCTCTAAAATTTAGAATTAGTGGAGTGGGATTAAATCAGGGGTGGGATTCTACCAGTTCACACCTATTCACTTGAACTGGTTGTTAACATTCTAGACAGTTCGGAGAACCGGTTGTTAGAATAAATTACTGGCCTAATCCTGTAAGGAAGGCAGGAAGGAAACATTCTGGTGTTGCTTACAGAAACTGCCTCTCCATTAACCCTTATTACTTTCTTGGCAGGACTACGCTTCCTGTCTCAGGAACTACTCTGGAGTTTTTTTTTCCTCCTTTGCTGGTACTTTGCTTGTGTGGAGTGACCATTCAAAGTTACAATGGCACTGAAAAAAGTGACTTATGACCATTTTTCATGCTTACGACTGTTGCAACATCCCCACAGTCATGGGAGGCTAGGAGATGTGTGCCTCAATGTGACTGATGTTGAGTAGGCCATGCCAAGCCAGTAACATGACCAACAAGCCATGTCCACCCAGTCACATAACCACCAAGCCAGGCCCACCAACTAAGCCACGCCCACAGAACCGGATGTTAAAAAATGTGAATCCAACTCCTGGATTAGATGGAAGTACTCCCTGACAAAGAAGTTTTAGAGAAATAAAATCATGATTAATTTACTGACTACATGCTATCTTTCTTTTAATGTGCATATCTCCACAGTCCTTAAATTATATATTCAGAATTGTGAAACATATTTTCCAAACTAAAATGTTAAGGATTCTAGAAAAAGCAATTAATTGGGGTACCTTCTAAATATCCTAGACTTCAATTCATGAAACCCAATTAGCATAAATAACTGAAATAGGTTGCTCAACTTGTCTGAAAAGCATTAGATACCACATGACTAGTATATTTCATGCAACAACTTCATTTGACATGCTATTTAAAAACAACAACTTACTTACTTACTTACCCATGGTAGCAGAGAATATTACAATTCCCAACACATTCATGCCTTCACTAGTTCCTGGCTCTGATTTATAAATTACTTCTGGTGGTGGTGTAATATCCAAAGCAAAATTCTGGATGTTGGATCCATTTTCATCTTGCACACCATAGATTATAATTCGGCGACTATTACTTTCAGATGATGTTTTGCTCATTTTGACAATTGGAATGCTTTTGGTTCGATACTGAAAGAACATAGGTCATCTGGGTTATGCACAGAAGGATACTCTATTGCTGTGTTTCTCATTCTTGACAACTTTAAAACATGTGGACTTTAACTCCCAGAATTCTCCAGACAGCAGGGGAATTCTGGGATTTAAGCCAACACATCTTAAAGTTCCTGAGGCTGTGAAACACTACTCTTTTCACTTGAAATTTAAAATTATTTTCAAATTTTCAAATCTCAAATGAAGAAAAAAATAAAATTGAAAAACAACATTTATTTATTTTATTTATTTTTATTTGTCAATTGCTTACAAGATAATAGGTATAAGTAAAAACATAGTTATGAATATATGGATACATACAAGAAAAATGAAAAAAAATTATAAAAGAAACAATAGGACAGGGACTGTAGGCACGTTGGTGCGCTTATGCATGCCCCCTACAGACCTCTTAGGAAAGGGGTGAGGTCAATAGTAGACAGTCTAAGGTTAAAGTTTTTGGGGTTTGGGGAAAAAAAACCACAGAGTCAGGTAGAGTATTCCAGACATTGACCACTCTGTTGCTGAAGTCGTATTTCCTGCAATCAAGTTTGATGCAATTAACTTTGTTTACTCTTGTGTTGTTATGGTTGAAGCTGAAGTATTCATTGACTGGTAGGACATTGCAGTGTATGATTTTATATGCTATACTTAGATTGGATCGAAGACGGTGTAGTTCTACGTTTTCTAGGTCTAGAATTTCGAGTCTGGTGACGTAAGGTATTCTGCAACGAGTAGAGGAGTGGAGAACTCTTCTTGTGAAATATTTCTGGACTTTCTCAACTGTGTTAATATCAGATACATAATGTGGATTCCAGACTGATGAGCTGTATTCGAGTATTGGTCTAGCAAATGTTTTGTATGCTCTAGTTATTAGTGTAATATTACCAGAGAAAAAGCTACGTAGGATTAGGTTAACAACTCTTAACACCTTTTTGGCTATGTAGTTACAGTGGGCTCTAGCCTTTAGGTCATTAGAGATGAGTACTCCAAGATCCTTGACAGAGTTTGGATCATCAAGGTCTTGACTATTCAGCCTGAATTTTATTTTCTGATTTTTTTTGCCAATATGTAGGTCAGAGCATTTATTTGTTGAGATTTGAAGTTGCCATTTGTTTGACCATTCTGATACATAATCAAGGTCTTTTTGAAGGGTAGCAGGATTGTCTGTGGTGTTGAATAGCTTTACATCATCAGCAAAGAGAATGCAGTTGCTCTTAATATGATCACAGAGGTCATTTATGTAGAGTATGAAGAGAGTTGGTCCTAGAACACTGCCTTGGGGGACACCACGGCTGACAGGTACAGAATTTGATAGGACACTCCCAATTTTGACCATTTGTTGTCTGTCTGACAGGAATGCTTCTGTACAGATATGCAGGTGTCCAACTGATGCAATTATAGAAAAAGCATTTATATCCCAAAAAATTCAAAACTTTTCTATGAAGTTAGCATATTAAATATATTTTCAAATACGCAAAATTCAAAGTTGGTAAATTAATGCAAAACAGTAATATTGCAGATCCTCACATCTTATCCAATAACATTTCCTGGGTCTCCAACTCAAAAGCAGATTTTTGTGGGAGAATGAGATCTAAAGAGGGACAGAACAGACAGAAAACTTATGGGAACAAAGTTAGGATCACATCTCCAATTTGTCCTTCTGGATAAACCATATCACCCAACAGGGAAATATTTTATGGAGAAAACTTATGCCATTCTCCTCCATTAGTATCATCTCTCTCTTTTCCTATCACTTTTCTATCATGTCTCTTTTCACAGAAGCTGGAGGAAATGGAATTTATGTATTAATGGCTTTAGCAGTTATTACAAGCTCTCCATCTGGAAGCATACATATATTTTGGCCTGGAAATCATTTCCATTTATTATTGCAAAGATTAAGAAAATACTGGTTTTTCCAAGGGGAGATTTGAGAGCTGTGGTTATCAATTTGCTCTCTACACCAGAACAAACAATTCAGAGAGTACTTTTATATGGGATGGAAGAATAGATAGATGATTCATTGTTCGGTTAATCAATTGATTAATAGATACAGTGTTTTTATGAAGTCTAATAGGCTGCCATGTATGGCTTCGAAATACATTTAAAAATTACACAAAACTATTTGCTACTAGATATTAGACCCACATAATGGTAATAATAGTGACAGCAACATATTCCTATCATAACAAATCTATTTCAATATTATCTACAGAAACCTTCCTCAAGAGTTACCTTCCAGATGCCTTGGGGTTTGCACTGATAATATATCTAGACTCCTATTGGAGAGAAAGCTGGAGCAGCAATAATTACCACCACTTTTCTCCAAATATATTCCTCCAAATACATTTTATTATTTACATTACATTTTAAATTGCATTCTCTCTTTGAGGAACACCAGGTTGGAGAAACTGTTTTATACACTATCAAGGAACAGCTTTTAAGGATTGTAGATGAGATCAGCCTGACAACTGGATATACAACTGATATACTATATATTTTGCATGCAGTGCCTAATACATAAGCAACTTGGCATTCCCCACATTTTTACATTCCATTGTCATCATAAGAAGCAACTGTGAAAATTATTGTCCATAATATTTGGAAAGCTTCAAGCTACCTAACCTGCATTTAAAAAAAATCAAGACAAAATATTTCACTTATGGGACTTTGAATAGTTTAGAAGTCTACTGTAGCCTTCTGCTAATTTTCATATTACTTAACATTTGCTGTTAAGGGTAATCATGAATTGATGATGCTGATGGGTGATGCTGATGTTATCCATTCAATCATGTCTGACTCTTAGCAATTCTATGGACCAGAATCTCTCCACTACCTCTTTGAGATTTTCTATACTGTGGCTGGTATCTGCTTTGATGGAGTCCAGTCACTGTGTTCTTTGGTGGCCTGGTTTCCTTTTACCATTCACTCTTCCCAACATAATCAATAGAATAACAGAATTGGAAGAGACCTTGGAGGTCTTCTAGTCCAACCCTCTGCTCAGTCAGGAAACCTTACACCATTTCAGACAAATAGTTGTCCAGTCTCATCTTTAAAATCTCCAGTGTTGGAGCAGCCACAGATTCTGGAGGCAAGTCATTCCACTGATTACTTGTTCTAAAGGCTAGGTCACATCGCCCGACGGATGAAAAACATATGTAAAAGGACACAGCGGATGGCCAAAAATCTGGGGGTGGCTCCATCCGTTCTTATCCGCTCTCAAAAGGGGCAAAAATTTGCATAAACAGAACGGAAAAGAACGGACGGGGGGAGGACGTAGCGCGGATGTAAAACGGATGCTCAACAGAAGCCTAGCGGATGAAAGCGGATGGAAGTGGATGACACATCCGCAGGGCTTCCGGGGGAGCATAGCAAAGCGGACGCGTAGTGGAAAGAGCGGATTCGTAGCGGATGAAGCAGATGCAGAGCGGATGCATAGCGGATGCGTAGCGGATGCAGAGCGGATGCATAGCGGATGCGTAGCGGATGCGTAGCGGATGACGCAGATGCGTAGCGGATGCGTAGCGGATGCGTAGCGGATGCGTAGCGGATGCGTAGCGGATGCGTAACGGATGCAGAGCGGATGCAGAACGGATGCAGAACGGATGCAGAGCGTTAACTACGCATGTGGGGAGGATGCATTGCGTCAGCCCCACAGATATAAAAGGAGGCAGCTCTCACGAGGAAAGACCTGCTGCCAGACACATCTTCATCAGAGACCATGGGGAAGAAGAGGAAGCCTGTGCCATCTTCTGTCAGCCCTGGCATGAGGGATAGATCCACCATCCCACCCCCTGGCGCTGACTCTGCTGCTGCTGCTTCTTCTGCTGCTGCTGGTGCTGCTCCTGCTGCTGCTGGTGCTGCTCCTGCTGCTGCTGGTGCTGCTCCTGCTGCTGGTGGTGCTGCTCCTGCTGCTGGTGCTGGTGCTGCTTCTCCTGCTGCTTCTCCTGCTGCTGCTGTGGTGGACCAGCCCCAAAGCCCTGAAAGCCCTGATTATGAAGGCCCTGCCAGAGGGAGAAAGAGGCAAGGCAAGGAGAAGGGAGAGAGGAAGCAGTACTCCATCGCAGAGGAGCATGAGGAGGAGGTGCTGGAGTGGCTGAGGGAGAACGAGTAAGGGAGGAAGGGACACAGGCTGTATAGAGACGCCAAGCGGAAGCAGGCGGCTTGGAGACAGAAGGCACAGAGCCTGGGCTACACTGCTGATGTCCTCCTCGGGTGGTGGAAGCATATGCACACCTGGTACAGGAAGCTGCACCTGAAGAAGTCTGGCCAGGCCGCGGTCAAGCTCACCGACTGGGAGAGCTACATCATGGCAAACTGCAGCTTCCTGGAGGGTGAGGTCTGCCACCGAGGAGCAGCCCCTCTGTCTACCCTCACTCTCAGGCAGCCCACAGATAGCCAGTCCTCTTCTGGCCAGGAGACAGCGACCGTGTCCGGTCAGGTTTCCACAGAGCACCCTGTGACAGAGACCCCCGCGACAGCTGCACACCCTATGCCGGAGGACATGGAGGATTCTCTCACACACATGGAGCAAGAAGAAGCAGTGACCATCAGGAACCAACCCACCCCCACCCCCAGCTCCACCTCCACAGAAAGCAGGCAGAGAGGCAGACCGGAGGGGCAGAGCCACACTGTCCTGCTGGAGATCAGGGACACAATCTAGACCAGTGCAGATCTCCTCTCTCAGCTGGTACACTTTGAGATTCCATCCTCAAACTGCAAGCCCTTCCTCACCTACGTGACCCAGACCCTCATGGACATGCCCGAGCCCCACTACCAGGTGATGAAGGAGAGGATCACAGCACTGCTGCACCACCCTCCAGGCCCAGCTGAACCTGCTCCCACCCACTCCAGGTCTGCTCCTCCACCCCAGGCGATGTCACAGCCCTTCCATGGCTTTCAACAGCCCCTCACCTACCAAGGCTATGGATACCAGGAGTTCCAGCAGCACAGGCAGCCCTTCCCAGTCCAGGCACAGGTACATCGCATGCCACAGGTGCCACCAATGCCACCAATACCACCGATGCCACCGATGCCACCGATGCCACCGATGCCACCGATGTTTCCTTGCATGCCACAGACGCCTCACCTCGCCCAGCTGCACACCAGACATCCCCACTACACTCCTTCCTCCACCTCACAGCCAAGCCCAGCCTCAGAACATCTTTCATCGGTCCTGTGCCTGACATCCCAGGTCCTCTCAACCTCACTGGGCTGAGCCAGCTTTCTGAGAGCTTTCTGAACACACCATCTCCTGTTGTCCTCTCGGGGCAAGGCACCCCAATGGCGCCTCAGACCAGCACTCCAGCCACTGCCACCTCCACAGTCCCTGTCCCCTTTACACCTGAGATCATGGACATGCCTCAGGGTGACTGAGAACATTGCCAGAGACTGAGTTGTTACCTGCTGACTTTATCATTGCTTGGGACACTTTTCTTGGTTTCTTTTGCTTTTTAAATAAAGTCCTACACTTTACTTAACTGTTATTAATAAAGGTTATCTTTCCTTCACACGCTTGGGTCATTTATTTTACTTAATAAAGTGTTGGTGGAAACTTTTAGAAAATGGTTAAGCCTTTGCATGCTTGTGGGATGGGCAGGGATACCTGTGGGATGGGTAATAGCTGCGGGATGGGTAATAGCTGTGGGATAGATAAGCCTCCAGTGCAAGCATAGTGGGACTGTATGGTCCACCCTCCCAGGTGCCACACCTATGGCCCTTTATTATCAATAACAATTTAATCATTGATCCACACATTTCAACATGAACAAAATTCTTTATTAATGACCTATTCATTGTAGGGCCACTCAACATTCATGGCAGAATCTCATCCATGTGATGAGACAGGCTGAAGGAAGCATCCATTAAGCATCTACTATCCTGTCTTGCCACTCCACTGCTCCAGCTGGGGAGTTACACCAGTGTTTCAGGAGGTTGCGCTGCTTCTTCCCTTCACGTGAAGCTCTGTTGGGGCCTGGTACATCCACAGTTTCAATCAGGTTTTTCCCTTGCCTCCATTCACCAGGCTCCATGTCCCCATTCCCTTGTTGACAGTCCACAAGCCTGTTCTGCAAGACTGGGTAGCGGATGCGCATGAGATTGTGCAGGATGCCGCAAGCTTCCACGATGCTCCTCACGGCCTGCGGGTGATGCTGCATGGTGGTGAAAAGTACCTGGAACCTGTTGGCCAGGATGCCAAAGGCGTTCTCCACCACCCGTCTTGCCCTGGACAGCCTGTAGTTGAAGATCCTCTCTTCACGGGTGAGGTATCTGGAACTGTAGGGCTTCATGAGGTAGGTTCTGAGGGAGAAGGCATCCATCACCCACGATGAAGTAGGGCACATCTTGTGTGTCGTTGGGCAGGGGGTCTAGATCTGGGAAGCCCATGATGAGGTTGCGTTCCAGCCCCTCCTTGAGGTCACTGACATTGTATACCTGGCCATCTGAAGCTGACCCGTTGCCTGAAGCATCAATGTACATGAACTTGTAGTCAGCATTGACCATGGCGAAGAGGATGATACTGAAGAAGCCCTTGTAGTTGAAATAAGTGGACCCTGACTTGGCTGGAGCTTTGCAGGCCACATGCTTGCCATCTATGGCTCCAACGGTGTGGGGGAAGTTCCACCTCTGATACCACTGTTCTGCAACTTTCTTCCAGCCTTCTTCAGTGGTGGGGCACTGGAGGAGATCCTCCACGTATTCTTCGATGATGGCCTGCACCACTTCTCTGACCACAATGCTGATGGTGTTGTGTGGCACCCTCCAGACGTACTGCATGTTTCTGTATGTGGTCCCAGAGGCCAGATGGCGCAGAGTCAGTGCCACCTTCAGCCCAAGGTCCAGGCTGGGACAGAAGTTGGTGCTCTGCTTGGTCAACCTGGGTCTCAGACGCTCCACAACTTTGTCAAACATGGCTGGCGGCATCCTCATGAAGTTCTGGAATGAACGAGTATCTTTGTTCCTCAGCTCCACCATCAGCTTGTCATACAGTCCGTACTCTGCTCTTCTCCCGATCCATCGTCGGACCCAGACACTTCTTGGCCACCTCCTTTTCTTCCCATAGAAAAGGTGAAAGAGCCTGAAGAGGGCTTGGTTCTGGTGTTGAATGATGGCGGCTACCAAAAGGAGTGTGCGATGATCCATGGTGGAGATCAATGGATGATGTTGAAGAGCAAGAGCAAGGCTGAAGAGGTCTGCACACCAGGGCTGAAAGTGAGATCCAGGTGATTTCCTCCCCCTTTTTATAGGAAATATTGGTTTTCCGCTAGATGTCCTTCCACATACTCCAGACATCCTCCAGACATCCTAAATATCCGAGATACGTCCCCTATACGAATGTTTTTTCTGTTTTAATGCTTTATATCCGAGCTGCATCCGCTTTCATCCTTTCTACGTCCGTGCTACTAACGCTGTGTGTCCGTTCCATGTCTGTTTCGCTTCCTCTCTGTGTCCGTTTTCCGCTGGAGCGGATTTGAGTTGTGCGGATGTGCAGCGGATGCCTAGCGGATATAGCGGACGCGTAACGGATGACAATGGACTTATAACGGATGTTCCCTGTATGAGTAGTGGATGTAGAACGGATGTGTTGGATACTTCATCCGCTCAAAAAATTTTGTGCAGCTCAAAACTTTTTGAGCGGATGAAATCACAGTAGATGAATGCTGGACGGATAGAGAGTATGAAAAACATATGCAGTGAGTACACAGATGCATCATGTTTTCCAATGGATGGCAAGCTTTTTTGTCCGTTTTACATCCTCTTTGCATCCGTTGGTGCAGTGTGACATGGGCTTAACTGTCAGGAAATTTCTACTTAGTTCTAGGTTGGTTGTCTCACTGACTAGCTTCCCCTTGAATAATTGCTTTCTCCAGTGAGAATTTTTATTTTTTGTGACTATTAGGAAGAGTTCCTCACCAAAACTTAGTCAACATATTTATTAAACAAAATAATGCAAGTGCTGGTGATTTTAGAGGTTCTCATGGGTTATTTGATGAACTGTATATGGCTCATCTAGTTTTTTTTATGAATTGCAAAGAAATATTTTAGCATTCAAAGAGCCAGACTCCCACCTGTTTAAAAGTGGCTTCCACAAGGTTGGCAGGAAACATGTTCCTGAAAAAAACAAAACAAATAAAACTAGTCAAGGAAATAAATAGAATTTAAAGCACAAAGCTTTGTAAACTATAAATAAGCTGTCATTTACAATATAAAACATATTATGTGGCTAAAAAAATTACTTCAGATTCTTCATGGTAAGTGATTTTCCTATTTTCCTCTTTTAAAACTTGGGGGAAAATTGGAACAATGTGATATTCTGTTAATTTAAGGTTTTCTAATTAATATTTCTAAACATTTATAGTAAACACCAGGAAAACATCCTGGCATTAAAAATTGGGAGCTTGAAAACCATGAGATACAATACTTCTATACCACAACAGTAATTTCTAAGTTTATTTCGCAATAATGCACCTGTAACTATTTGGAAATTCACTCAAGGCTTGTCATTACAAGGCTAGTACTGTATGTGCAAGTAGATTAGTTTGGTTCAATCAAGCATGATCTGTACAGATTCATCATTGGGTAAGGAGACAGATTGCACCTAACATCAAATAAATCCAAACAATTCACATCACGCATGAATCTGGCAATGCATTTTTCTCACACTTTCAATTAAAAAATAAATTCTGAATCAGCATGTAATGAGAGAGATATTTTACCAGAAAAAAAGTTGTAATTTGAGTGATGGAAACGTGATTATATCTCAGTAAATGTTTCATTTTTATGAAAGGCTTTTAGTTTTCCACATGTTATTGGACACATATCTTCAAGTTATCCAAGAGATCTAAAATTATTCCCTTTCAATTGCCTTTTAAAGTTCCAAGGGATCCTGATTCTTCCATACAGTCAAATCATCTGGGATCATAGGTTGTATCCATGTACATTAGGAATTTGATTAATTCTGTTTGTGATGTGATTTGGATGAAAGGTGCTACAGACATGCAAAGGATTATTTTGCTGATTAAATGATAGATTAGCAGTTTATGATGGATAATTAATCTGGAACAACTGTTTGGGGCGATGTTACATTCAGATTGAAGAGGAACAATGAGGTATGTGTGTTTTAGCAATCTTTGAACTTGTGCCTCACTTCTAGCTGCACTGACATGCAATTAGGATTATATGGAAGAAGAAACATCTGTCAGATGGTCATAAGTGATCTAATGTCAAAAAAAGTGTAAATGATTTTAGCAAGTTGCTGTTTTCATTATTCTTTCTCTTGCAGGAATTAGGACTGTTCCTTTTAATAGATACTAAAGGAAACCAACCCTAATTGTTCTTTGGAAGGACAGATACTGAAGCTGAAGCTCATACATTGGTCACCAAATGAGAAGAGAAGACCCATTGGAAAAGACCCTGATGTTAATATTGAAGGCTAAAGGAGAAGGAGATGGCAGAAGATGGGATGGTTAGATAGTGTCATCAACATAATGAACATGAATTTGGGCAAAATCTAGGAAACAGTAGATGACAGGGGAGCCTGTGTGCTGTGATCCATGGGATCACAAAGAGTTGGACACAATTTAGCGACTGAACAACATTTTAATAGAAGTGACTGGAACTCTTCCAATATTTTAAATGGACTGTGGTTTTCCATGGTAAATCATTCTTCAAAATTAACTTTGTTGAAATGGCCAGAAGGTAAGTGAACAGGAGTTAAGGGTCACATCAGTTCTAGTAGAGTACAGGCCCTGACAGACAATCTTGATATGCCACTAAAAAAACTGTGCATGGTGGCAAGAGCTGTGTTGTGGAGGAGATGCAATTGGTCTGGAGCCTTTCTCCACTTTATAGAAACACAACTGTGAGAAAAAAAATGCTGCCATATAAAACTGAGCAAGTATTTTTATTAGCTCCATCATGTTCTTGGAAAAACTTCAAACTACTGATTTTGAAATACCAGATTTCAAAAAACAATTTCTGCTCCTTTTGAAGTTACGCTATTGAATATGAGATTTTTGCTTCTGAAGTTCTCATTAGTCTTGTACAATACTTCAGTTGCTTTATTGGAGATGGGACCTTGGTATTGAAGACTTTCAAACTCTCTCAACAGATTTTAGATTTATAGTTATATTTATTTATATTTATAATTATTTTCAAATGGACACATTGATCTCAAAGATTACGGTGATGGTATTTTTTTTTTAACAGGACTATTTGGGCAGCACAGAGATCCTTGCCTGTATATTCAGATTCTTCTGGAAGATACGCTGCTCTTAAATATTCCTCTCTTATACTTCTTCATCTCTTTTATATTCTCTCTTAATCAAATGGAACAAATAAGCTGCTAAGACAATATCACTATTTAATTCTGTAAAGCTATTAACTGAAAAGCTTTAGAATACTGCTGATCTTAGTTCTGTCTTAGCTTGTCTATAGCAGCTGGAAAGAATATTTTATTTTCAAAGAAATGCCATGATTTTCTTTCTTTTCCATCTGCTGACCTGATGTATTTTCCTCTTGCTTTCCTTCAAGCTTTTTTGTTTCTGTTTTTTAAAACAGAGTTACCTTGAGGTAAGATGGGCTGCTGATAAATTTTACTAATAAAATAAAAAAACTGGCCCAATGTTTCATCAGTCCACCAGTCCATTGTTTACAAAACAGTCCTTTCAGCAGTTCCAAGTCAGTTTTGCATTCATTTGCACTATTCAGATGATCCTGAAGACACACATAAACCTCCAAGTTGCCTTAATGACTCCCAGAGAGTGCTAACTACCAGATGATTGTAAGGAATATAATTCCTTCCATTTTCCACCATTCAGTCAGAACTGAAGAATCTTCTTGGATGAGAAGCTAAATATCTTCAAGGAAAAAACAAATAAAGTCTAGTTGCCTTTTGAAAAAGCACCTCTGGGACAACCATGACCTGCATCATTAAGAATCTCCATAAACAATCCACCATTCATTTGTTTTCTTTGACCAGCTCACACTCGAATAGCTGAATATATGGATAGGAACCAAGAACTAATGGTTATTGGAGATACAGAAGGAATGTGTCTGGCTTACCAAGCATATAGAAATCAGGCCTCATGTGAACGTGTTCCTCTTCTTGAGTATAGGTATTGCCCAAAGGGGCTTGAAGGGCAGCAAACTAACAAAAAAAGGATGGGAGAGGCTGGCCACTCCATACAGCAAGCAGTAGATTTACAGAAGTTTTCTAGAATGAATTAAAGAACAGCAAGTAATGGCAGTGTGTGTTGGAAAACACTACTTTGGAAGAAGATAAGGAAAGCATGCCTGCAACCTGTCCCTGGATTGAGATTGGGCAAATGGAACCATCCATCCAAGAACTCTCAATAGGATTTGTGAAGCATCACCCAACTTCAGAAGAGTCCTACACCTAGGTCTATAGTAAGCCCACCCATTTCCTCTCAAATCCTCACTTTGCTGTTCTGATCACAAAATACAATTCAAGATGAGTATGCTTTGTAATAAGGCTTCATGACATTGTTCTTAGGTTTTCTGTTTCCAATCATTACGTCTGAAAATATTCTACAACTTTGTTAAACCTCTCTAAAACATTAGCCAGGGAGATCATGGATATCTTTGCAAAATATAACTACATTTGGCTGCCAGTGAAGATATATAGACATGTCCATGCCTGCTATCTATGTTTAATTACCACTTTATCACTAATTAACATGGGAAGGAGAGTATATTCAAGAACATGCAGCTAACATGCATGTCAGCTGCATGCATACTATGAAGATTGCTCAGGGCCATAAAAAAGACTGACTTACTGCTTAAATCTAATGGCTTCAGTTATATTTCCACTTAGCTCTGCTTCCTGCTATAAACAGCTTTAAGTTTGATTTCCAGGTCTTTGCAAGCTGAACCAACAAGCATGACAAACATGCTCTCTCAACACTGAGAATTCAAGGTTTCTTCTGAGGATAGAAATACATTTATGTTCAGTTTATAGACTCATAGTCTAAAAGAGAAAAAAAAGAAGCCAAAAATAAAAGAACACAAAGAACTAATTAAGGAGCTTTCATCAGATAATTTTATATGAGGGAAGAATCAAATACAGGTGAAAAGATCATAATTGAGTAGCAGATGTTTTCTATGGACAAGTCTCAGCTTCAATTTCTAGCTCCTTCAATTGAAACGATCAAATAGCAGATAATAGGAAATGCCTCCATCTGAGACTAGAGACCAGTCAATATATGAAATTAGATATACAAATAATCCGAAGTCCCAGGAAGAATTTGGGGAAAAATATTCACAAATGCAATCATCTTAATGTGCACCTGATTTAATGTGATTCCATTATTTAAAACAATATTGTTACAGATGAAAAAAAAATTGATTTCTTTATACTAAATAAGTGCTGATGATGAGTTCAGCATACAAAAAGCAGCCTGCAATGTGTCCTGCCTCTTTTTTAAGATACTCTTTTCATGCTTCACACATACGCATATATGAAGGATTATAACTTGCCATGAGAAAAAGAATTTGTTTTCTGTGAGTAGGTGTACAAAATATACACCCCTACGGCAGGGGTATCAAACTCGTGGCCCATGGGCCAGATGCATCACATGCTGGCCCCACCCCACTCATTTTAGCAAAGAGGGAAAAAGTCACGACACGACATGTCACGCTGCCGTGATGATGCGAATTTGACACCCTGCCCTATGGTATCATAATAGAGAAATTTGAAGCAAAGCCAACATTATCTCTGTGTTTAATAAACCATTTTGTTTGTTTTTCATGCATACTTCAGTTTCCAACGGGCTCAGGCAGTATTCTTTTTTTGATGTCAGAGATGATGCTGGAAAGATTTATGTACTTTTCAGAACAGGTTTTGATTGATTTGATATTTGTTCAAATATCAAATGGACACCATATTATTATTCTTCTACCAGCTATGACCATCTGGTTGCACAAATTACAATTTAGGTAATACTTGTAATTTTCTTCTGAGTGTATACATACATTGCATTAGAATTCAGACCAAATGCTTATTCTTTTTCTTAGGCCTCCTTTACCTTTTTTTTAGTATTAGGGGAAATGGTGGTCCTGAAGCAAGAAAGGATAAATTTGTACATGCTAAAATATATTTCAGTTTGGGGAGTAGAAGGTAGTTCTACTTAAAGCCCCTGTCACACTACACCAACGGATGCAAAGAGGAAGTAAAATGGACAAAAAAACTTGCCATCCGTTCGAAAACGCGATGTACTCACTGCCTCCGTTTTGCTTCCTCTCTATCCGTCCAGCATCCGTTTATGGACGTTTCATCCGCTCAAAATTTTTAGGCTGCCTAAAACTTTTGTGCGGAAAATGTATCCAGTTCGTCCATTCTGCATCTGCTACGCATCCGCTACGCATCTGTTACGCATCCGCTACGCATCTGCTATATCCGCTAGGCATCCGTTCTGCATTTGCGCAACTCGCATCTGCCCGGACGCAGGGAGGAAGCGGAACGGACGCGGAACGGATGCAGAACGGATGCAGAACGGATGCCAAGCAGAAACAAAGCGTTTAAAACGGAAAAAACGTTCACAGAGGGGATCTATCTCGGATATTAAGGATGTCTAGAGGATGCCTAGAGGATGCCTAGCGGAAAACCTATACTGCCGATAAAAAGGGGGAGCAACTCGCCTGCATCGCACTTTCAGACCAGCAGACCAGCAGTGCAGACCTCTGCAGCCTTCATCTGCCTCTTCCTCTTCCACAGCATCCAGTCATGTCCACCGTGGATTGCGACAAAATCCTTTCGGCAGCCAATATCCTTCTGCAACACTGCGAAACCATCTACAGTCTCTGTGAACAGTACTACGGGAAGAAAAGGAGGCACCCAAAAAAAGTCTGGCTCCGAAGATGGTTCGCCAGAAGAGCGCAGTACGTACTTTATGACAAGCTGATGGTGGAGCTCAGGAGCGAAGACCCTCGGGCGTTCCAGAACTTCATGAGGATGCCTCCAGCCATATTTGACGAAGTTGTGCAGTGCCTGACACCCAGGTTGACTAAGACAAACACCAACTTCCCGCCCAGCCTGGAACCTGGGCTCAAGGTGGCACTCACGCTGTGCCACCTGGCCTCAGGGACCACCTACAGGAGCATGCAGTACGGCTGGAGGGTGCCACCCAGCACCATCAGCTTTGTTGTCAGAGAAGTGGTGCAGGCCATCATCAAAGAATACAAGGAGGAGCTCCTCCAGTGCCCCTCCACTGAAGAAGGATGGAAGAAAGTTGCAGAGCAGTGGTATCAGAAGTGGAACTTCCCACACACCGTTGGAGCCATCGATGGCAAGCATGTGGCCTGCAAAGCTCCAGCCAAGTCAGGGTCCACTTATCAGAACTTAAAGGGTTTCTTCAGCATCATCCTCTTCGCCATGGTCAATGCTGACTACAAGTTCATGTACATCGATGTTTCAGGCAATGGCTCATCTTCAGATGCCCAGGTATACAACGACAGTCACCTCAAGGAGGGGCTGGAAAGCAACCTCATGGTGGCCTTCCCAGATCCAGACCCGCTGCCCAACGACACGCAAGATGTGCCCTACTTCATCGTGGGGGATGACGCCTTCTCCCTCACAACCTACCTCATGAAGCCCTACACCTCCAGATGCCTCACCCATGAAGATAGGATCTTCAACTACAGGCTGTCCAGGGCAAGGCGGGTGGTGGAGAACGCCTTTGGCATCCTGGCCAACAGGTTCCTGGTACTTTTCACCAACATGCAGCATCTCCCAGAGACCATGAGGAGGATCATGGAAGCTTGATGCATCCTGCACAATCTCATGCGCACCCGCTACCCAGTCTTGCAGAACAGGCTCGTGGACCTCCAGCAAGGCAATGGGGACATGGAGCCTGGGGAATGGAGGCAAGGGCGAAACCTGATCGACACTGAGGATGTGCAAGGGCCCAACAGAGCCTCACGTGAGGCGAAGAAGCAGCGCAACCTCCTGAAACACTGGTGCAACTCCCCAGCTGGAGCGGTGGAGTGGCAAGACAGGATGGTAGATGCTTAATGGATGCTTCCTTCAGCCTGTCTCATCACACGGATGAGATTGGGCCATGTATGTTTGGTTGGCCTACAATGAACAGGGCGTTTAATAAAGAGTTGTGTTTATGTTGACATGTGTGGATAATTATTACATTATTATTAATAATAAAGGGCCATAGGGGTGGCACTTGGGAGGTTGGACCATACAGTCCCACTATGCTTGCACTGGAGGTTTATCTATCCCACAGCTATTACCCATTCCATAGGTATCCCTGCCCATCCCACAGCTATCTTAACCCATCCCACAGGTATCCCTTCCCATCCCACAGGTATCCCTTCCCATCCCACAGCTATCTTAACCCATCCCACAGGTATCCCTGCCCATCCCACTGCTATCTTAACCCATCCCACAAGCATGCAAAGGCTAAACCATTTCTAAAAGTTTCCACCCAGACTTTACAGAAAAAAATTAATGAAGCAAGTGTGTGAAACAAAGATAAACTTTATTAATAACAAGCTGTAAAATAAACATGACCCAAGTCAAGTGTCCAAATAAAGTCCACAAATATCCAGGCAGCCAGTCTCTGGCACTCCTCTTGGTCACTCGGAGGTGTGTGCCCAGGCTAAGATTTTAGGGATCAGGTGCTGTGGAGGTGGGTGCTGCTGTAGTGCTGGTCTGAGGTGTTATTGGAGTGCCCCAAGAGGACAATAGGGGACGGTGTGTTGAGGAAGGTGTCGGACAGCTGGCTCAGCCCCGCAATGCTGAGAGGTCCTTCCTCCATGCCATGGGGTGTCAGCCCCAGTACTGAGGACAGATGTACTGAGGCCGGGCTTGGCTGTGGGATGGAGGAAGGAGCAGTGTAGTAGGGCTGCCTGCTCTGCAGCGGGGTGAGGACTGTCGAGGTTGGCATTGGTGGCATCATTGGAACTGGTGGCAGCGGTGTCGCCCGATGACTCTGTGCCTGCATCTGTAAGGGCTGCCGTCTGTGCTGCTGGACCTCGGGGTAGTTGTAGCCCTGGTAGGTGAGGGGGTGTGGGAAGCCTTGGTATGGGAGGGACATCACCTGGGGTGGAGGAGCAGACCTGGACTGGGTGGGAGCAGGTGCCTCTGGGTCTGGAGGGTTGTTAAGCAGCGTGGTGATCCTCTCCTTCACCACCTGGTACTGGGGACCCGCCATCTCCTTGAGGGTCTGGTTCACATAATTGAGGAAGGGCTTGCGGTTGGAGGAGGAGGATTCGATGGGGACCAGCTGAGAGAGGAGACCTATGCTGGTGCGGATGGTGTCCCTGATCTCCACCAGGACCTTGTGGCTCTGCCCCTCCTGCGGTCTGGCTCTCTGCCTTACTGTGGTGGCAGAGGTGTGGGTGGATGCGGCTTCGGCAGCGGTGGACTCGATGTCTCCTTTCTCCCACCGCACCAGGGAGTCCTCCTCGCTCTCCACCACGCTTTCAACACCTGCCCGGGGGTTCTCCGCCGTGGCACACTCCACAGATACCTGCATGGAGACAGGGACTGACTCTCGGCCGCCAGAGGACTGGCTCCCAGCAGGCTGCCAGAGAGAGAGGGTAGAGGTTTGGGCTCCTGGTGCTCCTCGGTGGCGGACCTCACCCTCCAGGAAGCTGCACTTGGCCATGACATAGTTCTCTCTGTCCGTCAGCTTAACCCTGGCCAGGCCAGATTTTTTGCGGTGCAGCTTCCCATACCAGGTGTGCATGTGCTTCCACCAGCCGAGGAGCACCTCCAAAGTGTAGCCCAGACTCTCCGCCCTCTCTCTCCAAGCAGCCTGCTTCCGATTGGTGTCCCTGTACAGCCGGTGTCCCTTCCACCACAGATAGTCGTTCTCTCTCAGCCACTCCAGCACCTCATCCTCGTGCGCTTCCTCGATGTAATACTGCCTCCTCTCCCGTTGTTGCAGACACCTCTTCCTCCCTTTGGCAGGACCAGATGGGCCCTCATCAGAGGGGCTTCCAGGTTGTAGGGGCTGCTCCTCCACACCAACAGCAGCAGCAGCAGCAGCAGCAGCATCCTCACCAGCAGGATCATAATCATCATCATCATCATCATCATCATCATCATCATCATAATCACCAGCAGGATCATAAGCAACAGCAGCAGCAGCAGCAGCAGCAGCAGCAAGACCAGGATGAGCAGCAGCAGAGTAAGCACCAGCAGCAGGGTCAGCAAGACCAGGAGCATGAACAGAACGAGCAAGACCAGCAGGACCAGGAGCAGCAGCAGCAGAGTACGCAGCAGAAGCAGGAGCAGCTACAGCAGAAGCTCCAGCAACAGAAGAGCGAGCCCAAGCAGCAGAAGCCCCAGCAGAAGCAGAGTCAGGGACATGGGGCGGGAGGGTGGCCCTGTCCCTCTTGCCAGGGATGGTGAGGTTGCTGAGACTTTCGCTTCTTCCCCATGGTTGTGGGGTTGCTGGCTGGCAGGGAGTCTGGCAGGAAGGCTGGCAGGCACCAAGGCTGGCAGGAAGGCTGGCAGGAAGGCTGGCAGGAAGCCTGGCAGGAAGCCTGGCAGGAAGGCAGGCACCAAGGCTGGCAGACAGACTGGCTGGCAGGGAGGCTGGAAGGCAGGCTGGCAGCAATGCTGGCAGGGAGGCTGCCCAGGAGGCTGGGAGGCAGGCTGGCAGCAAGGCTTGCAGGCAGACATGCAGGCAAGGAACTCGAAGTGTCCAGCAGCAGGTCTTTCCTCGGAATGCTAGACGTGCGAGCTGCTTCCCTTTATATCCGGGGGGCTTGCGCAATGCATCCCCCCCACATGCGCAATTAACACTGTGCATCCGTTAGGCTTCCGCTGTGCATCCACTAGGTTTCCGCTCTGCATCCGCTTCATCCGCTGTGCATCGGTTCTGCATCCGCTTTTTCCGTTCCACGTCCGCTTCGCTGAGGCCCCCCGGAAGCCTAGCGGATGCGCCATCCACTGTGCTTCCGTTCCGCATCCGCTTTGCATCCGCCCTGCGTCCTCCCCGCATCCGTGTTGTCCGCTCCAATTATGCAAATTTTTGCTCCTTTTGAGCGCGGATACAACGGATGTAACATTTTTCTCTTCCGTTGTGTCCGTTTTGCATCCGTTGGGCAGTGTAACAGGGCCTTTAGTTCTAGGTTCTTTTAAATGAATTCATCACTGACCTTTAGCATTCATGGGTTTTAAAACATACATTTTAAAATGTGATTATTCAACACAGTTTAGCTTCACTGCTAGGCCACCACACAGTATCACTGAATATGTAAAATCTGAACCTTCATAAAATTAGTGAGAATGTTGTTACCGAATTAGATCCAGCAATGCATCTGCAGAACTCATTATTGGCTTCGCACCTTCTTGGGTGTCTTCTTTCTGGGCTGCCCCACCAGGATGGATAATAGAAACCATAATGATTCCCACAATCACAGCCACAAATGTAGTCCACAGATAGTAAGTGACTGTAATGATGCCTAATCGACTAGATGTTTTAGCATCCAGAGCTGCTAGTCCTGACATCAGGCTGTTGAAAGAAAATACAAAGTACCATAAGACTTTTTTTTCTCCCTCTTCCTTCTTTTTTTCCTTCTTATTCAATTAGCTCTATTACTATATCCAGGGAAAGGACAACAATATTCAATCTAACATCTCTTTGAGCAAATATAATTTTAAAAAGACTTGCTTTAGTCTTCTTTTGCAGGAGACTATAGGAAGGAGCTGACCAGGAAAGAATTAGCAGAAAACCTTATGTGAAGCCTCAATGGAAGATTCAATATTCACAATGTATGTGGCTAATTCATACTTTGTATTCAGGTTTAAACGTTTAGGTAAAATTAAAACAGAGGAATTACATTGACTCATCTCTAAAGGTTGATACATTGAACAAGAATGTACTCTAATTTGTTTTGAAATCGAGAACATCATATATCTTTTTAGCCTCCATAAAAGCTGCATAATTAATGAATCTAGCTGTAACATTATGTCAGAAAGAAGTCACTAAACTTTAATGATCTTTAGTTCTAACAGGCAGCATCATAATCCAGAAATTAATTGAACTCTAAAGTCATGCAAGCAATCAAAACATACATATAAATGGCAAACCATATATAATTTGAAGCATTTTAACTGTGTAAACAATTTCTTCTGGTACAGAATTATTATTTAAGTAAACAATTGTATATCTCTTCCAATCCCGCCCCAACATTTTCTTCATTTAACTTTTTCATTATTAGAAAAGCATACAAAATGGGCTGATATGTGTGAGTGAAGCCAAACAACATATATATTCTCCATGTAGTGCAGTTTACCGCACATTTTAAGAAAAAATACCTTTTTGAACCATTAAGTGCCTCTAAGACCTGATCCTGCTAACAAATGAACTTTATACTTTATAGCTATTTCATCTGCTTGACCTTGCAGAAAAATGGAGGTGTCACAGGACAGTCACATATGAAAGAGAATGACACTGTAACATTAGATGAATGACCAATTGTTTATAAATCGTTAAAGCACTATTCATGTTATGTATCAATTGTTTTTTGTTGTTGTTGTATAGCTATAATTTTTTTCAGATTTGGAAAGTCATAAGAATCCATATCAGTCAAATATGATGGTGCAGTTTTATAATATATACAAACTAAGATTAAACTTATTGGGATGCTGAATTTTTTATAAAATACTTAAAATAACAATTGGATTTCAAATTTAAGGACTCTAAATCAGGCAAAATCATTAGACACTTCTGGCCATGGTTGTACCAGGTGAAATCCTTCGACAGAAATTAAACAGGGTCTTCTGTTAAGCAGAGATAAGATCTAGACCAGGGGTCCCCAACACCGGGTCCGTGGACTGGCACCAGGCCCTGGCATGCCAGAAATCAGGCCATACAAACAAGCGAAGCCCCATCCATGGGATGCAGGCAGTACATAAATCCATACCCCCTCTGGTCTGAGGAAAAACCTCTCTCCACAGAATCAGTCCCTGGTGCCCAAAAGGTTGGGGGCCACTATTTATCTTCCCATAGAAATGGCAACACTCTTAGATGTCTCCAAGTATAGCTTTCCAGTGAGGCATCTAGATGTCAAAAGACAATCCAGTTGTTTTTTACAGTTCAAGTTGCAGAATATCTGAAATGAAATCAGGATTAGGAAAGCTTTCAACACACTTTATTAACCATAGCCAAACTAACAATTATTAGTGGTTTTTTTATAATGTAGTAAATATCATTTATTGAAGTCATGTTGAAGTAGAGTTTATCCTGCAGCATAAGATAATGTAAACATTGCATCCTGATAATTATACATACATACATACATGCTTGTCAGTTTCAATATTCCAAATTTTGTTTGTAGATCAATGTAAATAAATATATGTGAGATTCTACTGTATTTAGTTTCATTATATATCAGCATAAGCCCTCTTTTCTGGAATCTTTATTCATATCAGATACTAGAAAATTATCCATGATTACATTTACAGTATAACTTCCCAGATGTTGGGAATACTAAAGTACTCTTTCAAGTAATGAGAAAATAATAGTTGATCCCTAAGAGAAGGTAAACCACATTTAATATTTTCAACTTGCTTTACAAACTAGATCATCTTATACTCCCAAAAGATAGTGTACAATTCAGATGTGGCCACTAGCATTGCACAAGGCAAGTTATTTCCTTTGTTAAGTTAAACTATGGAATTTGCTGGCATCTGAAGCAGTGATCTGTCTCATTGTAAATAGATTTAAGAGAGGATTAGACAAATTCAGGGAAGGATTAGACAAATTCATCTGTCCTCTGGAACATCTTGCCCCCCCTGATCTTTTGTAAGGGCCTAAAGACCTCATTCTGCCATTTGGCTTGTAGTCTCAATGGCTGGAACATCATTGTGAAGGTGATAGATTGTCTAACAACAGATCCCACCTCACCCCCATCCTGCCCTCACTCTCCCCATCTGTAATTGATTGATGGGTGGCCAATAATAAATAAATAAACAAACAAACAAATTTACTTTATAAAGTAAAGGCATAAAGTTTGATGAGGTTTCAAATGCTGTGGTCAGCTGCTTCTGGGATTTTTTTTTAATTACTGAGCCTTTAATTACTGAGCCTTGTCTTCAATCCTGGAATTTCCTGATGAACTTGTATTTACTCTTTTCCAAGTTCAGTTAAGGCCTGTCACTTCTTATGATAGGTATTTTATACTGAACAACAAACATAAATAATGAAACCTATTGCAAAAAATAGCAATTTTGTCTACCACATACATTACAAAATTTACTTCTTACAGTGCCTAGAATTATACACAGACAATACTAGCATGAAGAAGAAATGATCTATATTAAACTCTGGAAGTCAAGTAGAAGCTATTGTCTCCAGCTTGTTCTGTTCCATCCCCCACCAAGAGCCATCTGGATATTGCTTGGAAATGGATGGATTATAGATGGACCTATCAGAGGGGATTAGAGTGATTAGAAAGACACTAATCCTGTCAAGAAGTAATGGTCAAGCATTACCAACCAGCAGTTCCTAGAGCATATAGGCTTGTTTTCATTCATTCACCTCTTGATTATATTTTCATTGAATTTCTCTTCATAATTGCTTGCGATGTAAAAGCCTCTCTTGAATAAATTGGTACCTTCTTTGTTAAAACAATGTTAGTGGTATTAGATGTAGCCTGACTGTGAGTTGGCAGAACAAAAATACCAGCTCCTATGTTACAACGTAATTATCAGTTTAGCAACTCTCATAATGTTACAACACTGAACTGTCTACTAATATTAAATAAATTAATCCCTTTCTTATCCCAGCCTTTGTTTCAATAAACAAAAGATGGTTGAAACCTTTATTCTAAAAATAAAAAAAATAGAAACAAAATTAGGAAATGAATGAAACATTTTATGGCTGACTCGACAATTCTACTCATTTTGGCTCTTGCTGCTATCAACCTCAAGATTCTATATTTTAAAAAATGAGAATTGGATAATTTTTGTTTCATTTCCAAAGCAAACTGATAGTAAGTCAAATTAACATAGGAGGCTGTGCTGAAATAAATGCAGAAAGATGCATTAAAAACTTTAATACCTATACAAAGATACATGGGAATGGTAAACTATAATTGGAATGTGGAGCCTTTCTACTAAACTTCTGATCCTGATCTCTATTTAAACCTTTTTAAACAGGCAAATGAAACTGTTTCTTAGGCATGAGGCTGGGTTGATCCATGACGATCTATAATCAACCTTTTTTAAGCAGTCCAAGAAACAAAACAAAAAGCAGAACAAAACAACAACTTGTAGAGCAACAGGGAAAATTAGCTGAAGGAGTCCAACCATAAAAAAGGGCAGGTCTACAACTTCATTCAGCTCTGAATCTGTCTGACAAGATGATCATTCCAAGAGCCAAGTCATCTTTTTTTCTAACTCTGATCTTTTCTTAGCAAACTTGGAGTTTCTGGGTGGTCCCTTTTCTTACTTCTGGTTCCAAAGTTTTAGGCTCAAGGAAACCACTCCACTTCAAAGCAGTCAGTTGAAAAAACAAAGCAAAAACTATATACCTTAAGCCTCTGCAGGCTAGTTTTCTGCTGAAGAGAAGGGAAAACAGGTGAACTCTTGTTCCATGGAGACCCTGATAGTCTTCTGAAAATTGGTCAAAATGGAGCTTTCCAGAGGGCTTTTAATTATAGTAATTAGTTAAGAAACCATAAATGGTTAATTAATTAATTAGAATGCTGATGATCTAAATTAATCTCAAAGTTCGTTCCATTTTATTAGAGTTGTCAAATTGGCACATCTGGGAAAACCTGAATCTGAGAGTAATATGGCTTCCAAAGTGGACAGTTGCATTGTGAATGTTTTTATTTCTGTGAACCACTAAGATTCACAAGATTGTACTTGTTTAAAAAAAATCCAACTAATAAATAAACCAAATTCTTCATTTCACTCCAGCTTCACTTCCTACTTTGGAGAGAAATGAATTTGTTAATTAAAAAAAACAGCCAGATCACTTGTAGCTTCCCTTATATAGCATCTGTTTGCACTCCTCAGGACTAATTTTCTTTACTCTGCTTTTACATCCACTATCTCAAAATGCAGTCATGGTTAAAGAGATTGGGAAAAGCATCTCCTAACAATAATTGCTACAATATCATTATACCTTCAGGACATTTATATTCAAAATAGTTTAGGCTGTTACAGGAGTCAACACCGACTTGAAGGCCAAAAATAAAGTTATGGTGAAAAGATGGCTTAAATATCTCCTTTTTTCCTAACAAACCACAGTTCCATAGATAGCCTTTTATCAAATATATGTCTGGACTATTTTCTGCAATACACAAATAAACAAATACTATTTTGACTCATTTTTGAGGGGGCTTTGGGACTTGCTAGAGAATATATCACATTTTATGTAATATTTTATGAAAAATATTGAAAATTCAAAAGGTTCAAAAACTATTAAGCATTATTGTATATAGTGAAAACAAGCAACAAGCAAAAATTAAAATGCTACAATTATAATAGAAGTGAATTCATGTAGATATTTTAAGACCGTTGTTAATTTTAAGTCGAATAATTTATTTATTTATTTGATTTGTCGATTGCTTACAAGATGATAGGTATAAGTATATACATAGTTATGAACACATGAAATGGGTACATATAAGAAAAATAAAAGAAACAATAGGACAGGGACGGTAGGCATGTTGGTGCACTTATGCACCAACAAAGATGCATAAACATCTTTGTGATTGTGCAATTGTGAATAGTAGGCTAAGCTGTTTCTCACAATGAGAAAACTCCCACACAATAAAACCTGGCTGAGATCTGTCATCAGTGCCAATCTCAATGAAGAAAGGAATTTGTGAAATAGTTGAAAGCCATTCTCAGAAATAAGAATAATAGCAAAATTACACCAGAACACAAATAACACAACTATGCACCAAAAATCATATTTTTTCAAAAAAATCATAGGATTCCATTGAAAAAACCCCCAAGATAAGTTGTGGTGGGTATCATGTACTGTGGGAAATGAGCCAAACCTTAAAAAGCCCTTCTTAATGGATCAAAAGATAATATTGATTCTGCATTAAGCTTTGGGGATATGTACCCTGCCCAAGGAAGTTTATGAATATGTGGCACTATGTCAGATTATATGGTCTATTTCAGCATAATGCTGATCTAGCTCAGATGATTATATTAGAGTTTTAGGACTTGACTAGCCTAAGTCCTAAAATTCTGTACATAACAGGTGGAATTGAAAGGTGCTATTAAATAAGGACTTAAAATGCTCTCTAAAAAATCTCATGTGTTTTTCCTAATGAGCCTCAGAGCTGTTAGTTTATTCAAGGCAGATTGTATCTGGATTATATTTTGTTTTTGTTTTAAATTTAAACATTTAAAAACAGCATAAATAACTACAAAAAGAAGACAATAACATAAAAAATATATAAAATATCAGAAAATAAACAGTGAGTTGTCAATGGCCACAAAACTAAAATTCAGCATTTAGCTAATTTGATTGGATAGAACTGAGTGTGTTTTATCAGAATGCTAAAAATTCTGAACAAAATGTGAATATCATTATTTTGTACTATTCCAAAGATAGATGTACATATTATAATCATATAATAAAAGAAAGTAAAAACAGAAATAAAAATAAAAATATAATTAGAAAACCATCTGCTTTCAATTTTTCTTACATTATACTCTTATTGAGAATTGCAATCAGCATGTACAAACTTTTAAAGTGGTTTTTCATTGCAGTCCTTACAATAGTTGTTTTCCTGTAGAAATCTAATTCCACCTTTCTACCTTTGCCTTATTGTGTGATGTATCATACACTGGGGAACCATTTTTGCTTAACCTTCATCCTCCCATAGTTACACTATAATTGTGTCTTTATATTTTTGCATCTCCTTTACAATGCATTTTTACTGTTCTATCTCTGTGTCATATTTTAATAGCAGCTTGTATATATGTCCTAGGAGGAGGCAAGTATTTTAAATTATATTTCTTTCACATTTCTATTTTAAGAGGAAAGAAACACTTTCAATAAGAAATAACTTTTGAGAGGAATCAAAGGCAGATCATAACAAACAGAAAGTCTTATCTTCTTACTTTTAAACATCATTTCTTAGCACTAGACAATAAAGCAGATAGCTGCAGTAGCAGTTTTATTCCATAATAAAAATAAGAAAAGCAGAGAGTGCAAAAACCAGTGTAGCAGACCAGATGTGAAATGCAATTTGCAAGGAGAGAGCTTAGAGCAGTGTTATGGTCTTCTAGAATTCCCTAGCTAGTATGCTGAAGTTGAAGTTCACACATCCTAAAGTTTCCAAATTTGAAAAACACTGGCTTAGGGTATTCTAGAACTAGGGTACAGTTTTGGAAGCAAAATTAATTAAGTATCTCTAATAATGTGCTTGCTCCTTTAAGTCTGTCTGGTTCAATATATTTTCCTTGCATATTTGTAGGAAAAGTTATGAGGAAGTGATAGAGGAGGAGAAGGGGGAGGAGGGGGAGGAGGGGGAGGAGGAGGAGAAGAAGAAGAAGAAGAAGAAGAAGAAGAAGAAGAAGAAGAAGAAG
>BLBF01000020.1:40169160-40200829 GCA_015471245.1 Laticauda colubrina | reverse complement strand
AAGGACAGAAGAAACTCAAGACAAATACGCAGAGAAAAAAACCCACAAAAACGGACATGGGAAAAATCGCAGTGTGTGTTGAAATGTACAGCTACAGATGTTAAGAGCAGATGGCAGCAGCTGGTCCCAGAATGCTAAGCAGAGCTGAATTTATGTGGGTTTTTAGATAGGGAAATGCCAGGTGATCCTAGAACTCAAATCTTGACAACAAAATAACAACAGCAACCACAATTTAGATATGAAAGGCAGTTGGGTGATTTTTGGACCGGTCAAATCTTTCTCAACCTAGGGTTGTTGTGGGGAATATAGGGAGAGTTATTCATAAAAATCACAAACAAGGACAATGTGTTAAAAGGCAAAAACAACCCATTTGTGGCTTGCTACCCAAAACCAATATGGATGTGTAACTGTATAATCAACATACCTAGGAGTTATTTTCAGGGAGCCTTTTTTTTTTAATGCATAAATGCTGCTCTACATGCTACCTTCGTCACAAGTGTGGCATAAGCAGATCTTTTATTTTATTTTATTTATTTATTTTTGTTTGATTTGTCGATTGCTTACAAGATAATAGGTATAAGGATAAACATAGTTATGATTACAAGAAATGAGTACATATAAGAAAAAGAAAAGAAAGAACAGGACAGGGACGGTAGGTTGGTGCGCTTATGCCTGCCCCCTACAGACCTCTTAGGAAAGGGGTGAGGTCAATAGTAGACAGTCTAAGGTTAAAGTTTTTGGAGTTTGGGGAAGAAACCACAGAGTCAGGTAGAGTACTGCAGACATTGACCACTCTGTTGCTGAAGTCATATTTCCTGCAATCAAGTTTGGTATGATTAATAACCTTGAGTTTGTATCTATTGTTTGCTCTTGTGTTGTTATGGTTGGAGCTGAAGTATTCATTGACAGGTAGGACATTGCAGTGTATGATTTTATATATTATGCTTAGATCGGACCAAAGGCGGCGTAGTTTGAGGTTTTCTAGGTCTAGAATTTCAAGTCTGGTGGCATAAGGTATTCAACAACGACTAGAGGAGTGGAGAACTCTTCTTGTGAAATATTTGCAGACTTTCTCAACTGTGTTAATATCAGATACGTAATGTGGGTTCCAGACTGATCTTGAGTGTATTTATTCAATGAAACATTGCAATTTATTTAATAACCTCTTCTTCCAAAATACCTGTATAGAGTTGCAAACAAAACTCAATAGCTTTTTGCTAATAATTTAAAAACAGAAAGCAATTTGATGGAAATTCCTTCCTTTGATCCTTCCATAGTATGTGGCCCAATTTTTTTTTTTTGAGCAAACGAACAGATATCTCCTTCAAACTGCAGATTCCTCTCAGATTTCCTGCCTCAACAGTTGTGTTTATTATGGACAGAGACAGATGCATAGGAATGGCTGAATTTCTTTGTATTTTATAAAATATATTGAATGCTGCAAAGTGACAAAAAGCACTATGATGAAAGTACTGCAAAGGTGAACCAAACTAAATTGCTACATCTCTATTTATTAACTGATGGTATTTTCTGCCCCATGTGCTTGAAAGAAAACATTACCAAATAATTTTTCAGTGCAACTCTTGGGGCAGCATTTCTAATTATGATTTCCATACAAAGGATTTTCATATAATTCTTACATAGATGTTTAGAGGTGTTTAGAGACCGTATGCAACCTGTGGCTATTCACTACTGATATAATGATATATGTTAATTGATACAGTATTCAGTTCAATGAATTTCAGGGTAGTTTTGCAATGCATAAAAGCAGTTGTATTAAAAAGGAAATTAATACTTCAAACGTGCCAACAAACAAAGCTATACATTGACAGTACATAGCAAGAACTGAGTATTATTTATATATTGCTTGAAGAGATGAAGTGTGAATGCTTTTAAAAACTCATGTAAACTATAACACTCACTTATAGATCACCAAACAATGATAAAGATGTAAAATATAATATGTGCAAAACAATACTCTTGAAATGAAATCAAAACCAAGAATATTTAAATGA
This sequence comes from Laticauda colubrina, assembly GCA_015471245.1. Taxonomy (NCBI): domain Eukaryota; kingdom Metazoa; phylum Chordata; class Lepidosauria; order Squamata; family Elapidae; genus Laticauda; species Laticauda colubrina. The sequence goes on along the minus strand of BLBF01000020.1, from coordinate 40,198,814 downwards.
TTTTTACAGCAATGTTACTCAAACTACAACATTATGCCAACAAACAAAGCTATACATTTACAGTATATAGCAAGAACTGAGTATTATTTATATATTGCTTGAAAAGGTTTCATTTAAGTCAGGTTGAGCACAATGTAACTTATTCCTAGGAAAGGGTCTACAGGACTGTGACACAAGGTTATCATCCCGTATTTACTTTTGCGGATTTAAGGCCTCTCGAATTCCACAAAAGAAATGTGCTTTTTCTAGCATAAGAGAAAAAGGGAGAAACTTGGTTTCCTTAGAGATTAGGCCAGCATTAAGAAAACGGGAAGAGACTTTGGTAATGTTGGAAGAAATACCCTTCTGGGTTCAGTTCCAAGTGGGGAAAAAGACACTGGAAACATGGAGTCTGTTTGGAAAGATGGTTTAATGGTGGACAAGGCTCCACATGGCTTGGAGCTCCAAAGAAGGAAGATCACATGCTCCAAAGATGAAGGAAAAGAGAAGGAAGGGCTGAGATGCTGAGATTGCCTGGTTTTATACCCTCTGTTGGGATTTGAATTTGAGCCTGTATTCTGACTGGTTGTCAGACTCCCATGGGGCCAAGCAGGGGCAACTTGTTGGCTGCCCTGAGTTCCAGGCTTGGTTGAGCCTTGTGGATGATGATGTAATGAGAAGAGCTTTGGGCAATTCCTATTATAGCTTTACCTGGAGTAGATCTTTGTTATGTAAAATAGGCTGTCCGAGGCCAGAGTAATGGTCCATGAGCAAAGGTGGGTGGGGGCTGAGTTTCTGCTTCTTGAGTTTCTACTCTTTTTAGGGGAAATATTCTGCCTTTTTAATAATTCATAGGATATTTCATTTTTCTCGGAAAGGGGTGGGTGATAACTTCCTACAGTAAGGAAGGTAAGAAAATTAATAATTTTCCAGTGAGGAAAATTAAGGAAGAAATACAAAGAAAGGAAAACGGAAAAAAATTGCACACCTTAACCCTTACCACCACCCACCCACCCCCAAGAAGCGCAACTCTCTGCCCTCTGAGGTTGTTTTTCTTGGCGATTGACAGGCCATTTAATTTTCCCATATAGGCTGCTGCGAACAGAATTCGTGCTTCTGTCACGAAGAAAGGAAGGAAGGAAGAATCTTTCTCGCCCGCGCGGCTTCCGAAGGACCAGTCAAAAAAGCTGCCTTTTTTGTTTCTGTGTCAACCTCGGCAGCTCTCTCCCCTCCCCCTCCCCCGCTTTGGTCTCAGAAGAAACAGCTTCTGAGGGGAAACAACTTCTGCCTCGGTTTCTCGCCCCGACCAGTTAAACCAGCGTCTCCTGTTTGGCACCGTCCAGGTGTCTTGGCCCTCCATAAAAGGGCGCTCCAGGTTGGAGAACCGGAGCTGAGGGAAACACGACAGAATGTCCCGCCCATTCCTGCCATTGGCTTGTACAGTTTGGGGGGGGGGGGCGAGGGGCGAGGGAGGCGGGAAGGTGTTCTCCAAACTTGGCAATTTTTAAACCAGTTGGACTTCAATTCCCAGCATTCTCCCCAGCCACCCACAGCCTCCTTTCTATTCTGGGAGTTGAAGTCCACAAATCGTACAAGTGGCCATGTTTGGAGAAGAACTCCGGCTTTCGAGGGAACGCGGGCTGGGTGCTGTCACTTCAGAGAGATCGGCTAATTTGTAGCTAAATGTCTATGGAGAGTCTCAGTCACCCAGATCGTGGTTGTCCCAAAGGTGCTTTCCCCCCCCCCCACCCCCCTTCAGACGGCAACTGGACTTTCTGGTTTTTGTTTGAAGACGTTTCCTTTCTCATCCAAGAAGCTTCTTCAGCTCTGACTGGATGATGGGGAAGTGAAGGATTTATACTCCTCGCAGACAGCTGGTCCTATTCTTTTACTCAAGGATCTTCAAACTTGGCAAGTTTAAGACTTGTGGACTTCAACTCCCAGAATTCCTAAGCTAACATGACTGGAGGAGGAATTCTGGAAAGTCTTAAACTTGCCAAGTTTGAAGACACACACCCCCCCTTTTTTTTTTTAGCTAAAGTCCAGTTGCCTCTTGAAAAAACACTTTTGGGACGCTAGTTAGCTAGATAGGCTAGTTAGCTAGATAGGACACTGTCTCTTCCCACATGACTGTAACCATGTTGCTTGTATCTTTACAATGTACGTTTTTTTTAAAAAAAATTATTTGATTAGTCAGTCGCTTACACGACAATAGGTATAAGGATAAATATGAGTAAGAATACAGGAAATAGGTACGAATAAATGGGGACAATAGGACAGGGACGGGAGGCACGATGGTGCCACTTATGCACGCCCCTTACAGACCTCTTAGGAATGGGGTGAGGTCAATAGTGGTTAGTTTGAGGTCAAAGTTTTGGGGGTTAGAGGATGTAACAACAGAGTCAGGTGGTGCATTCCAGGCATCGACCACTCTGTTGCTGAAGTCGTACTTCCTGCAATCGAGTGTGGAGCGGTTAACATTTGAGTTTGTATTGTTTTTATTTGTTTCCTAGTATGATTTGATTGCTTTTTTAGCCACCTAGGACTATCACGAAGTGTTGTACCTTATGATTCCCGATGAACGCGTTTTCCCCTCTTTATGTACACTGAGAGCATATGTCCCAGTCACACTTGGCCAATAAAGAATTCTAGTCGACTCTCGTCTCGTCTATTCTCGGGATCCAGAATGCCGCGCCAACTTTCACTAACTACGAGGAGTTAAGCCACAAAAAAAGCGCCGAGCTCCCACCCACCCCACCCCGCTCCCTCCCTCCCTCCCTCAGATCGAAAACCAGCAACTCGGCCACTAAAGAGGGGTCTCCCACCCTGTGGCAACTTGAAGCCTGGAGGACCAACTCTCAGAATTCTGGGAGCTGAAGTCCTCCCGGCTTCAAGTCGCCAAGGTGGGAGACCCTTGCACGAAAGCAACCCAGAGGGCTCGATCTGCCGCCAGAGCCGTCCCACCTCTTCTGATTTGAAGTAGCTCCTCCCAGGAGGGGCGGCCACCGGCGGATGGCTGCCTGCCTGGCTCTCCTTTTCCGCCAGCGGGAAGTGAAGGTACCCAGACCGCCATGGTGACCGGGGCGCTGCTCTTTTCTTCCTTCTCCCGCTTCCGGAGGGCTCGGCTCCCGCCTCTTCTCATCGGGTCCCGAAGGAGCCACAGCCAAGAAGACGATGCGCTCTCCCAGTACTTGCACCGTAGCATCGTCCCCACTATGCATTATCAGAAGAGCCTGCCCCGGTAAGGAAGCGCCTCCTTGGAGACTGGGGTGAAAGGGCAGGAGTGCTTGGTCTCTGGTCCCCCGGGACTGTCTCCTGTGGCCCGTCGGCTTCGGGCCCCTCCCCTCCCCTCCCCCAGCTTTGCTTGTTGCTGTCCTTCGATTGCCCATCTGAAGTGGCCTTTGATCCTCGCGTCCAGTTCCCTCCCCTCTTTCAAATCGGAAGTTATGGCACAAGTCACTCGTGCTTCTCTCACTCAGAACAGAAGCTTGTATAGCTTGAATCGCACGCGAAAGCTCCCTATATCCAATTAAGACAGGGGTCTTCAAACTTGACAGCTTTAAGACTTCAACTCCCAGAATTCCTCCTCCAGTCATGTTAGTTCAGGAATCCTGGGAGTTGAAGTCCACAAGTCTTAAACTTGCTGAAGTTTGAAGACCCTTGAATTAAGATTTCCTTAGAAATTCATTGATACAAACTCCTCAAAGAGCAGCCATCACCATGTCCCAAAGGTGCTTTTTTTTTTTTTTTTTAAACAAAAGGTAAACTGGACTTTCCCTGACATTTGTCTTTCCTTTGAAAACGTTTGGCTTCTCGTCCACTCTTTCTATGCCACATCCAAGCTTCTTGGATGAGAAACGTCAAAGGAAAGGGGAAACCCACCCACCCAACCCTGCCCCGAAAGTCCAGTTGTCTCTTGGAAGCAGCGCCCCTTTCGGTCTTCAAAGAACACATCATTGGTTCCATTCCATAACTGGTCTCTGTGGGGAAGCAGGCTTGTGGTTCATAAGAGTGTCTGCTGGAAAAGTGCAGAGATTTGATGGATTTCTTCCTTCGGGAATCAAGGAGCATTGGCCAATTGCCTTCTTAAGGTGAACTTGGAGAGAAGTTTGGACAAATGGATTTAGACATCATCTGAACTTGACCTGTAGGATAAGTGGGGCTTTTTGTTTTTGCCTTATCAGGAAGCCCCTGCCCACCTTGTGGCTCATCCTATGGTCTGATATGTTGGATGACTGATGAAGATTGCCCTCCATTTTAGGGAACAGCTTCTGCCACCCCACCTATTGGATCAGGTAGTGTTGGGGAGTTTCCAATAACACAGGAGAGTCCCGACTTTAAGAGAGCTTGATTCATGGCTGCAGATTTTTGAATAAAGGTGATCTGCCTACCAGCTGAGCAAGGCAGTGTGGAAAAAAATGTCTCCACTAATAGGTAAATTGCTGTGCTGGATGGTGTAGTTGCCTTTACTCTCCTCCCATGTAAACAGTTGATAGCAGCCAATAGGATCCCAGTCCTTGCTGAGTCACCATCATACTCCCGACTAAAGTGCTGCATTCATGTGTACTATACAGCCTTTGAACAAGATGGTGCTTTGCAGAAATCCATAAGGAATACCTCTTTGCAGAACACCATTTACGTGGAAATTAGTCATGCTTATGTTTTCTGAACTCAAGTATAAATGTAAAACTACATGTATATCATTTTTGAACCCAGAAGTCTGATAAGTTGTCAGGGATTCAAAGCTGCATAGGATGCCAGTTCATCAGGGGCAGTGGACATGTTCTAAGTATTTGTGTGTTAGCTGTTTATCCTCATTATGGATAAGTTTGGACATAAATAAATAAATCCATCCATCCGTCCATTTTTGTTTACTCATACTTATAACTCATACAAATTATTTTTTGAAGTTATTAATCTGAGGCAGCAATATTAAACTTTTGTAAATACAGTCTAAATAAGGTGTGACCTCAGAACAAAGGTTTAATTTGTCTAAATAGCTGGATTGTGCTGACGCTAGGATATTCTGTAAACTCCTGAGAGGACAGGAATTAATTTTATTTTTGCACAACAAACTCTAGAGATGCCAAGAGGTAGTATGGATCTCTCGTTTAATTCCATTCCAGATTAAGATAATGTTCAGCAGTTGGATTGCTCACAAGAATATTTTAGGATGGTGAATTGAGAGTTACTATATCCTAAATTACAGCACAACAAAGAGCTCAAAATGAGAAAGGGAAAACGCAAGAGCTTCATTACAGTTGGTAATGAAAGACCAGAATAAAATATGGTATGTGGGTGAAAGGGTAGTGCTAAAAACAGGACATGATTCTCATCATTGCTATTCAGAGTTAAATGTGTATACATTTTTTAAAAATTTGTTGTGCTTTCAAGCCAGTTTTTGACTTCTGGCAACTGTCCAGACTAGTCCCTAGGTTTTCAAGAACTGACTCTATGTATCTATGTAATTGTTACTTAATGCCTTTGTACCTATTTGGTTCACTTTATGCATTGTTCATTTCTAAATTGAGAGCCAGTTTGTAGCGATTAATGCACCAAGCTAGAAACCAGGAGCTCTGAGTTTCTAGTCCTGCCTTAGGGGTGGTGGCAGTTGGGTGACCTTGAGACAGTCACTCTTTCTTAGCTCAAGGAAGAAGGCAACGGCAAAATCCTACCAAAAATGTTGCCGAGAAAATTTCAGGGACTAATCCAAGCAGTCACCAAGAGTGAACAATGACTTGAAGGGGAAACCTTTAAAAACCATCTGATTTAGGATTATTCTATTAAGGTCAAAGTGTACCATTTAGTTGTCTAAATAACAGTGAATTCAACCATGCATACTTTGTACTTTTTTTTTGTTTGCTTACTACTCCTGCTAACCTACATATAGGTTACAGTGGCAAAAGAGATAGAGATCATCCAATATGCCTTAAATATTAACTTAAATGTTGATCTGGAAGCATTTGAGCCAGATGTACAGTATTCATGTCCCTCCTCCTATTTTTCATTCCCCAGTTGTTAATACACAACAGTATGCAACTGTTTTTGTTTAGTTACCACGCTCAGTGCTCACTGGTTTATTTGGGGGATTGGAGTTTATTTATGCATTGTACTTCTGCAGAAATATTGAAACAGTTGTTTTAAGTCTGAAGGGCATTTTTCCATGTAAGAATTTCTTTATTACAGGTTCTGGTTAATAGAATCTCTCTTTAACTTTCTGTATTAATTTGCTTATTTCAGAATAGCTGAATGTTTGATACAAAAATGCCTTGATTTACATTTTACCTAAGACTTAATCTACCTGAGAGTTGTATTAACAAATTATGCATCAATATAAAGTCATAGTAAATGTCAGAGCTACTTTGGGGCTTGTGTTTAACTTAAAAACTGCTTGACCATTTAATCTATCAATATGTTTTTCTTGGCAGTTTGTGATAACATATTTTAACCTCACAGATTCAATATTTTATTCCTTTTGTTATTAGTTTGCCCATTCCAAAACTTGAAGATACAATTAGAAGATACCTGAGTGCTCAGAAACCTCTTTTGGATGATGATCAATTCAGGTAGGATCAAGCTTTCACCTCTCTGATATCTTGTCCAGGTACCTTTCTCAGCCTAGGTGCCCTGCAGATGTGCTGCATGATAGTTCCCATTCCCGTGACAATTGTTTGCTGACTGTACTATCTAGGCCAGGGGTATCAAACCCGATTTCATGAAGGGCCGCATCAGAGTTGTGTTTGACCTCCAGGGGTGGCATTGGAGGCATGGCCATGGTGGATGTGGCCAGCTCGATATCACTCATCAAGATTCCCTTTTCAGCCTCCTGCAGTCCTTTGCCAGCGAAAACGGAGCTCCCCAAGCTTCATTTTTGCTGGCAGAGGCACCATGGGTCGGTCCTTTGTTGTTTTCCAGGTGGCCTTCTCCTCCAGTTCGAAGCACCCTTGGGTCAGATCTGGCCTGCAGGCCTTGAGTTTGACACCTCTGAGCTAGGCAGTCTCAAGAAAGCCTCCTAGATAATGCTGAAGGAAACTTCTCTTTTCAAAACAGTTAACTCAAATGCAGATCGAAATAGCACTTATACTTTTATATCACCCGATAATACTTTAGAGCAAGTACTCTCCGGGCAATTTACGATGTCAGCATATTACCCCCAAGAAACTGGCTTCTCATTTTATTGACCGGAAGGATGGAAGGCTGAGTCAACCTTGATCAAATTCCAGGCTGTGGGCAGAGTTTGCCTGCAATGCTGCATTCTAACCATTGTGCCACCAGGGCTCCTGCAATGTGGAAGCGATGACACTTTTTAATTGCCATACATAGGTAGGAATTTCATAGGGATACAGGAGGGAGTGGGGTCACAGTCACACCTACTGAGTTGGCCAGACCAGAAATTCCACCAGAAGGCTAAAACCACATTGATTGAGATTGGCTCTAGTAACAGACTCTAGCAAATCTGATTGTGCTATTCCTCTTCCTTTTACTAGAATTGAGACACATCTGGCTGAGCCTTCTCAAAATGTCATCTCATGGTTCTGGATTTAAAACATGTTTTAGCCTCCTTTGCGTAGACAATAGTTGCTGCATTTCATAGTCAAGGTCATCTTCTTTATTCTCTACAATAGATCATGAGCCTTATTATTAGGGTTAATAATTATTAGGGTTAGTAGAGCCTTATTATTCAGCAGCATACTTCACATTTTCACCCAAAGAATTGTATATACAAGAGAGATACACTAAAATTCTTTCTCTGTTTCTTTTTTAAATTTAGGAAAACCGAACAATTTGCTGGCAATTTTGAAAATGGCATTGGTAGAGAATTGCAAAATCATTTGGTTGCAAAAGACAAACAAAACAAACATACAAGCTATATTTCAGGTAGGAAAATTATTGTGAAATATTGCTTACATTCCTGCTGCCTTTTCCTCAAACTGCTCAATTAAGAATCAGTTCTAACCTGACAGGTGGCAGAAAATGGGTCTTCCTTTTCATTAACTTGGGCTGAAGCCACAGGTCCAGAACTGGCTGTGATGTTTGTTTACATCTTTAAATGGTTAATGTTTCCTTTAGGAGTGTGCATGAAATGGAAAGTATGCTTCTTTTCAAACCAGGCACAAATATGTGTGTTCCAAAACTTTTGTTGAACTTTTTCAGTTCATCCAGTTCAGCAAAACCAACAGCTAAAAGGTTTTGGTTCTTCCAGGTTTCAAGACAAAACTAAATCTGGAGGGATCCTGGAGCAATTTAGTGCAGTGAATAGGCCAAACTATACAGATTACCTCTTCTCTCCATTCCTTGCCTTAATAGCTCACAGCATGTCATAATCTCCTGGCATGCCCCATTTCCCCTTCCCTCCCTCCTTCCTTCTCTCCTTTCATGCACTTCATAACCTATCTTGCTCACTGTTGTCTTCGCAGTTTCTTTTCTCTCCTCACCACTGCTGATGTGTCCTTGGATGTTCCTCACTGTTACCCCCTCTAACCTTTTCTACACAGAATAATCATATTTATAGTCTGGCCATAACATTCAAAGCATTCGTCTCAGTTTGGGCTATCAGAAACATCTATTCCACACATAAAATTTGTTGAGTCGAAGCTGAATGTGTGTCCTCACAAGGATTAGGTTGGAATTCATCTTATGCCGCAAACCTGGACCCCCAAAATAATTTCCAAGAGGACCTGTAAGATACATTAGATTTCTTGTTCTGAATTTAGAGAATGGAAGAGAATACAGTGAATTGATAGAACAAGCATCTCTTTTCCATATAGAATGTGCCAGGTTCAACTCTTAGCATCTCTAGGGTGATCTAATTACCACACAGTTGCCTTTTATTCACTTGAATACTCTTCAAGTTGCGAAGGAAGAAATGAGAAGTTTTTGTTTTTTTTTACTGCAGATAAAAATGTTATTTTATTGATTATAGCAGTGGTTTTAAAAGTGGAGGGAACTTGGACCTAGCTTGGGGCTAATAGAACAATTTGTAACTGCTTGGGAGTTGAGAATCCAGGCTGCTGCTGCAAAGATGCTTGTATAAAACAGTAGAACGTTGGCTTTGTGTGTGTGTGTGTGTTTCTGTGGGCAATGAAATTATTTGAGATAAGAATATTGAGAAATTGGCTCAAACAATTCATGAACCACTGTATTATAATTTTCACGTACTGCCGATTCCATATGCTATTCTGAGAAATAAAATATACTGTCTGTAGCAAAAGAGCGATCACAGTGACTTAATGACCATTACCAATAAAATATTAATCTATTGCAGGCTGCTAAACTTTTATGGTTTGGGAAAAAAGAACAGTCAGGATGAGTTAAAGAAAAGGAAACTTACTTCAGCAGATGGAGGAATACCAGAACATAAAGAAAGGAGACAGCAAAAATAAGACAAAAACAAAATAAAATAGAAGAACAGCAAGGAAGAGAACATTTATAGAATTTAGATTAGTGAACTTAATTTACAGGTAATTCTTGACTTATGACTGTTTATTTAACAAGGACTCAAAGTTATGACGGCCTTGGAAAAAGTGACTAATGACCTGTACTTGCACTTACAAACCTTGCACGACCCCTTGGTCATGTGATTGCAACTTGAGCACTTGGCAACAGGCTCACATTTATGACTGACTGCAGAGTCCTACATTGTCATGAACAGGATTTGTGACCTTCCCAGATAGCTTTTGATAAGCAAAGTCAGGTGGAAAAACCAGATTTCCTTAAAAGATTTCCATGATCATGGGATCATGAATTGTGATTTTTTTTTTTGACTGTGATCATGAATTGTGATCTTTTTTTTGCTGATTTCTGGCCAAAAATGCCCATTGGATTTTCTTAACAACTGCATGATCCATTTAATGACTGCCATAAAAATTATCGTAAAATTGGGTCCAACTTGACTCATGACTCCAGTGACTTACAATGGAAATTCAGGTCTCAATTACAGTTGCATTTATTCAGCCTCTCTGCCTCCTACGTTTTCCTCTTCTTACATGTATGATGTTGGCATCTGGAAATATACAGGTACTCCCTTGAGTTACGAGAGGAATGAAGAGGCTCATCATGGTCATGTGCTCAATCCAATTTTACAATCTTTTTTTGCAGTGGTTTGTTAAGAGAATGCTATGGTCGTTAAAGGGGGACGCAGTGTTTCAGTGGCTAAGAGGCTGAGCTTGTCGATCAGAAAGGTGTGCAATTCGGCAGTTCGAATCTCTCGCACCGCGTAATGGAGTGAGCTTCCGTTACTTGTCCCAGCTTCTGCCAACCTAGCAGTTCAAAAGCACATAAAAAATGCAAGTAGAAAAATAGGGACCAATTTGGTGGGAAGGTAACCGCGCTCTATGAACCTTCGGCGTTTAGCCATGCTGACCACATGACCATGGAGACGTCTTCAGACAGCGCTGGCTCTTCAGCTTTGTAATGGAGATGAGCACCGCACCCTAGAGCTGGAAATGATGAGCACATATGTGCAAGGGGAACCTTTACCTTTATGGTCATTAAGCAAACCCTCGAGCCTAGGATAACAGAATGTTTTTGTATACCACACGCCCTTAATTGGTATAAAACTCACCATATTTGACTCTATTCTATTTCTCAGTTCTTGCCGAATCCATTAGTAAAATAGTGACTCATTACACAGTACATAATCAAGACAATGAATTAAATCATTGTGAATTTAAAATGCTATCTACCTCACGCTCTTTGCTTGAGTAGGCTGAGGAATGATTAGGCATTAAAACTTAGCCAAATTATAATCTTTCCTCTGAGTGAAAGAACAAAATGTGCAGAAGCAATACATGCATGCTACTGAAGTCATATAGAAACAGATATAATTATATCATTATTTCCCTCCCCATGTGGCCTATTTTTCTTCTATTTGAAATAAAATGCTGAATGATTTGTTATTTGTTTAAATGAAATTTAGGAAGATAGTAATGAAGTAGTTTTCTGTTGTTTCTGTGGACAATTAATAAAATCGGCCTAATAATGTTGATTGAGAGTAGATGGTTACTTACAAGTGGAATATAAGTGGAAAATCCAACGCAATTCTTTCAATTCAAAATCATACAAACTTGCTTGGTTCTGTTTCATAGTGCTAATTCTGTCTGTTCTAACTTGGAGCAGATGTTTCTTTCCCAGGAAAAAAATATCTGTTGCAAACTCTGCCTGGCATAATGAAGGACAGTAAACTATCAGCTCCATCCAGTAGCCCCAACTCTACCCCAAGTTAAGGGATTACAGGATCATAAAAAGGGTGTGAATGACACTTTGAACTTATACACTTGCCTCTTAATTTCAGGTCCCTGGTTTGACATGTATCTTCAGGCACGGGAACCCATTATTCTCAACTTCAATCCATTCATGGCTTTCAGTCCCGACCCCAAACCTGAATACAACAATCAGCTTGTGAAGGCCACCAACCTGACTGTTGCTGCTTTACGTTTCTTGAAGACTCTTAGGGCAGGCATCCTAGAACCAGAGGTGTTTCATTTGAACCCATCCAAGAGCGACACTCCAGGGTTCAAAAAGCTTATTAGATTTGTACCTCCTTCTCTCTCATGGTTTGGTGCCTATATGGTGAATGCCTACCCACTAGATATGTCACAGTACTTCAGACTTTTCAATTCCGCCCGGCTGCCTCAACCCAAGAAAGATGAGTTGTTTACAGATGAGCATGCCAGGCATTTACTGGTGCTTAGAAATGGCCACTTCTATGTGTTCGATGTGATAGATCAAAATGGCAGCATAGTGAAACCATCGGAGATTCAAGCCCATTTAAAATTCATCCTTTCAGACAATGCTCCAGTTCCAGCATTTCCTCTTGCTTTTCTAACTACTGAAAATCGGGACACCTGGGCGACTCTGAGGCAGGAACTCCTTGACAATGGCAACAGGGAGACCTTAAGGAAAGTGGATTCAGCCATATTCTGCCTGTGCCTTGATGATTTCCCAATGAAAGATCTCGATCATTTGTCTCGTACTATGCTCCATGGCGATGGCACTAATAGGTGGTATGACAAATCATTTAACCTTATTTTAGCGAAAGACGGCTCTACAGCCATTCACTTTGAGCATGCTTGGGGAGATGGTGTGGCTGTGCTTAGGTTCCAAAACGAAGTCTTTAAACACAGCACCGAGACGCCTGCCATTACTCCTCAGTCTCTGCCGGCTGCCTGTGATTCGCACGGAGCTGTAGAGAAGCTGAATTTCAAACTGAACGATGCCTTAAAAGAAGGAATTACCAAAGCCAAGCAAAATTTTGATGCCACTGTGAAAACACTGACGCTGAAGTCCTTCCAGTTTGAAAGAGGCGGCAAGGAATTCATAAAGACCCAGAAGCTGAGTCCTGATGCCATAGTCCAACTTGCCTTCCAGATGGCTTTTCTTAGGCAATATGGGCAGACAGTTGCCACCTATGAATCTTGTAGTACAGCAGCATTCAAACATGGTCGCACCGAGACAATCCGGCCTGCTTCGATTTACACAAAGGCGTGCTCAGAGGCACTAGTCAAGAGGCCGTCCAAGCACAGCACTGTGGAGCTACGCCAGATGATCACAGAGTGCTCCACGTATCACAGTCAACTGACAAAGGAAGCTGCTATGGGTTAGTGATCTTCCTCCTTGCTTTCAGTTATATTGATGACAGTCCTTTTCTTAACATGGAGTTTCCAATGGATAACTAGTGTTCACAAGTATGTGCGGAGCAATATATTTTTTTTAGCAGTTTAATCCAATTTCAAAATGTCATTTAGACGTGTTGAGTTCATTGATTCATTCATTGATTCATTCATTCAATATTGATGCTGCCTGATTCCATAGGAGGCTCATGACAATAGAGTTATATACCAAGATTACAAAATACTTCAGTATAGTATTTTGAGAAGTAAAGATGATGCAAACTGGCAGCATGACCACCTCACTACCTATTTGGACTTCTCCAGGTGCAGTCCAACATACAGCTGCCTTCGAAGACTATCTTGAAGCTACCACTGCTTCAGTACAGAACCGCTTATGTGTTGTTTGGCGCACAACACCTAGGGCTTAATTGGTAATTCTAATGATCACAATTGGAACTGACAACTTGGTTATTAAGACAAAGTCACATTGCAACTGTACTTATAGCAATAGCACTTAGATTTATATACCGCTTCACAGCGCGTGACCACCCTCTCTAAGCAAAGTCAGCATATTGCTCCCAACAGTCTGGGTCATTTTACCCACCTTGGAAGGATGGAAGGTTGAGTCAACCTTGAGCCTGGTGAGATTTGAACCGCCAAACTGCAGTTGGCTGGCAGTCAGCAGAAGTAGCCTGCAGTACTGTACTCTTAACCATTGCACAACCGTGGCTCATGAACTTACTTCAGTTTTTCTTGGCTTTGTAGACCTGTGAAGGTCATAAATGCAAGGGTTGGTTGCAAAGTTGTCATTACTGTTATAGCTGTGAAAGTTGTTAAGCAAAGCAATTGCTAAATGAGGATTATCCATATTGATTTTGAAGGCTCTGTACCACCTGCCAGGAGGTGTAATTCAAAGTGCTGGTTGTGTCCTATGTATAAAGCCCTTTATGGGTGACACTTAGGTGCGTTCAGGAACTCCCTTTCCAATTGAAGTTGACCCATTTTGATATATTCATCCTGGACGAAACTGCTTATGGTGCCCCTCCTTATAAAAGTCGGGGCGTGTATGGATGGGACTAAGAACAGGAAGTGCTAATTTTTCAGTGATGGCAGCAGTGCTTTGGAGTATCTTCCTTCTGGAACTGACACCATTGCTAGCAGCTTTTTTGGAAACAGGTTAAAAATGAATTATTGTGAAATAATAACCTCTGGGAAGTTAATAAATATTTCTTTATAAAATGCATATAGTACTTTGAACCAGGCAATTTAACTATATATCATAGATATATAATAAAAATAAAACAATTAAAAATAAGCAATAAATTAAAATAGTAAATCTCACATGATTTTAGAATCAGTACTGAAACTCCCTATGAAAAAATAAACTCTTTACGATTTTTAGAAAGCAAAAGATGTTGCCTGTATTTTATTGCTGCTTCTTTAATTTTTATGTATTGGCATCCTTACCAGAAGCATATCAATCATCATACTGATGCTGCCGCTTAGCACCAGCAGTCACTGGGATATTAATTGAATAACATTCCAGATGGCATAACGCCTCCTGGGCATTGAAAGAAATTAATTACCAATAGCAACAGCACTTAAGACTTATATACAGCTTCATAGTATTTTACAGACCTCTCTAAGCAATTTATATCATCAAATTGCCCTCAACAATCTGGGTCCTCATTTTACTGACTTTGGAAGGATGAGTCAACCTTGAGCAGGTCAGAATTGAATTGCTGAACTGCTGGCAGTCAGCAGAAGTAGCCTGCAATACTACACTGCGCCATCATGGCTCTTATGTAGTGATGGAACTATTTAAATAAAGTATTTTAATGCTTATTTAAATAAGATTGCATAACCTGGTTGTTTTTTTTACAATAGTTTTCATTTTGTGAAACAAGATGTTATGTTTGACTTTGGAAGTGGCATAAAATATGATTCAGACACAAGTAATGACTTTTTCACTGTTCCATTTTTCTTGACAGGTCAGGGATTTGATCGTCACCTTTATGCACTGCGGTGTGAAGCAGAATCCCAAGGAATTTCTTTGCCAGATCTTTACAAGGACCAAGCTTATGCTCTAATTAACCACAACATTCTCTCCACAAGTACTCTGAGCAGCTCCGCCGTGTTCCTGGGTGGATTTGGGCCAGTGGTGCCTGATGGATTTGGCATAGCTTATGCTATACAAGATAACTGGATCGGGTGCAACATTTCTGCTTATCCATCTAGGAATGCACCAGAATTCCTGCAGTGTGTGCACAAGTCACTGGATGATATTTTTGATATTTTAGAAGGGAAACAAATTAGTAATTAAGATAGAACAGCACTGGTTTTCTTCAATGTGTGACATAACAAACTTCCTTTGGCTCAAAGTTAATGTTTTAGCTGGACCATGACCTTTTTATCTTTTAAAAATAACAGATTAAGATCTGGAGAAAAAAAAAGAATGTAAATAGGGTTAAAGAGCCAGTCCACTGGATTTTTACATTTGCCATGACTAAGTTTTTAATGCCTGTTCTCCAAATATAATTAAGAGTAGCTCCAACTCAGAGTGTAAATGAACTTCCAATTGTAAACAGTGGTCTTTATTATCAGCTAACAGAAGCTCTTAAATTTAAATTTAAGACTGATACATTGCTGAGTATTCATTCAGTCTTTGCTAATGTATGTATCTGATTAATTTTTAAATATATATGAACTATCAAATATATGAATAATGCTTGGGTTACATTTAGATAGCAACACCCCTTTTGCGAAACCTTGTGTTAAAGGTAAATATTATAGATTTCTTTTTTGTAAAAGGAAAGAAACCTTGACTAGCATGCTCACTGGAGCAGAAATGTTCACATCCTTCCAGGGCTCTGCCTTGTGACACTCAAGTGAATCTTTTAGAATCCTTACAACAAACAACTACAAGAATATTCAATAAGGCACACAGCAAATTTACCCAAGAAGAAAAAAAATCCTGAATGTAAAATGAAGGATTTTTCTCCATCTAATCTCTCCCTTCCCTGAAGATGGAAGTAAATGGAGAAAAATAATACTCACAGGCAAAAATCTTGTAAAAATGCCCATTTTCTGTGCCTAGTAAACCAAAGTTAACTGCAGATATAGAATTGCGCAATTAGAAAAGAAAGCTGAGAAACTAATCACCAGGTATTATCAGGTCCACCCTGTTGTTCATTGTAACTGAAAATATGATACAGGATGCCCATTGTGTAGAAAAATAAATCTTTCCCCAAATACATAGGGTTAAATGGCACACACGAAGGAATAACATTTAACATTTGTATTTGCTCTGAAAGCTTAAAAGGAAGATAATGCAGGTAATCCTTGACTTACAACCACATGGGGGGGGGGGCAGGATTTCCATTGTTAAGCAAGAAAGTTGTTAAATGATGCACACTATTTTTTTGCTATGGTTAAGCAATTACTGCAGCTGTTAAGTGAATAATATAGTCATTAACTGAAGCCGGCTAGGAAGGTTGCAAATGGTAGTCACATGATCTTAAGATGCTGCAACCCTCATAAATACACGCCAGGTGTCAACATCCAAATTTTGACTACATGACTGTGATGGGGATGCTGTGATGGCCGTAAGTGTGAGGACCAGTCACAAGTCACTTTTTCAGCGCTGTTGTAATTTCAAACGGTCATTAAATGAATGGCTGTTAAGAACTACCTGAAATACCAGTCTGGTTGAGCTTCCAGCTGAAATGTATTCTGAAAATTTCCTGAAAATTATTCAAAATTTGAATAAATGTGACACATTTTGTGTATGTCTGTGGAGATTCTCAGTCATCCAGGTCTTGGTTATCCAAAGGTGCTTTTTCAAGAGGCAACTGGATTTCCTGGTTTTTCTTTGAAGATGTTTCGCTTCTCATCCAAGAAGTTTGGTACTACTATAAATGGGTACTACTTTGATGGGAAGCTAACAGCAGCACTCCATGGTGTCATGCTAGCAACAATTGGGTAACTTTTGGATAGCACTGGCTCAATGGCCTTGAAACAGATGAGTATCACCTCCTATCGTCAGCAATGACTAGTGGAAGGAAATCCTCAGGGACTCTTTTACCTTTACCTCTCTTCATTTATAGTACATTTAAGAGTCATCCCACCCTTAACAATTCATCATTAAATATGCAATAAAGTATGTTTAACTTAGAAGCGTCCAACACATTGTTTTATTTCGAAGATACTCGGAATACTCTCAGTGAATTAAATGGATGTCTATTTGTAGACTGGCTTGTTCCAAGATAAGGACTGTTATTTGGGTATTTGTGTTAATTGCACCTATTTTTTCAAACAATAAAAAAGTAACAGCATGAATTTGGGCAAAAAATATAGAAAGTAATGGTTTTATTTTGACTTTTATGGATACAATTTAAATGACTTTGCTTTGTGGAAAATTACTGTTTTACCATAGGAGTTAACATCTGACAAACTTATGGGCAACTTCATAGATGCCAACGGATTCCTTTATTTTTTCATCATAGTCATTCCAGTCCTGTAGAGTGAAGCATGCCATCTTAGCTCTATACAAACTTTAATGGAAATACAATATTATTGTTTCCAGTTAAACTGTAGGCAGCTGCTTGGAGGTTTGCCTATATTTCAGCAACATCTTCCCTGCCACATTTCTGGTATAGATAATTTAATTTTTAAACTATGATTTCAGTATGAAGATCCTGTTCTAACATAATGAAAGGCATCAGTCTAGAAGGATCTAATATAAAATATATATTACATCCTTGGCCGTTTAAGAATTGTCCTGCTTGCCTGGTCTTTTGTAATTTTCGTTTAAAAGCTGCAATTCATCAGCATAACTTGGATAGCTGTAAAACTGGACCAGGGTATTTTGTGAGGAATAACTATTAATCCTTAGATTCAGTTTCCTACAGATTGGCGCTACCTTCAAATACCAATAATAGGAAACAGAAATAAGAGAAAGGAATATCTCCTTTGGCCACTATGAGAATGTTGATCTCAGGTGGACCTTCGGTGGTCCAGCAGCACTAATCTTATATTAGCCTGTTTTAAGATTTGTACCCTATAGACCACAAGGTTATTTGAACTACAAATGTGAAGACTCTACCTTTTCCAGTAAGTTGATTTCATCGAAAGATGTGCCAGATTCAGCACCATTTGCGGCAAACCCTGCCTACAAATAATGTAAAAGCACCTGTTAGAGACACATTAGATCTGAGCTAAAATACCATCCTTTATCTGAATCTATGCAGATACAACACCTGTACTGGATCAGAATTCCTGACTGATTTAACACCATCCCTTCATCCAAACAAGTTCAGCTGCTTCACTGCTACAGATGAGCAATAAAGCCATAATTAAGAATTCCAAAGTTAAGGTACCTAACAATGTTTTCCCTAGCATGCGATTCGAATTATGTATGCTTAAGTTTGCATAGAACAAACTTCACATTAATGTTTAGGTGCAAACTTACCAGCTGTTAACTCTTTATCCTATGGTTGTGTGAACTAGTGCCAAAAGAAACTGTGTGCTGAAGAACAAATTATTTGGATTTAATAGGCAAACCTTTCAAAAAGGAGACGCTTGAGAACTTGCCTGTGGTTGAAAATCCACTGGTTCAAGGCCACGGCACTCAAATTCCACTATTGTCTTAAAGGTCTCATTGTCTTCGGCCTAGAATTCAGTCAAAAGAATATTTAGCTTTTTTAAAAAACAAAGGAATAAAGAAAAGTGGGAAGAAACTGAACATGTTTCCTAAATTATGATATTCAATAAAGACACAGTGTAATATTACAAGTAATATAATCTCTAACATTTGTAAATCTCTAGAGAAACTTCCAATTAAACTAGGGAAACATTCAAGTATGAATGACAGATAAATAATCACGAGTGCCTATTTAAATTGCTGCCTTTAGGAATTTCTGCTAAAAGTCCACCCTTTCCATAAAATACAAATAAAACAAACTTACATTATAAGGCTTAATTGTCTGACTTAAGATATCTGAAAAGAAAAAAGAAACACATATCATTGAAACAGAAGAAAGGTATAACTCACAGGCTATAAAAATATTCAGATTTGAATGGATTCAGGGTCAGTCATGTGCTAGACTTCACCTTTAAAATTTAGTTTTAAATGTTTAAGCACTGTGTCATGACCAGGTGCATCTCAGCAAGTCATAGCTTGCGGCCTTCCTAATCAGGCTCCAAAGGTTGTGACATATTTGGGCCAGTTTTATTCTAAGAGGAATGCAGAACATATACATGTTCTATTTTATGCATTACATAAAATGTCTTCCCCCCCCCCTCCCCCCCCACTGCCACTGCCAGCAGCAACCAATTTTCAGGCTAACCCATCTTTTCACAATAGAGATCTGCAGGCATTTTTTTTAATTTTTGTTTGGCATAGCTTGTTTTATAGAGAAGATTATTTCTTTCTCCACTCTGTAAAAGATGTATAGGGAATTATAGCGGGGAAAAGGGGAGTGGGAGGAATGCTTTCCTATTAGTTTAATACAGTATTGTAGCCTGAGTTCTCCATCGAGGGCAGGGTTGTCCGATCGTGGCAACTTTAAGACTTGTGGACTTTCATTCCCAGAAATTGAAGGTGAATTCACCTTGATGGGGAATTCTGGGAGTTGAAATCCATAGGTCTTAAAGTTGCCAAGGTTGGATATCTGTGATCTAGGGGATAGATGTATAAAAATCCCCTTACCTATGGAGTTTTCTCGGGAGCATAGCTTGCATTTCTGCACCATTGTGGCACTTCCCCGTCCTCCTTTGAGAGGATGGCTGTCCTAAACAGAATTTCAAAAGAAAACATCAGTCACCAATCTCAAGAGCTCCAGTGGAGAGGAGGCTGCAAGAAATTTTTGCTCAAGATATAAATATTCTAATGGAAGTCTTTCTTTTAGATTAAGAATATTATGCAAAAAGTTAGCAAAGTTACCAGGGAATACAATAGTTCGCTAACGGAGATATTTTGCTAAACAGCTTCAGCAAAATCAGAATCATTATTAAATATTTTGTTTGAAGAAAAATTTAATTTACATTGCTAATTAAGTTCACAATCCTAATTAAGCGAATGAACTATATATCTGACTGTAAAAATATATTGCCAATGGAAACATTGGTATTAAAAGAATACAGAATAAGGAATCTTTGCATACAGATATATTTACCCAGGAAATAAATAGAATATCAACATTACTGAGAAAAATGAACAGAATCCTAGAAAAAATGAGAGTGAATACTTGCATACAGTGAAGACTCATATAGTCAACACCCTAGATACAATCTAGAAATTCTAGTTTCCTTGAAATGTTTTGGTTGATAGCTCCTGTTACACCCTCAAGAATAGAAGCAAGTGACATCATAAACCTCATGGTGCCACTGCCCAAATAATATGAATTATATGCCATAAATAATTTGCATCATGACCTTCCTGGTGCCAACTATATCTTACGTAATTTGTTTTGAAACTTACCATTAATCGAAGATATTGCCATTTTTCTGAAACCTCATTACAGTTTCCACATTTAAGCTGAAAAATAAAAGGAAAATAAATGCAAACTATATTGAATGGAATCCAACAACACAATAATCAAATGTTTCAATTTAAACATTTAAGCACCTGGCTGGAGTGGTTTTGGGGCTTGTGGGCCAAATGATCCCAGGGGAATCCTATGAATGGAATGGTTCTCCCCCATCCAGAGATGGCTTACAACTTGGGGGTCTTCCAAGAGTCATAGGTCCTGCTCAATAAGCAAGTGTGGCTTGGAGGACGTTTGCACAATTATGTCTTCTGTACCAAGTGAATCCATTCCTGGCTTGCAAGGCCCTTCTCAGACATTCATATCTTAACAACCTTCCATTTAAATTTCTGTGGTGTCCTTTTATGTAGGAATGCATTTAAAAAACTTTCAGACGCTGCAGCTGGTACAGAAAGGTCATTTATTGGTATATCCAGACATACTTGGGGGGCACTATTTTGGGAGCTACAACTATTACCAAATTGATTCATGGTTGTAGATGTCACTTTTAAAGCCATATTTGTGCCTGGCTTTAGTCACTACCTGAGGTACTGTGCCCACCTCACCAGATCAGAGTCAACCCTTCTTTTTCCAAAAGATAATGCTTGTCAGGACCAGAAGGTCCCATTAAAGCAATTAACTGGAAACCAGCAGGCAATATAATCGTGGGATGGGGGCTATTAGTGATAACATTGTTCACCCTAACTGGTTTAGGTGAAATAATAACTATGAATCATAGTTAGTGTATGTTAGTGTGTATGCAGCTTTAACTGTGAAATAGCATTGTGGGAGTGGTTATGAAAACCATTTAAAAGTAGCAAGTCTACAGCTTGCTCTCTCTCTCTCTGGCTTTGATGATCCCTGATTACTGCTTGGAATCAAGACTGCATTGCTCGAACTGGAGAGACAACAAAGGACTGATTTTGTAAGTGAACTGACATAGGATATTCTACATGGACTTTGCTAACTGAATATCCCTGAATGGACTGACTACATGGTAAATGACTATTGGACTGTTATTTGACTATGCCATAAACTTATACTGGAATAAACTATATTCTTGATAGCACAAGCGTATCTGTTATTTTTACTGTATGTTAATAAACATACAAGCTTAGCTCACTCATTTATCTGTGTGCCTATCTGACTAACGCTGCACATTCTGTTTAGCTTGTCTACCTAACCCTGGTTGGGGAACCCAGGCTTAACACTGGTTATGGGCCCAGAGGCTGCAAAGTCAGTTTAACTAGGTTAAACAGATTTATGTAAAAAGTGAGAGTTTGTGTTGTTATACATTACAGTAAACAGACAGCTGTGTTTTATTAATTATATTTTTATATCCATATAAGAAACCATGGCACAAGTCAATTTACAAAGTTTGTCCCTTATATCCAAGCTGGATGGAACAAACTATGTATCATGGTCTACAAAATGTAGTCTACTTCTACGAAGAGAAGGTCTGTGGAACATAATTGAAAATCCACCAAACGTAGAAGAATGGGATCCAGAGGATGAGGAAGACAGACTAAAGATAGAAGAATTTATGCATAAAAATCAACAAGCCATTTGCATAATTGCGTTAACCTTAACTGATCAACAGCTTGTTTATATCCACGGAGAGAAAACGGCTTTTGGGTGTTGGCAGAAGCTGAAGAGAATTTATGTTCGAGATAATGTTGGTGCTCACATAAATCTAACACGGAAGCTTTTCAGGACACATCTCCAAACAAATGGTGATATGCAGAGTCATTTGAAAACTATGCAAAGCATTTTTAAGGAATTACACGAGAAAGAGCTTATATTCTCTGAACAACATCAAGTTTATATAATTCTATCTTCCCTTGATGAAAGTTATGATAACTACGTAACTTCACTTGAAATTTTGCCAAAGGACAATTTAACTTTAACTGATATAACTGGCAGATTGATTGAAGAGGCCAGAAGAAGGCATGAAAGAGATGAATTAAGGAGGGAACAACCTCAAAAAGAAGATAATAAATCTCCTACTGCATACGCAATTAAAAGGTGCTTTAATTGTGGAGGAAGAGGACATTTGGCAAGATTTTGTAAAAAGGCAAAGCGCCAGAACGCTGGCCAGAATACTAAAAATCATCAAAAAATACATAAAAATTTAGAGTTAGCCATGTATACTAACGGAGCTGTAAAAAATAATTTATGGGTGGTTGACAGTGGAGCATCCCATTGTATAACAAATGATAACAAAAATTTTATTAAAATGTCCCAGAGTACACAGCAGATATCGTTAGCCAATGGCTGGAAGCTGAAAGCTAAAGGTGAAGGTATAGCATATTGTTCTTTTATAAAAGAGAATGTAAAAATGTTATATGTACCACAACTTAAGTTTAATTTAATTTCAGTTAGAATTTTGGTTAAACTAGGATATGTAGTTACATTTAAGGGAGATAACTGCATAATTAAAAAAGAAGATAAGAGAATTACTGCATCTTTAAGAGGTGAATTATATGTGTTAAATGATGATGGTTTAAAGGTGGCTAACACAATTTATGAAAATAAGAAACCTCATGACGAATGTATTCACTTGTTACATAGAAGGCTAGGGCATTTAAATTTTAAAATGCTTAAGAAAACTGTTGAATTGTCTAAGGGAATAAGTTTGAAATCTTGTAATAAGTATTTGCAATGTAATGCCTGTAATCAAAATAAGAGCAGGGTCATACCAGCTAATAGAGTTGATGGATTTACTACTAAAGAGCCTTAAGAAGTAGTATTTGCTGATTTAATAGGTCCGAAAAAACCAAGTGTAGGAGGAGCTCGCTACATACTAAGTATAATGGACCACTATTCAAGATATGGGTTTTGCTATTTAATGAAGAGCAAAACTGAAACATATCAAAATCTATTTAATTGGTTAAAATTCTCTGAAAGAAAAACTAAAAAGAAATTAGTAACTCTCATCACAGATAATGGTACAGAATTTACAAATAATAAATTTAAAAACAGACTTAGAATGTTAGGTATTCAACATAAAATGTCTGCACCATATAGGCCACAACATAATGCCTTTATAGAGAGAAGAGGCCAAACATTACAATCAATGGCACAAACTATGATGTCTGATTCAGGATTACCTGACAATTTATGGGGAGAAGCAATAATGTGTGGTAATCATATATTAAATAATGTTGTTAATTCAACAACAGGTGAATTACCATTCACACTGTGGCATGGTACAAAACCTGATTTAAGTTACATGCACACATTTGGAGCACCAGCATGGGTGCATATTCCTACACAACTTAGATACAAAGGACAGCATAGAGCTAAAAGATTGATTTTTGTAGGTTATACATCTAATCATAGATCTTATAGATTCTGGGAACCAGGTACATCTAGAGTTTACACCAGTGCTAGTGCAAAATTCCTAGAACATGTAGGATGGAATAGATTAGAGCAAGATTTAAATAATGAAGTAATTATTGAACCCTACAAAAGGCAGAAAGATCAGATTAGCTATAAGAAGAGTCCAATTAAAGAAGAAGTCCACGAAGAGCAAATAGGACCAGAACAAGAGGAAATAGTTGATCAGGAAGAGTTACATGATCAAGAACAATTAATAGAGGAAAGTCCACCTGTAAGTCCTATAATACCTAGACGTACTACACGTGTAACTAGACCACCTGATAGGTATCAAGCAAGTATAGTTTGCCAAGTAACTAAAGTTCCAACTAGTGTAGATGAACTTAGGATGTATCCTGCTAAGGATCAGGAGAATTGGCAAAAGGCTATGGAAAAAGAACTAAATTCATTAAAGGTAATGAAAGTGTATGAAGATGCCAAATTACCTCCAGGAGAAAAATCCATTGGGTGCAAATGGATATTTAAAGTAAAAACTGGAAATGATGGGACTGTTACCCATAAAGCTAGGTTAGTAGCTCAAGGATTTAATCAAACTGCATCTGATTACGATGAAGTTTTTGCACCAAGCCTTAAAGCTACATCTTTAAGAGCAGCATTAGTGTGGGCAGCTAAGAAAAACTATGTTATTAACCATTTAGATGTAGAAACTGCTTATCTACATGCACCATTGCAGCACACTATATATTTAAGAAAACCAATTGGCATAAAAGAAAATAAAGTAAATAGTGATGATTGTTGGAAACTCAAAAAGAGTCTTTACGGGTTGAAACAATCTGGGTTTGAGTGGAACCAATATATTGTTAAAGAGTTAAACAATATAGGTTTTAAATCTGGATTAGCAGATCCGTGTGTGTTTAAAAGAGAAAATAATGGAACGGTGTCATTATTGTTATTATTTACTGATGATATTGCTTTGATAACTAAGACTAATAATGAAGCTAATGAGATTATATCATTATTAGCCAAAAAGATAAAAATAAAGCATTTAGGTGAAATTAAAAGGTATCTAGGATCGACAATTAATAAAACAAATAATGGTTTTAAGATATCTCAAGAAGATAAAATTTGCCAATTAATTAAAACTTATAAGATGGAACTTTGTAAACCGGCAAAGACTCCAATGAGTCAGGAAGTTTGCCAAACTAACGATCAAAGTCCCAAATTTGATAAGTCCATATATCAATCTTTGATTGGTAGCTTATCATATATAAGCAATTGGTCAAGGCCAGATATAGCTTATAGTGTAAATCAGCTGGCACGTTTTAATTCAGATCCAAAAGAATATCATTGGAAATCCTTAAAAAGAATATTGAGATATCTTAAGGGAACAATAAACCATGCATTATATATAGAACCAAAGGGTGATTTGAGTCTTAGTGCT
The DNA here is from genome assembly GCA_015471245.1 of Laticauda colubrina. NCBI lineage: Eukaryota > Metazoa > Chordata > Lepidosauria > Squamata > Elapidae > Laticauda > Laticauda colubrina. The sequence goes on along the minus strand of BLBF01000020.1, from coordinate 40,173,918 downwards.
TATGCAGATGCAAGTTTTGCAACTGATATAAACACTAGAAAATCAGCATCTGGGATGGCTATATTATTTGGTAAGACACTAATAGGATGGAGGTCAATCAGACAACAGCATATTAGCTTATCTACGATGGAAGCTGAATTTTCATGTCTGTCATTATTATGCACTGACTTGATTTTCTACAAACAGTTATTGTTGGACATGGGTATAACTGTAAAAGATTCCATTATGGTGTATGAGGATAACCAAGCAGCTATAAAGTTAGCTACTAGTATTGCTGTAAAAACTAGATCAAAACATACTGACTTAAGATATTTGAATGTAAGAGAATCAGTGAAAAATGGAATAATAAAATTGGAATACTGCATGTCAGAAGAAAACATTGCAGACCAATTTACAAAAGCTCAAGGAGCAACTAAGTTTAAAGAAAGTTGCGAAAAATATTTTCTAAAGATGTAAATGATTCATAGTTATTATGTAACCTAAAAGGGGAGAATGTTAGGGATAACATTGTTCACCCTAACTGGTTTAGGTGAAATAATAACTATGAATCATAGTTAGTGTATGGTAGAGTGTATACAGCTTTAACTGTGAAATAGCAATTAAAGGAGTGGTTAAGAAAACAATATAAAAGTAGCAAGACTATGGCTTGCTCTCTCTCTCTGGCTTTGATGATCCCTGATTACTGCTTGGAATCAAGACTGCATTGCTCGAACGGGAGAGACAACAAAGGACTGATTTTGTAAGTGAACTGACATAGGATATTCTACATGGACTTTGCTAACTGAATATCCCTAAATGGACTGACTACATGGTAAATGACTATTGGACTGGTATTTGACTATGCTATAAACTTATAATGGAATAAAATATATTCTTGATAGCACAAGCGTATCTGTTATTTTTACTGTATGTTAATAAACATACAAGCTTAGCTCACTCATTTATCTGTGTGCCTATCTGACTAAAGCTGCACATTCTGTTTAGCTTGTCCACCTAAACCTGGTTGGGGAACCCAGGCTTAACAGGGGCTGCTGAAGAAATTTCCACAAACTATTAGCTGTGGTAACCCCAAAACACAATTTGCAACAATACAATAATTTAAGAGTTACTACCAGCCTAGGCACATTGATTCAAAGCCACTGTATTGCACCCAAACAATAATATATGGAGATGTTGAGCACTGGGCCCAGGGATGGCTAGAGCTGGGTATAAAAACAATATTGTTATGCATTTGCTTTTTTAAAGGTCGTCACCTGTAACCCAGGCCACTGGGATAAACTTGACTAACCGACTTAATCATGAGTTGTCCCAAAGGTGCTTTTTCAAGGGGGAAGGGGACTTTTTGGTTTTTCTTTGAAGACGTTTCGCTTCTCATCCAAGAAGCTTCTTTAGCTCTGACTGGATGGTGGGGAAAAGCGAAACCATGACCCGGACGACTGAGAATCTCCACAGACATTTAATCATGGCTGGGTGTTGCAATTTGCGGGTGGGTCAGCACGTTTCTCGAAGACCTACCTTCAGATACCATCGAAAATCCTCCCCCACCGGCCGGAGGTTTGTAATGTTTTCTAAAGTCGCTTTGAACTGCAACCCGATTTTCTGCAAGGAAGAAGGTCACCCGAGCCGGTTAGAGGCGCTGGGCAGAGCCAGTCCCCCGCCAGCCACAAGGCACGCCCGGGCGAGCCTCCTCTTACCCCCATGGCCCGGAAGGGGAACGAAAGGAGACGGGCCTCAGGAGAGCCGGCTCGGGCAGAACAGATTCCCCGCTCCCCTCCCCCCCCCTTCCCACGAACCACGACGCGCGAAACTCCCCAGCTCCCAAAGCGAAATCGTCTGCGGACGCCAACTGGGCAGGCGCTTCTCAACCTTCGCGAGACTTGACTTTCGCCTTCTCCGGGGAACGGGGAGGGGTTGGGCTGCCCTCAAAAGGGAATGGGGCTTTATCCCGTTTTAAGGGGCCCGGGTGATCCACCGAGCCGGTGCCCGGCTTCTAGGTGCGATCCTTTATCACGATCCACACGCATCCCGAAAGGATGCCAAGGCAGGCGCCTGTTTGTGGAGACCTGGAACACACCCACATCTCGTTTCTCCCCTTATCGGCGCCAGTTTGATGTTCGATTCGCGAGGCTCGATGGCAAAACGAGGCCTTTTTGGGACTATTGTGGAGTTTGGAGAGCTCGGTTTGCAAAAATTCGGGCGATCAAATGCTGCCGTCTAACGGCAGCTTGAATTTTTGGCAGCGTAGAAGTGGAAGCCCTGCCGGACCTCCTAGATCAGGGGTGGGCCACAATGGCCCCTTTACAACCTGTGGACTTCAGCTCCCAGAATTCCTGTCCCCGCCATGCCCGGGAATTGTCATGATTATGCCATCTCAGGAATTCTGGGAGTTGAAGTCCACAAGTTGTAAAGGGGCCATAATTGCCTACCTCTGTTCTAGATAGATCCGTGAAGGTTACAGAAATTGAAACGGGATTCCATAGTTCATAAGACTCTAAGCTTTAAAACAGGGAAATGAAGAAATTTAAGAGTGCCTTTGGCTGGGATAGGATGCTTTGACCTAGCTTTTCTTCTAGGTCGGACAACTTTTAAGACTTGTGGACTTCAATTGCCAGAATTCCTCAGCCAGTCATGCTGGCTGGGGAATTGAGTTAAGCCCACAAGTTTTAAATTTAACGAGTTTGGAGAGTCCTGACCTAGGTCATTCCTCCCCACCCTGGGTGCTTTTCAAATGTGTGAACCTCCAATTCCTAGAAGAGCATGGCAATTGCCATCTGTGTATGTATGGAATTGATATGCCACACCCATCTTGTAGTCACCTGTTATCTTCCCCTGGCAGTGAGCCAAAAATCAAAAGTTTCAATAAGAACCAGAATTACAAAAAGCATTTAGTTAGTACATACAGGTGCTCCTCAACTTACAACAGTTCATTTAGTGACCATTCAAAGTTTTCAGGGCACCAAAAAAGTGACATGACCAATGTTCATAACTTATGACCATTGCAGCACCCCTATGGTCAGTCACATCATCAAAATTCAGATGTTTGGCCATTGGCTCAGTTATGGTTATGTGATCATCTTTTTCAGCCTTCTGACATGCAAAGTCAATGTGGGAGCCAGATTCACTTAACAAATGTGGCAAAGTTGTAAAATGGCGCAAAATTCACTTAACTCTCATCTAGCAATATATGTTGAGCTCCACTGTGGTTGTAAATTGAGGACTACCTATGCTTTGCAGTACACATACACACACGCAAACAACATTAGTTGATTCATGCTAGCTATTTAAAGTTCAGGGGAAAGAATTTCTGCTAGAAAAATCCCCTTTCTAATGACAGTAGCAAGAAAATTGGCCTTATGCATACAAAACTGATCAATTGGATTATTGGAAGGAAAAGCAAGATTCAATTACTTATAAATAATGCTATATTAAGGATACCAATTCATTTAAGCTGTAAACAGTAGCAATGCCCTGTTATTTTACAAATACTCAATTTTATTAAAATACACAAAATCAAATTTAAACACTAGTAGCATGCTATGTGTGCATATATCATGCATATGCGGCACACACTGATTTTTATGGTCTCTATCATCATTCCGCAGCTTTATGTGAAATGTTACAACCTATCATCTGATCTTTGTTTAAACTTTTATTGCCAAAAACAAAAAAGCCCAAGAAACTTGCTATTTCACAGAATACCTTATTCAATTATAAGATTGGTAAGGCAGAAAAAAAAATATTTTGGAGGAAAGTTAAGAAGTTGGGGTGATGCTAAGTTATTGATGATTTGGTAAATTGCTCTAATAAATGTACTGAACTACGCCCATAAACTAGGATGAATGTAAAACCATCATGTCCCAGTAAATTGCTGCAGATTACTGGCCTCTAATAAGTGATAGAGCAACACTATTTTTTTATTCTTATTTTTAACTATCTTAATACAAAATAATTATTTAATTATCTATTTCTTATTCCAAATAAGAATTTGTTGCATTAAAAATGCAACCCAATAATGTCCATCACCATAAGACATCGGTCTGTAAGTTGCATGTTCCTTAATATATGCAAATTTCTTCCAAAATCACTTGTTCTGACTTATGGAAACTCCGCTTTCTTCCACCGTATTTTGAAGAAAGTGAAAAATCCATTGACATGCACAGTTCCAGAAGTACCCGTAGTTACTTAACTTTCTTCACAACATAGGCTAAAAGAATAATCATCTATGTATCTAGATGAAAATGTTGATTTTTTTGTTATATTACCAACCTCCTTAAGTGCATGCAAACATAAGGAACATGGAAGCAGCCCATTCCTAAAATATGAATTTTGTTCAACAAAGACTTTCTAAATAAAAAGAAAAAAGTCTTAGTTTTTATTAAATCACTCTGTATAAAAACAGACATACATTAACGTTATGCAAATACGGAATGAAAAGAATCCCACCCCCAAAAACTTTACTATACAAATTTAGATCCACACAATTTAAATTGGTTTAATCTTGAAATGTAATCCAATGAGACTGAAGACTAGACACTTGAGATCTTGGACAAGATAATAAAACACTCTTAAACCTTCTGGATCCCTGTGGAGTAAAATGGAAAAAACACATAGTTAAAAGAAAGACATTTTGCCATCAAAACCATTATCTTCAGAGAATTCCCAGGCCATTCAAATGTCAAACAACTTTTAAAAGCACTGTGAAATTGACCTGCCCTTTTTTTCATTTGTATAAATAAATACTTTAATATAATATTCTAC
>BLBF01000020.1:40147062-40161479 GCA_015471245.1 Laticauda colubrina | reverse complement strand
AGGGGTGGATGAAGAAGAGTTTGGCTACTTAGTGATTCCATAACAATGATTATTTTTTTTCAAATGTGTATTTTTATTTGATCCTTTCCTTATCTTGCTGCATTTGGATGCCTGCCTGATTTCCTACCCCCCCCCCCAAAAAAAAAATTCATATGCCACTATCCTTCAAGCAATGGGCAACTAGCTTGAATCCCAACATAAGCAACTCAACTTTTATTCGACCAGATAACCTTTGAGGTTCCCTTTGCTCATCTCATCTCTCCCGAAGCGACAATAGCAACCTGTCAGAGCCCAATCCGTTCTCATATGAGCAAATTCCGCCGATCGCCCTAACACAGCCCGGGTGCCGTCTCGTCTTCGCCTTTGCTTTTTCCCTCGGCAAACACCAACCTTTCCTTCCTCCGCCGGGTCTGCTCCTCCCATCCGATTCCCCGGCATAAGCAAGATCTATTCTCCCCATCTTCCTCCCGCCCGTTGCCTTGCTTCCTAGAAGTCCCCCACGGGACCGACAAACAGGGGGGGTGTCTCACCGTCAGGACGGAACTCGAATTCCAGAAACTCATGGCCAAACTTGCCCTTGTGCCCAACGTAGTAGCGTAAATAGAAATCGCTCGCCATGATCGAAGAGCGCCCGCCGGGGAAGCCAGCACGCACCACGCACGGCAAGGCTTAGCCTATGCGAAGGGGCGCACGGAGAAGACGTCATCAACCGGAGGGAGGGGGAAAAATCGCACAAGCGGATTCCCCCTTCCGTCTCTCTTCTCGCATGCGCAAGTCGTGGGTTCCATAGACTTACTACACTGGGTTAGAGCCGCACGTCGCTCGACGCGTTTATGCGAGTAGTTCCGGCTTAGGAGTCCCGCTTGTCTTTCAAATAAGAAATCCCTGGACTTTTCACCACAGAGTGAACATTGTAGGAAACGATTATTGCGACTAATGTGGAATCATCTTCAGTAATTTGGAGCACGAAGCACTTCAGCCCATGTCACACTGAACCAACGGATGCAAAGAGGATGTAAAACGGACAAAAAGCCTTGCCATCCGTGGGTTAACGCGATGAATCCGTTCTGTACTCACTGCCTCCGTTTGGCTTCCTCTCTATCCGTCCAGCATCCGTTTATGGACGTTTCATCCGCTCCAAAAGTTTTAGGCTGCTTAAAACTTTTGCGCGGAAAATGTATCCAGTTCGTCCGTTCTGCATCCGCTATATCCGCTTGGCGTCCACTGCGCATCCGCGCAACTCCCATCCGCCCGGACGCAGGGAGGAAGCGGAACGGATGCAGAACGGATGCAGAACGGAAACAAAGCGTTTAAAACGGAAAAAACGTTCGCAGAGGGGATCTATCTCGGATATTAAGGATGTGTACAGGATGCCTAGAGGATGCCTAGTGGAAAACCTATACTGCCTATAAAAAGGGGGAGCAACTCGCCTGCATCACACTTTCAGACCAGCAGCCCAGCGGTGCAGACCTCTGCAGCCTTCATCTGCCTCTTCCTCTTCCACAGCATCCAGTCATGTCCACCGTGGATTGCGACAAAATCCTTTCGGCAGCCAACATCCTTCTGCAACACTGCGAAACCATCTACAGTCTCTGTGAACAGTACTACGGGAAGAAAAGGAGGCACCCAAAAAAAGTCTGGCTCCGAAGATGGTTCGCCAGAAGAGCGCAGTACGTACTTTACAACAAGCTGTTGGTGGAGCTCAGGAGCGAAGACCCTCGGGCGTTCCAGAACTTCATGAGGATGCCTCCAGCCATGTTTGACGAAGTTGTGCAGCACCTGACACCCACGTTGACCAAGGCAAACACCAACTTCCCGCCCAGCCTGGAACCTGGGCTTAAGGTGGCACTCACTCTGCGCCACCTGGCCTCAGGGACCACCTACAGGAGCATGCAGTACGGCTGGAGGGTGCCACCCAGCACAATCAGCTTTGTTGTCAGAGAAGTGGTGCAGGCCATCATCGAAGAATACAAGGAGGAGCTCCTCCAGTGCCCCTCCACTGAAGAAGGATGGAAGAAACATGCAGCATCGCCCAGAGACCATGAGGAGGATCGTGGAAGCTTGCTGCATCCTGCACAATCTCATGCGCACCCGCTACCCAGTCTTGCAGAACAGGCTCGTGGACCTCCAGCAGGGCAATGGGGACATGGAGCCTGGGGAATGGAGGCAAGGGCGAAACCTGATAGACACTGAGGATGTGCAAGGGCCCAACAGAGCCTCACGTGAGGCGAAGAAGCAGCGCAACCTCCTGAGACACTGGTGCAACTCCCCAGCTGGAGCAGTGGAGTGGCAAGACAGGATGATAGATACTTAATGGATGCTTCCTTCAGCCTGTCTCATCACACGGATGAGATTGGGCCATATATGTTTGGTTGGGCCTTACTGTGATGGCGGAGGTGTGGGTGGATGCGGCTTTGGCAGCGGTGGACTCGATGTCTCCTTTCTCCCACCGCACCAGGGAGTCCTCATCGCTCTCCACCACGCTTTCAACACCTGCCCGGGGGTTCTCTGCCGTGGCACGCTCCACAGATACCTGCATGGAGACAGGGACTGACTCTCGGCCGCCAGAGGACTGGCTCCCAGCAGGCTGCCGGAGAGAGAGGGTGGAGATTTGAGCTCCTGGTGCTCCTTGGTGGCGGACCTCACCCTCCAGGAAGCTGCACTTGGCCATGACGTAGGTCTCTCTGTCCATCAGCTTAACCCTGGCCTGGCCAGATTTTTTGCGGTGCAGCTTCCCGTACCAGGTGTGCATGTGCTTCCACCAGCCGAGGAGCACCTCCGAAGTGTAGCCCAGACTCTCCGCCCTCTCTCTCCAAGCAGCCTGCTTCCGCTTCGTGTCCCTGTACAGCCGGTGTCCCTTCCGCCACAGATAGTCATTCTCTCTCAGCCACTCCAGCACCTCATCCTCATGCGCTTCCTCGATGTAATACTGCCTCCTCTCCTGTTGTTGCAGACGCCTCTTCCTCCCTTTGGCAGGACCAGATGGGCCCTCATCAGAGGGGCTTCCAGGTTGTAGGGGCTGCTCCTCCACACCAACATCATCATCACCATCATCAGCAGCAGCAGCATCAGCATCATCACCAGCAGGATCATAATCATCATCATCAGCAGCAGCATAATCACCAGCAGGATCATAAGCATGATCAGCAGCAGCAGCAGCAGCAGGATCATCATCATCATCAGCAGCAGCAGCAGCAAGACCAGGATGAGGAGCAGCAGAGTAAGCACCAGCAGCAGGGTCAGCAAGACCAGGAGCATGAGCAGAACGAGCAGGACCAGCAGGACCAGGAGCAGCTTCAGCAGAGTACGCAGCAGAAGCACCACTGCCAGGAGCAGCTCCAGCAGAAGCTGCAGCAAGAGAAGAGCGAGCCCAAGCAGCAGAAGCCCCAGCAGAAGCAGAGTCAGGGACATGGGGCGGGAGGGTGGCCCTGTCCCTCTTGCCAGGGATGGCGGTAGGTTGCTGAGACTTTCGCTTCTTCCCCATGGTTGTGGGGTTGCTGGCTGGCAGGGAGGCTGGCAGGAAGGCTTGCAGGCACCAAGGCTGGCAGGAAGGCTGGCACCAAGCCTGGCAGGAAGCCTGTTAGGAAGCCTGGCAGGAAGGCTGGCAGGAAGGCAGGCACCAAGGCTGGCAGACAGACTGGCTGGCAGGGAGGCTGGAAGGCAGGCTGGCAGCAATGCTGGCAAGGAGGCTGGAAGGCAGGCTGGCAGGGAGGCTGGAAGGCAGGCTGCCAGCAAGGCTGGAAGGGAGGCTGCCCAGGAGGCTGGGAGGCAGGCTTGGAGGCAGACTGGCAGCAAGGCTTGCAGGCAGACATGCAGGCAAGAACTCTGAGGTATCCAGCAGCAGGTCTTTCCTCGGAATGCTAGACATGCGAGCTGCTTCCCTTTATATCCAGGGGGCTTGCGCAATGCATCCCCCCCGCATGTGCAATTAACGCCAGGCATCCGTTAGGCTTCCGCTGTGCATCCACTAGGCTTCCGCTCTGCATCCGCTTCATCCGCTGTGCATCCATTCTGCATCCGCTTTTTCTGTTCCGTGTCCGCTTCGCTGAGGCCCCCCGGAAGCCTAGCGGATGCTCCATCCGCTTCCATCCGCTGTGCTTCTGTTCCGCATCTGCTTTGCATCCGCCCTGCATCCTCCCCGCTTCCATGTTGTCCACTCCAATTATGCAAATTTTCGCCCCTTTTGAGCGCGGATACAACGGATGTAACATTTTTCTCTTCCGTTGTGTCCTTTTTGCATCCGTTGGGCAGTGTGACATGGCCTTAAAACTTTTGCGCGGAAAATGTATCCAGTTCGTCCGTTCTCAATCCACTACGCATCCGCTATGCATCCGCTATATCCGCTAGGCATCCGTTCCGCATCCACGCAACGCGCATCCGCCCGGACGCAGGGAGGAAGCGGAACGGACATGGAACTGATGCAGAACGGATGCCTAGCGGAAACAAAGCGTTTAAAGCGGAAAAAACGTTTGCAGAGGGGACCTATCTCGGATATTAAGGATGTCTAGAGGATGCCTAGAGGATGCTTAGAGGATGCCTAGCGGAAAACCTATACTGCCGATAAAAAGGGGGAGGAACTCGCCTGCATCGCACTTTCAGAACAGCAGCCCAGCGGTGCAGACCTCTTCAGCCTTCATCTGGCTCTTCCTCTTCCACAGCATCCAGTCATGTCCACCGTGGATTGTAACAAAGTCCTTTCGGCAGCCACCATCGTTCTGCAACAGTGCAAAGCCATCTGCAGGCTCTGTGAACACTACTGCGAGAAGAAAAGGAGGCACCCAAAAAGAGTCTGGGTCTGAAGATGGTTCGCCAGTAGAGCGGAGGACGGACTGTACAACAAGTTGATGGTGGAGCTCAGGAGCGAAGACACTCGGGCGTTCCAGAACTTCATGAGGATGCCTCCAGCCATGTTTGACGAAGTTGTGCAGCGCCTGACACCCAGGTTGACCAAGGCAAACACCAGCTTCCGGCCCAGCCTGGAACCTGGGCTCAAAGTGGCACTCACTCTGCGCCACCTGGCCTCAGGGACCACCTACAAGAGCATGCAGTACAGCTGGAGGGTGCCACACAACACCAGCAGTATTGTGGTCAGAGAAGTGGTGCAGGCCATCATCGAAGCATAATGGAGGAGCTCCTCAAGTGCCCCACCACTGAACAAGGCTGGGGGAAAGTTGCAGAGCAGTGGTATCAGAAGTGGAACTTCCCACACACCGTTGGAGCCATAGATGGGAAGCACGTGGCCTGCAAAGCTCCAGCCAAGTCGGGGTCCACTTATTTCAACTCCAAGGGCTTCTTCAGCATCATACTCTTTGCCATGGTCGATGCTGACTACAAGTTCATGTACATCGATGCTTCAGGCAGCGGCTCATGTTCAGATGCCCAGGTATACAACGCCAGTCACCTCAAGGAGGGGCTGGAAGGCAACCTCATCGTGAGCTTTCCAGATCCAGACCCCCTGCCTAACGACACGCAAGATGTGCCCTACTTCATCGTGGGGGATGACGACTTCTCCCTCACAACCTACCTCATGAAGCCCTACACCTCCAGACTCCTCACCCGTGAAGAGAGAATCTTCAACTACAGGCTGTCCAGGGCAAGGCGGGTGGTGGAGAACGCCTTTGGCATCCTGGCCAACAGGTTCCAGGTACTTCTCACCACCATGCAGCATCGCCCAGAGACCGTGAGGAGGATCATGGAAGCTTGCTGCATCCTGCACAATCTCATGCGCATCCGCTACCCAGTCTTGCAGAACAGGCTCGTGGACCTCCAACAAGCTAATGGGGTCATGGAGCCTGGGGAATGGAGGAAAGGGCGAAACCTGATCGACACTGAGAATGTGCTAGGCCCCAACAGAGCCTCAAATGAAGCGAAGAAGCAGCGCAACCTCCTGAGACAATGGTGCAACTCCCCAACTGGAGCAGTGGAGTGGCAAGACAGGATGGTAGATGCTTAATGGATGCTTCCTTCAGCCTGTCTCATCACACGGATGAGATTGGGCCATGTATGTTTGGTTGGCCTACAATGAACAGGGCGTTTAATAAAGACTTGTGTTTATGTTGACATGTGTGGATAATTATTACATTTTTATTGATAATAAAGGGCCATAGGTGTGGCACCTGGGAGGGTGGACCATACAGTCCCACTATGCTTGCACTGGAGGTTTATCTATCCCCACAGCTATTACCCATCCCAAAGGTATCCCTGCCCATCCTACAGCTATCTTAACCCATCCCACAAGCATGCAAAGGCTTAAACCATTTCTAAAAGTTTCCAGCAAGACTTTATTAAAAAAAAGAAATGAAGCAAGTGTATGAATCAAAAATAGAGTTTATTAACAAGAAGCTATAAAACAAAAATGAGTCTCTGGCACTCCTCTTGGTCGCTCAGTCTCAGGGGTGAAGGGTCCAGGTGCTGTGGAGGTGGCTGGTGCTGGAGTGCTTGTCATCAGCTCCTCCAGAAGCAGAAGCAGCAGAAGCGCCAGCCCCAGAAGAGCAAGCCCGTGCTGCAGAAGCCCCAGCAGAACCAGAGTGAGGGCCAGGGGGCGGGATGGTAGCCCTGTCCCTCTTGCCAGGGCTGGCAGCAGATGTCTGAGGCTTGCTGTGCTTCCGCATGGCTGTGGGGTTGCTGGCTGGCAGGGAGGCTGGCAGGAACCAAGGCTGGCAGGGAGGCTGGCAGGCAGGCTGGCAGGCACCAAGGCTGGCAGGCAGACATGAACCAAGGCTGGCAGGAAGGCTGGCAGGCAGACATGAACCAAGGCTGGCAGGAAGGCAGCAAGGCTGGCAGGCAGACCGGCTGGCAGCAAGGCTGGCAGGGAGGCTGGCAGCAAGACTGGCAACAAGGCTGGTAGCAAGGCTGGCAGGCAGACATGCAGGCAGGGCAGGCAAGGCAGCCAATCCGTCCGGCAGCAGGTCTTTCCTCTGAATGGTGACCTGCTTCCGAGCTGCTTCCGTTATATCCGCGGGGCTGACGCAATGCATCCTCCCCGCATGCGCAGTGAACGCCAGGCATCCATTAGGCTTCCGCTGTGCATCCGCTGTGCATCCACTGTGCATCCGCTTTATCCCTTCGGCGTCCGCTGTGCATCCACTGTATCCGTTCCGCGTCCGCTTTGCTGAGGCCCCCCGGAAGCCCTGCGGATGTGCCACCCACTCCCATCTACTCCCATTCGCTTCCATCCGCTGGGCTTCCGTTCCACATCCGCTTTGCATCTGCCCTGCGTCCTCCCCGTGTCCGTGTTATCTGCTCCGGTTATGCAAATTTTTGCCCCTTTTGAGAGCGGATAACAACGGATGGAACATTTTTCTCGTCCGTTGTGTCTGTTTTGCATCCGTTGGCCAGTGTGACATGGGCTTTAGGTGCTTAATTTCCTGCTCTTTTTCAAGCTAATTGATTGAGACTGTGGATGTAGGAAATCCTACTGTAGCCTCTCCATCGAAGTGGAGCAAGCGGAGATCCTCATTGAACAGACTATCTGATTATTTTAGTTACTTTAGCTACCAAAAGGTATATGGTCAAGGATGACCATATCCTTGGATTGTACAAGGATCCGTATCTCTTGAAGTTACTAGCAATCTATAACAATTTATGTCCTTATGCCTACAATAGATTGCAGTCTGATATCCAGCGAACTGGCTGATACAAAGAAAGTTAGTTAGCAAGGTTGGTCCTGGATTTTACTTGGATGGGAGATCTTCAGGGAATTCTGAGATGGTGAGCATGTGGTTAGAGACAGTCTTGTCTAGTGGTTAAGGCACCAGTGTTACACGGGTTATGTTTACTTTGTATGCAGCTCTTATCATTCCTCTCCATTGTATTTGTTTCCAGTATCACATTGCTACTCTATAATTCTTCTTTATTGTCCTTGTGGTGCATTTTCCTTTTACTGTTGTATTCTCACTCTCTAGGATGATGGCTTTTTCACAGTGATGGCTTGTATTGTGTTTACTTACTCCACATGAAACGTGGTGTCAGGAGCATCTGAATCTACACTGTCTCTACATATTTGATGCATGCCGGTCTAACACTGATGGTCCTGTCCTGGAAGCCAAACATTTGAAGCAAGAAAATCAGCATCATGGCAGCCACTATCAGCCTGAGGCCATGAGGATGGGTGGAGATTGCATCAGTAACTGGGACAACTTCAGAGCAGAGTTTGAGGATTAAGGCTCTGTCCTACTGCACTTATGTATGCAAAGAGGATGTAAAATGTTAAAAAAAGCTTGCCATCCATTGGAAAACGCTATGCATCCGTTGTGTACTCATTGCATACGTGTTTCATACACTCTATACGTTGAGCATCCGTCCACTGCGATTTCATCCGTGCAAGAAGTTTTGAGCTGAACAAAACTTTGTGAACGGATGAACTTTCCGCCGTGTACAATGTAAATCCGTGACATACGAGCAACAAACGTTCTATGTCCGTTTATCATCCGTTAAACATTCGCTGTATCCTCTCTGCATCCTCTGGGCATCCTTGCAACTCACATCCGCTGCAGCTGAAAACGGAAAGAGGGAGGAAAAAAAAGGTAAACGGAACGTCTACACAGCGTTAGTAGCACAGAAATAGAAAGGATGTGCAGTGAACGGTTTGCATCCGATATACATCCGTGCAGCATCCCTTCTTTTCTTTAGGCGTACGTGATGCATCCGCTTCATCCACTATGCGTCCACTTCACAATTATCCCCCAGAACCCCTTCGGAGTTGTCATCCGCTTCCATCCGCTAGGCTTCCTATGAACATCCATTTAACATCCCCGCTACATACTCCCCACATCCGTTTTTTTTCATTGTTTATGCAAATTTTCGCCACTTTTTGGAGTGGATGACAACTGATGGAGCCACCCCTGAAATTTTGCTCGTCCGCTGTGTCCTTTATGCATACGTTTTGCGTCCATCGGCCAGTGGGACCGGGCCTTTACTCCCTAGCCACAGGCTTAAATGACAAAGCCGGCAGCAATGCAAGCAGCAACACTGAGGAGGCTAATGGGCAGTGAATGGCCAAATTGTGTTTATAAGCACAATTTAACTCTTACAGAGGAGAAAAAATTAAAGTGATATTAAAGACATCTTAGATGCCTTAGAAGTCCTTTTCAGATCCTCTAAAATGTCATGTATGCAGGATATATATTTGGCAGCTGTACACAAGAAGAAGGTGAAACAGGCAGTTTCATCACATGACTGAGAGGAAAAGCTGCAAGCTGTGAGTATGGCTCCCTGAGAGATGAACTTATTCGTGATAAAATAATTTCGGGTATCATTAGTGAAAGCACACACTGCCTCCTTTTGAGGGAATGTAATTTAAGTTTACAAGCAGCAATTGAGATATGTCGTATCATAGACCCTACTGGCAAATGGATGAAAGCTTTGGAGAATTGATAGTGTCAATGCAGCTTCCAAACATCAACTAAGTATGAAGAACAACCACCACAAGTGCCAGCACAAAATTCATCTACACAACTCACCTGGAAGCAACCCAGTAACATGCAAGTACTGTGGCAGTATGCAAGTATGAGAGAAAGAGCAGTGTCTTGCACATGGGGAAATCTGCAGAGCATGTGACTTCCATACCATGTATATCCACAAGCTAATGGCAAAGCTGAATCAGCTGTGAAGATTGTTAAGAGTTTATGCAAGAAAACACAAAGTGATGGTAAAGACCCATTGAAGGCCATTCTATATTGGAGAAGTACTCCAACCGAGGGCATGGATAGTAGTCTGGCACACAGACTGATGTCAAGGAGATTAAAGACCCCCTTACCAGTGGCAAATAAGTTGCTTGAGCCGTCTCTGACACAAGGTGTCCCAGAAAAGTTACAGCTTAAGAGACAAGCATTCAAGGCAAGAGATATACAAATCAGCCAGAGATTTGCCAGAGTTGAATATTGGGGAACAAATCCCAATTTGTTCTGCTGATTTGTTCTGGGATTTGTTCAAATCCCAATTCAAACAAATTTGTTGAACAATTTGTTTGAACAATTTGTTCTGGGATTTGTTCAAATCCCAATTTGAAATTTCTGCCTGGAGATCAAATAGGCTGCTGGAAAATGGGTGTCTGTTTACAACAGATGGCACCACGCTACTGTCTAATGGACATTGAGGGAATTATTCAGTCGTGTGGATCTATGTGTAGCTGAGCAGCCTGACTCCATATCCAGTGGACAGGCCAGACTTACCTGGTATTACTGGTCAACACTTACTGACAATAGGGAATGCACGGTGTTCATGCCACAGACCGATGTTAATGACAATCCTGAGCGAGCCGGTATAACTGACAGCAATCAAATGCAGAATGTCCCAGTAAGTGGTAACAAGAGCCTAACCTCATTGAGGTGGGAGAATACTCTAAGTACTCTCTTAGTACACAGAGAGTCAGTCTTCACCCATAGTGGCAGACGTTCACCACCACTCAACAGACTTAGCCCATAGGAAATGTTGATACTGGTTCTCATCCAAAATTTCACAATGTTGTTTGGTTAAAATGAAAAGGGAAAGACATTAGAGGTATTGCTTAACATATATACAGCTGTATCATTCATCTCTATTGTATTTGTTTCCTGTATCACATTGTTACTCTAATTCATCTTTATTGTTCCTGTGATGCATCTTCCTCTTTCTGTTGTATTCTCATTAAGAAGATGGCTTCGGCACAGCGATGGCTTGTATTGTATTTATTTACTCCACATGAAACAACCAGGTTGCAAACAAATACATTTGTGTTGTAATCCAACTATAGACATGAAATCCAACTGGGTGATCTTTCTCTTAGCCCATTATGTCAGCCTTGGGCAACAAACCATCCATTCATGTCACAACCAATAGATCAACACTGATCTGAAAAAAGTAGATTGTGCAGTAAGAAAAAAAAAATCATCTTTTCTGTTACTTCTGTTGCAACAGATAGCAATACCACTTAAGACTTATATACTACTTCACAGTGCTTTATAGCCCTAGCAATTTAGAGTCAGCATATTGACCCTCAACAATCTGGCTCCTCAGTCAACAGATGATCATAGCTCATTTTATTGAATGATTACTTCTCTGCAGGAAGTTCTCACTTAACGACCAATTGTTTAGGGACTGTTTAAAATTATGAGACCATCCAAAAGTTACTTATGACCTTATTCCAGAGTTGGTTGCAATGCTCTGTAATCACGTGATTATTTTTTTCTGGTTCCCAGCCTTTTTGGAATATATAAATTTAATGAACATGGCATTTGCTTAATAATCACCCCAAAAAGTCATAAAATTTGTTGGGTTGTCACATGGGTACCTGATTTAAGAACTTCATAACTTAATGGAAATTCTGGGCTCCATTATGGTTTTAAGTTGAGGACTACCTGTAATGCTGTTGGCAGCTTTTCCATCACATTTATGATTTAGATTTAGATTCTTGGATCATGATTAATTAGTATAAAAATTGTTCGGTCTGTAGTTAGAGGCCTTTTTTAGTTTTTAGTAAATGCATTACAATGAAATATGTACAGGGATGGATGATTTGTAGCAAGGAATAAAATCTCAGATTTGGTAACATGGCAAGAATTTGATGGTTTGGCTTCATTTTCTTTCCAATTGTGTGATTGCAACACCAAGGGAAAAGGAAGCATAATATCAGAAGGGTGTTTGGAAATTAGTTTTAGCAATGTGGGCCTCTTAAATATTCTTATAGACTTAATAAGGATGTTATCAGTTAAATGGCATTTGGCAGATTTTAAAACTCCTAATTGCAAAATCCACTTTTGGAAAAAAGACATTAATATATTCCATTTTCTGGGGTTAAGAGATTCTTAGAAATCTTTTGAGACTGTATTGTGGGCATTTTTATTGAATTTTACTAATCTTAGCCATTTGCAAATATTGCTTTACTTGGTGTGGTCAGTCACAAGCTTCCCAAAAGGCAATCTGATCAGGATGATCTCTAATAAACTCTAGTTTGTATTTTTTTTCTCCAGAAGTGCCAGAAACTCTTTCAACCAAAGGATTGGTTTGCAACCAAAGGGGGGGGGGATTCTACCAGTTCACACCTATTCACTAGAACCGGTTGTTAACATTCTAAGCAGTTCAGAGAACCGGTTATTAGAAGAAATTACTGGCCTAATCCTGTAAGGAAGGCAGGAAGGAAACATTCTGGTGTTGCTTACAAAAACTGCATCTCCATTAACCCTTATTACATTCTTAGCAGGACTAGACTTCCTATCTCAGGAACTTCTCTGGAGTGTTTTCCCCTCCTTTGCTGGTACTTTGCTTGTGTGGAGTGACCATTCAAAGTTACAATGGCACTGAAAAAAGTGACTTATGACCATTTTTCGCACTTACGACTGTTGCAGCATCCCCACAGTCATGAGAGGCCAGGCGAGGAGATGCATGCCTCGATGTGATATTGAGGTGGCCATGCCCAGCCAATAACATGACTACCAAGCCACGTCCACCCAGTCACATGACCACCAAGCCATGCCCACCAACTAAGCCACAGCCACAGAACTAGTTGTTAAAAAATTTGAATCCCACCCATTTGCAACCATTGCTATTTATATTTTCTACGATCATCTAGACCCAAAGCTATTTTTAGAAACATATTTGGTGTAAGAAACTTATATTTGGTTTGCAGCTGTTTAATGTTTTTAAACTTAAATTCCTGTTTTAAGTGTGGAGGGAGCCAAGTCCTTTCAGAAAATTCAGAAAGAACCAATCTCCAACTTTTGAGGTCCTATATAAAAATATAAAATGCCATAAAAATAAAACACAATTAAGTTCTACTGCAAGGGCAACATTGATCCTGAGATCCAGACCAAATAGCCTTTACTATTTTCTGATTGACCACAAGTATAACAATTACATGGAAATTCAGGATGTAAAGATTAATCAGAAAGAAATTTAGTTGACAGAAATAAATCCAGGCTTTCTAAACTGCTTCAACACACTAATAAAATGCAACTGCACAATTTTTATGAGATTTAAGGTCATCATGAGCCTCGGTGATGCAGTGGTTAGAGTGCAGTACTGCAGGCGAGTTCTGCTGACTGCCAGCTGACTGCAGTTTGGCAGTGCAAATCCCACCAGGCTCAAGGTTGACTCAGCCTTCTATCCTTCCGAGGTGGGTAAAATGAGGACCCAGACTGTTGTGGGCGTCATGCTGACTCTGTGAACCACTTAGAGAGGGCCATAAAGCACTGTAAAGTGGTATATAAGTCTAAGTGCTATTGCTATTGAATCTGTCAGAGGAAGAAGTTTCTGAACAAATATTCACCCTCTTAGTTTCAGGAACATTGGGACTTCTATTGGCGTTTCCATCGAAGATGGACCAGAGACTGCAATCGTGTGTGGCTTTGATCCGTGCTTTCCCTGTTGGAGGGGTCCCTGAGAGACCGGAACCATCTGACCTACCTTTTAGGGGTGGGGGAAGACCGTCAGCTGGGTTGAGGAGAGCCGCATCTCCCCTCCCTGGCTTGGTATTTACTCCCCTAGAAGATAGGGAGACGCGGCAGTTTAATGGCTGCCCTGAAGACGGTAAGTTGCCGGGACTTAAGTTTGTGCTGGAGAGTGGAAGTGGTAAGCGGCATGTAACTAGATAAAAGACTTTGAATATTTTTTGGGATAACCTCGAAAAGCAGAAAGAAAGAGTCCTCGTTTGAAGAATAGCAGTGGCGAATGGGGAATAAGAGGAAAATATAAGATAAAGAAAAAACTGGAAATAAAAGAATTATATGAAATCAGAGATTAAATTTGGAATAGTAAACAGAATTGGACATTAATTAAGCATTGGATAAAATGCTGGACTTATTTGGAATGGATTAAATTTAATGTTAATACTATGGAAAAGAGAATTAAAAATAAAAGAACTTTGAAAAGAAAGAGATGTAGAGCACCACCTAATGGCTAAAGATTTTCCTCTCATGTTTTTATGGAAAATTATTGGTCATATAAATATTTGAAAGAGAGAAGAAATGGAATAAAAAATACAACAAGAACCCCAGAAGCTTTATAAAAGAAAAAGTGGGGACTACAGTAAAATAGAAAGGAACGCAATATTTTTGGGACTCTTTGAGGTTGACTGTGACAAGAAATAGAAGAGAAAGTGAGATAAATGTAGACTTTTGGCAAGGACTATAACAGAAAAATGTGATCTCCAATAAAATAAAGAATAATCCAATAGATTAAAGAAATGGAAGAAACAAGCAAAGAATTTAAGTCGGAGCTGCAAACTGTGAGAGGTATGTTAAAAGAAAGAATGAGACTGCTAGATATAATTATTAGTAAAGTAATGGCGTTGCAGCTCGCAGAAGACAGAAAGCCCAGAGACAACAAGTTAGAGGAGGAAAACAGACTAGATGAATATAGAGAACAAGAACCATTGCCAAAGGACATAAAAGGACTTAAAATAGAGACATTGACAACAGAGACAACAAATAAAAGAGATAAGG